>JALMQS010000030.1:33835902-34113617 GCA_024734495.1 Forficula auricularia | reverse complement strand
CACTAGAAATCTAGAAATGCAAAACTGGGTGCGGGGTGGGAGTGGGTGTGGGGGGGTAAAGGAGGAGGGGTGCAGTGGTGGGGGCGAGGTGTGTGGTTTCGGAGGGGGGGGTCCAGGGGCGCTTACTATATATTTGTATTTTTTTTAATTTGGTTACCGTGCATCGCTCGGTGGCTCCAGGTACTCAATCTCAATTGAAGCAGAAAGCTGGAAAATCGGGGAGCTCCCCTGTGTATTCTACTGACCTTGAATCCCGACGACACTTGCAAACTGCCGGGGCGAATCGGCTAGACAGGTTTAGCATGGGGGGAACCGTCCCTTAAAGTAGGCTACCCGCAATATCCTTTCGATTGAGCCACCGTCAATGGTTTTCATTTGTTTCGATCCATTCTCGTCTCTGCTTCCACGGATACCGAGGGGTGAATTTAATGGATGATACAATTTTAATTATACAACATTCCTCTGATTAAAGACGAAGAGCGATAATCAATAATTGCTGATGAGAAAATCTACCCGAATCAAACATTTCCACGCAATGCTTAATTCGCTAGCAAAATATTCGATAAAGAAAAAGAAAAAGAAAAATTTCGATAACAATAAAAAACTTGAGAAATTTTTAAAATATTAAAATATGAAATTTTTTTTGTTTTTCTTTAAAAAGTACCACGGGTGTCTATTTTATATGTGCATAAACATCTGTCAAATCATTGTAGCATGTAAGCTAAATAAGATTCAAACTTGGAAATTTACGTTATATGTAGTAATAAAAATGGTATTAATCAAAATTATTATTTTAGGAGAATTTTTATGGAGTCCAAAATAAAAAATTTAATATAGGAGTGTGAAGATATCTCTGTAAAAATATGTTTAATAAGAGGTAGGCGAAATTTAAAAAAAAATTTAAATGCACTGTTTGATAGAGCTTTAAAGTAGCTATTTTTTCGTCATTTTTTTGTAATAGCACAATTTCAACAAATTAGTCAACTAAAAATTCTGAAAGAATTTTTGAAATTTGATTAATGAACGACAAATAAAAACAAATTTGATATTTCAAGTATTTTGAAAGAAATAAATTATTTTCCTAGCTGCCTGCCGGTCTCTGGGTGGACCGATGAGTTCTGATGATATGATCACTATTAATAACATCACTAAAAAGAAGAAAAATAAAAATAATTTTTAAGAAAAAATAAAACCGACTTCAAAAATTAAATAGCAACAAATAAAATACACTAAAAGGTAGTAAAATAATTATTAACTTATTTAGTTACAACTAAACTACGAAATATTAACATGAAATTACTTTTTAAGTCGGTGCCAAACATATACCATTTATGAATCGCATTGGCACCGAGTACAAAAAGTAATTTCATGTTAAAATTTGGTAGTTTAGTTGTAACTAAATAAGTTAATAACTATTTTATACATTTTAGTGTATTTTATTTGTTGCATTTAATTTTTTTGAAGTCGATTTTATTTTTTCTTAAAAATTATTTTTATGGCAACTCGTTGTCGACTGGCCACTGCCAACTAACTTACAACTCACATTCACACATGCCTATCAGTCGTGGGGGGATGCACTGTCAGTCGACAGCCAATCAACACAAGTTGTCATAGTATTATTTATGACAGGAAGTTCTTAGCCTGACTATAAAGGGACATAACAATAGCCAGCTAAGAAGAAAGAAAGCAGCCTTCCTGCGTACAAGGGTAAAAAGCCTAGACACACATTTTGCAAACATATGATCTTAATAAAACAGAAATTAAGAAAGTTCATTAAAATAATTTCCCACATTAATTATATTTTTATTTTACTAAAACATTGCTATTGAAGACATATGTATGGAGCATAGCTATGTAAGGGTGTGAAACCTGGACACTTAGAGAAGAGGAGAGAAAGGGATTAGAGGCTTTCGAAATGTGGTGCTACAGAAGAATGATGAATATCAAATGGATGGATAAAATTACAAATGAAAAAGTTCTTGGAAGAATCGGAGAAAGAAGAACCGTATTTTTTTTTTTTAATGCAATCGAATGCAAGAAGGGGTGCACCAGTAAAGATGTAGCCCCTATGGATCTCGAAAGACCCTTGCATTACCGAAGAGAAGGGAAAGTTGGTTAAGTGAGAGGGTGTAGACGTAGGTGTCTATGCACCCTGATTTTGAAGGTTTGAAGATCATAGGTGCTGGGAAAAATAGAGGCTGGGAGAGAGTTCCAGTTCCTTGAAGTCATGGGGATATATGTATTCGCGAATGAAGTGGTCCGGCACTTTTCCAATTTGACCGCGAAAGAGTGTTGGGAGTCGGCAAAAACGTGTGCTGCGTGCAAAGCATGCTTTGGGGGAATTATTGATTTTATCTCATCAGAGCACCTGCCGTGATAGTATCTATAGAAAAGGGAAAGGGCAGAGACATCTCTTCGATGAGCCAGCGAGTCGAGGGAGTCGGTGAGGGTAGAATCGTCAATTAGCCTGACGGCTCGTTTCTGAATTGCATCAAGGGTAGCAAGAGAATATTTTGAGGCTCCTCTCCACAGATGAGAGCCGTATTCGAGACAGGGCGGATTTGGGCCTTGTAGATTGTGAGAAGTTGTGGGGTTTGTAGAAATCGCTTGGACCTGAATAAGAAGCCAATCTTCCTTGCTGCAGATTTCGCCACAGAGGAGATGTGTTCATTCCAAGTCAGGTCAGATGCGACAGAGACGCCCAACATGGATAGGCTGTCACACATTTTCAGGGTATTCGAATCGAAGTGAATATCAGGGAAATCTCTATTTTCGCGCCTAGAAATTAGACAACATTGGAACTATGGAAGAGTCTGAAGAAGAGAAGAGGTCAGATGATGGGGCACACACTGAGACATGGGGGACTGCTTAGGGATATCTTGGAGGGGGAGATGGGAAAGAAAAGGGGAAGGGGAAGACCCAGATTAGAATATTTCAATCAAATAATTGGGGATATGGGATGCCAGACATTTAGAGAGGGCAAACAGCTGGCGGGGGACAGAGTCGAGTGGAGACGGATTGTTGCATCAAACCAGTCTTAGGACTGTATACTCAATGATGATGATGAAAAGCAAATAATTATTTTTTTAAACAGAAAGAAGCAAGAAGATGTTAATCTAGATCAGTGATTACCAAACTATATGGGTCGCGAGGCCAACTTTGGTGAATCGTGGGAAGGACACCAAGTTCAATAAAAATATATGAAATTTGTCAGCTGTAAACATTTTTAAGAAATAGCATTAAGATTTGTCAACCTCTATGAGCTTGTGTTTACTAAAGAGGTAAAATATGTATAATTTAGCTTAAATTAATGATATAAAATACACCAAGAAAATTTGAGATATCTCTTGGTCAAATGCAACTGTAAAAAGGAGGATCGTTGAAATGGCAGATGGCGTGAAATTGTCCTCTATTTTTGTTCATTATGTTGTAAATTATTAGTAAAAAAAAAGTATCCAGCCAAAAATATTAATATTTAACACTAAACCTACCAGAACCGGTCAAATGACCGTTCTTAAATTTTGTTTAAAATTTTCTAAATACCGCTATTAAACTTTATGACTTTTCCTAAAATATACATATAATTGTTTTTTTAATATTTACGACTTTTCCGATTATTTAATTTTTTGAGAAAAATATATAGTCAGTTTTAACAACCACGACCGGTCATTTGACCGGCTGAACGATTTATATGTTTTTGTAATAGAATACTCTCGAAAACTTAATTCTGAAATTATAAAATAGTTATAAATAAAAGATAATACGAAAGAAAAATTAAAATATATTTATTTCAGTCTCTTTCATCGGCTTATCTACTATGATTGAAATTTAGAAATGATTTCAGAGCCGACTTCAGTATAATCTTGTAACTTGAACAAAAAGTTGCGGCCTATTATATTTTAGTACCTGGAGGCACCGAGCGATGCTCGGTAACTTCTACCTTCAGTTAAAACCTTTACTTTAATATTATTTTTAATTTAAAATTCTGATAAAAAGGTCGATTTTTATTTGAGAGCCTTTTTCAAATTAAAAAAAAATACAAATATATATCGTATTCGCCCACTGTACCCCCCCCCTAAAACCCTAAGAATGGAATTTGTCTACCTGAGAATAATTAATTTGATTACGAAAAAACCCAACAAAAACAATTTTGTCGAAGATGAGACCGTGACAGATCGAATTGTCACCCCAAAAACCCCCTAACCCGTGAATTTCATCAAAATCGGTAGAGTCGTTTTCGAAATATAACCAAGATAAAATATACAAACAAATAAATATATATATAAACAACAATATACAATTTTTTCTCGTTTAATAAGAGTAGATAAATTTAGTGTTATAAATTACTCTTTCAACGAACCACATTTTTTTAGTTTTTATTTCATTATTTGTGTGCCTATATCAGCTCAAATAATTATTATTGTAAGAGTGTGGGTGCAGCCCCTTTGGGGACCTAGAAAAACGCATTGACTAACGGAAGCGAGGGGGAATCTCCCTATCAGTGTGAGAATGCTGTTGTGTGGGTGTGAGAAAAACGTCCAAATGGAAAAACGCCTGGGACACTCGTTGACTGATATTCAAATGGAACAGACATCGATGGTTTGACTTGTGGTGATAAATCGATCGCGCGGAGATCGCGGAGTGGAGATCGTGTTACGATGAGTGAGTAGGATTGGCCAATTCTAAAGTTATTAATTCTAAAGTTATTAATTCTAAAGTAAATAATTCTTGTGCCCTAAATTTTTATGAATTGTTCAAATAATTTTTGTATTCTAAATTATGAATTGTCTAGATAATTTTTGGTACTGGAATTCAATTGTCTAGATAATTCTTGTATTCTAAATTTATGAATTGTCAGATAATTCTTGTATTCTAAATTTATTAATTGTCACAGAAATAATTTTAAGCTCCAATTTATTAATTGTCTAAATAATTCTTGTATTCTAAATTTATTAATTGTCTACATTAATTTTGTTTCAAATTATTAATTGGTTCAAATAATTCTTGTGAGCTCTAAATTTATTAATTTGTCTAAATAATTCTTGTATTCTAAATTTATCATTTGTCATAATCTGATTTAAAGATAATTTTCCATAAAATAAATCTTCTCCTTATATTAACTAGTGTAAGTTATTTTCCCTTACTCTAGATTCGTGTCAAAGCCGGGTGTCGACCCCTACAAATCGGTGCCAGGTGTGGGGTTGATAATTTTCGAAGTTTTTGGGAGTCACGAAATTAGGACTTCAAAATTTGCAATTGGGCGCTCGCTCAACATAAGTTGAGAGCACCACCTCGCACTAGGACAAAAGAATTTGAAAAAACGAAATGGGATTTCAGGCGGAAATTTCGAGAAAAATTTTGTTGAATTTTGAGAAAATTTTGAGGCACATTTTTGGAAAATTTCTACATTTTGAGGGAAAAATTCAGTCATATTTCCGAGGGGAATTTTTGAGACGACCTTGCTGGGAAAATTTTTGACATCTAAATTTTTATCAGATTAATTAGTTTCGGCAAAGTTTCAAACAAATTTGTTGAAGCCGCTGTAATTGGAGGAAAGTTTGAGAAAATTTGAGTGGATTTTTTTTTGTGAACATGACTTCGAGGACAGGTTGGCCAAGATGGAGGGTGAGAAGTACTGCGCAGTTGGCGGCGCTATGATCGTGGGCCGTTTGGAACCCGTGACGCATTTGCTCGATTTGGAAAGGGAGCCAAATCTGACCCTCCTAAACGAGTTACCAATATGGTTAGGGGACAGGGGAAATAGGGCCCTTTTTGTCTCGATTCGACAAGTTGGCTCTGATGGGGGAATCCCCGTCGAAAGTCGGCGGAATCGTTTTAGAATGGAAACTCGGGGGGGGGGGGGGGGGGGGGGGGGGGGGGGGGGGGGGGGGGGGGGGGGGGGGGGGGGGGGGGGGGGGGGGGGGGGGGGGGGGGGGGGGGGGGGGCGCGGGGCTCCCCCCCCCTCCGAGCGAAGAGCATAGAGGAAAGAGCGAGCTGGGACCAGACAAGAGGAGGCGCCTTCATGAGCGTTTCGGGGACGAAGTATCGCCGACAAGAGAAACTGAAGAGAATACTCCAGTTAGAACAACACCAAAACGAACGGGGTGCTGAATTCCTCGAGACTACTGAAACAACAAAGCGGATCCATCTTGAGGAAAATATGTCACCACGTTGGCCCGTTTTTGACGGTTTGCGGGGGAACCGACGACAAACCTGGCGGCAAGCTCCAACCACCGTGGAAGAGTTCAGACATCGCCCAAAGACGGGAACAGGAGCGCGACAAGAGCCAAATCCGATCGTCTGGCTGGCATCGAGGCCTCTGCGCCAGTACGACACAGGACGTATCCTGAACCTTCTTTGCTGGACGATGTTTCAATTGCGAACGCGGCATCGATCTCGGGACTGCCGGCGAGTAAAGAAGGAGGCGTTTCTCCCTTACACCTACGAAAAAGACGCCAGCGGAAAGAGGCGTCCTCCGGGTCAAGTCTGTTTCAGATGCCGAAAATCTGGACATTTCGCTAGGGAATGCCCCCCAGTCTACGGCAATCCGAACAGCGATAGGGGAGAGGGAACATCCCAGGAACTGGAACACCCAGCGGGCTGGCGGGCTCAACTGAACCCCGACTACTGAGCCCGGAAGAGCAAAAAGGCCGTTAGTAGTGACCACGGTGAAGCGGATTAACATCTCCCACTATGCGTGTCACTCCCTGATCGGTCGGGGCGGGACAGGTCGATGTTGGCCGACACGGGAGCGGAGCTATCTGCATCCTGAAGAAGCCGATCAGAGGAGGAACGGCGGAGGCGCGCCCCCGGACGGCGCCGGTGGCGCAATGGGAGGACCATTGCCAATAAGAGGATCGTGGCAGGCTCCTTCGTGCCGCTAGAGCATCGGTGTGTCCGGCTCCCCTTCGTTATTGCAGACGTGGGCATAGTGGAAGACGGTCTATTAGGGGTGGACGCCCTAGCCGCCTTAGGGGCGGTGCTGGACGTCCGGAAGAGAGAGTGTAGGTGGTTGGAGATAGAGCCGAAAATGACCGACCCACAACCTAAAGAAAGGGGCTATGTGTTCCAGCGAGTCGGCGACTAAGTGTGCCGACGAGAAGCGAACTATGTGTTCTAGCGAGTCGGCGACTAAGTGTGCCGACGAGAAACGAACTATGTGTTCCAGCGAGTCGGCGACTCAGTGTGTCGATGAGCGAAGGACTATGTGTCCAAAAGAGCCGGTGGCTGAGTGTGCCGGCGAGAGAAGGACTGAGTATCCTAGAAGAGCCTCAGAGGACTGTGTGTCCCCCGAGGAAGTTGAGCTTACGGAGAATACGGAAGGAGCGATCCGAGTTAGGGCTATATCCCGAACAGTGATTCCCGAGTGGTCCGAAATGATCATCTGGGGAGAGGTACCGGGAATAGCGGACGGGCAGGAAATGATCCTCGAACCACATGTGTTAGCCCAACCTACCCTCCGAGCAGGAAGGACATTGGTAAAAGTGATCGCGGGAAAGGCGCCGCTCCGAGTAGTAAACCTATCGGGCCAAGAGGCGGTGATAGACAATAAGGAAGACCTGGCACAGGCGAATCAAGTTGCAACAGACGAACAGAGCCAGCTGTGCCGTAAGATCTCCGTTAAATCAGGAACATACGAGAACGTTACCTCACAGATTAAGGAGAAAACAATACATCTCCCCGAGCCGCAACAACAGCGCCTGAGGAAATTGCTAGAGGAGCACTGGGAGATTATCTACGAAGAGGGAAAATCAGGTCTGGGATGTGCGGTCGGTGTTAAACACCGAATAGTAACTGGTGAAGCAGCTCCCATTTACAAACGACCGTACCGCGTACCACACGCAATGAGACCTGAAGTGGAAAGGCAGATCGAGAAGATGCTAGCCGAAGGAGTCATTACTGAGTCCGACTCCCCTTGGTCAGCACCCGTGGTACTAGTCCCTAAGAAAAGTACGGACGGGACAGTGAAATACCGATTCTGCACTGATTTCAGAGCCCTGAATAGCGTGACGAGCATTCCGGTGTACCCCCTACCAAATATTACGGAAACTCTAGAAGCCCTCGGAAAGTCCCAATACTTCTCGACCCTTGACCTAGCCAGTGGATACCATCAAATCCGGTTGGATCCAGCGGATAAGGAAAAAACGGCGTTCACAACGTTAATGGGACATTATGAATACGAGAGGATGCCGTTTGGGCTCGCCGGAGCACCAGCCACCTTCCAGAGATTAATGGATCGGGTGTTGGCAGGAATAAAAGGAGAGGAGTGTTACGTGTATCTGGACGATGTGGTCGTATTTGGGACCACCTTTAATGAACATCTTGAACGACTGGGGAGGGTGTTGGAAAGACTGCGTCTGGCCAGGCTGAAAATACAAATCGAGAAATGTAAATTTGCAGTAGGCGAGGTAGCGTATTTGGGTCATGTGGTGGGTCGAGAGGGTGTTCGACCTGACCCGAAGACCGTAGAGGCAATCCGTAACTATCCCGCACCACACGAGGTGAAAGGGGTACAGCAGTTCTTGGGCCTCTCTGGGTGGTACAGGAGGTTTATTCCGGGATACGCGACCATAGCGCGACCCTTGACTATGCTAACCAGGAAGGATCAGAAATTCCAGTGGGAAGACGCGCAGGAACGCGCGTTTGACACCTTACGAAGCTATCTGAGTAGTGATAGCGTTTTGATCTACCCCGATTTTACGGAGCCCTTTATACTGGCCACAGATGCATCGGGACTTGCTATTGGAGCGGTCCTCTCGCAAAAGCGTGGGGGATACGATAGGCCTATTGCATACGCCAGTCGCGCACTGAATAAAGCCGAACAAAATTATACGGTAACCGAGAAAGAGTTACTGGCAGTGATGTGGGCAACTAAACAATTTAGATGCTACTTGTACGGGCGCGAGTTCACTCTAATTACTGATCATGCCGCACTGACGTGGATGTTGAGCCTACAAGACCCTCTCAACGTCTGACCAGATGGGCCTTAAGATTAGAAGAATTCAAATACACGGTCGAACACCGGCCGGGAAAGTTACACCGTAACGCAGATGCCCTCAGCCGTATAGTACGGTTGATCTCCGTGGGGGAACTTACAGTAGATCTCGACGAAATTCGTGAAGCACAAGAGACTGATGAAGTATGCCAGAGCTGGGTGCGAGACAAGAAGGCGCAAACGGCGTATTATAACGACCTACTCTACCTGCTCACCGCTCAAGACGACTGGAAGTTGTTCATCCCTAGCCTGTTGGTCCCACAAGTGATACACCAATTTCACGATTCTGTCACGGCAGGGCATAAGAGCGCTAAGATTACCCAACAACTCGTGGAGCATTACTGCTTCTGGCCCACGATCCACGACGACGTCCAAGAGTACGTGCAGAAGTGCCGGGCATGCGCCCTTAGGAAAACTCCGATCGGCTTACGAGCCCCCGTCCAGGCGCACGAACATCCGAATGGTCCGTTCCAGCTCATCGCTCTTGACATAGTGGGACCCCTCACTACCAGCACCCGGGGAAATAAGTACATACTAACATGTTTGGATCACTTCACGAGGTATGTAGAAGCCATACCACTCCCTAATCAAACGGCCAAACGAATAGCCAGAGCGCTATTGGAAAATATTATTGTACGCCATGGGATTCCGGACCGTTTACTCACCGACCAGGGTAAGAATTTCACTTCCAAACTGATGTTGGATGTGTGTGCGGTGCTCGGGATTTCAAAAAGGCAGACTACCGCCTACCACCCAGAATCGAACGGTCGTTTGGAACGGTTCCATCGGACCATCGCCAACACCTTAGCGTGTTACGTGCGTCCCGATGGTAAGGATTGGGACCAGATGCTACCCTTTGCTGTTGCGGCCTATCGAGCTACACCACATAGCAGCACGGGGTACTCACCCAACTTCCTCACTTTCGGGAGAGAAATAGAACACCTCCCTGCGAGGATATATCCTAAACCAGTGCTGACGAGGTCGACAGAAGATTTCGTCAATGGAATGCTGGATAGACTCAATGCGAGTCATCAATTGGCCCTCTCAAACTCGGTTAAACAGACCGGAGCAGCCCGGGATCAGCGAAATCGCAAGCGAACACTGCGGAGTTTTAGTGTAGGTGATGCAGTTTACCTGTTCTGCCCAGCAGTGGGGGCAGAAGAAAATCGCAAACTACGGAGCCCCTGGAAGGGACCTTATGCTGTAACGCGTGTGGTCTCCCCCGTGGTTTATGAGATCGCCCTGAGTCCCCGTAGGACCACCCGAGTACACGTAAATCGACTGAAAAAAGATTATGCCACGCCAACAGCTACAAGGGAAGTCAAATGCGAGGAGATTAACGGCGACCTCTTTCAAGCTCCAGCCCATTTCGCCATCGTACATTGTGTCTCCGCTGACCTCAAGATGTCCAAAGGTGTGGCCTTGGAGGTCCGCACGAGATATCCCAGACATCCGAGCGAGCCAGTACCGAATCCATCGATAGGTGATGCCTTGATACAATTCCATCCGAACCGTATAGTCATACATCTGGTTACTAAGCCCACTTATCGAGACAAGCCCACTTACATCCAGTTAAAGCGATGTTTCCAATCTCTGGTGAAGGTTGTTGGTCAGTTCCATTTGACCCACTTAGCCATGCCCAGACTGGCATGCGGATTAGACCAGATGGTATGGAGTGAGGTCAAGAAACTCCTGTTGGAAGAAATAAGGGATACTCGAGTACGTCTCCGAGTTTACCAACGGGCCTCGCAACAACTACCAGAGGCTGAATGGCAGACCGACGAGGAGCCAGATATCGAGGAGGTAACGAACCCATGGTGGGAATACTCTTCTGTCCCCACACGCGAAGAGTCGCCACGGGAAGATCAGACAACGACAACGCCACCAGAGTCGAGACCTACTGAAGACGGAGCTCCGCCTACGCTAGAACCACTCAGTCCCACGAGGCAAGACGAACTCGAGATAAGCAGCCCTGTGGAACTCATAGAGTATGACGAGCGCCGCAGTGAAGTAGAGGCGGAAGACCCGGAAGTAGGTGATCAGGATCCATCCGACGAAGTGGAAATAAATAATTCGGAGGAAAGGAGAGGGAAGGAGAGTGATGAAGTTGACCCGGAAGTAGGCGGCCTGAACCCTCCTGGCGACGTAGAAACAAGTAATTCGGAGGAACTAGGGGTACGAGATAATGCTATAGGGCCAGAATTTAGTGTAGGTACACCCAGGGTAGGCGGCGAAACGGTAGCAGTACCTCTCGGAAACCGTGGGGGTACACGGGGACGCGGTCTAAGGGGACGAGGCAGGCCACCCAAGAGGAGACTTTTCAACTTTAGGAAACGTTAAGTTGCAGGTGGGACCGGGACTTCGCCTGTGAGTTCAGGGATCAAATCTACCGTTCCTAGTGGCGAGGACAACCCCGCGGCGGGAGCCAAAGAAGGGCTTATATTTGAAAAACAAGATACCATTATGTTTACGGGGGACCACTGGCGGCTGATGACGGAGTTGGATCTGGGGGCCGTGGAGGGGAAGGTATCGGTCATCAGAGGACAATTAAAGGCGTTGGGAGATGACCGATACGCTCCCTTCCACGTGGGTCATGTAGATATAAGAGAGGACATTCGATAATTAGAACCTAGGTCGAAAGGACTGAAGAGATAGTCACACATTAGAACGGAATTGCAGTGGGTCACTGTATATAATTGTTCGCGTGCGGCGCCTGGGGTACGCAGTTCAGTCCTTACGAAACTGATTGTCGAAGGTCCTCGAGATCATTCAGTCGGCCGCCAAAGGGAAACTGGACGCACGACTGATTGATCCCCCCTATTGATGAATATTATGGCTACTGTAAGTACGGGATTACCCTCTGTACTCAAATGGGTAGTCCCTCTAGAATTAAGTCTTATATATAAGTATTATTTTATGTTAGTGTTAAGGTGAAGTGTACAGAGAAATTTTGCAGTTGGAGTGTTGCTTCCCCTAAAGAACATAAACCGAAGTGACGAGTTGTTTCGAGTACATAACCCCCAGTGATACAGGCCCCCTTACGGACTCGAGTCATGTCGCAGTAGGAGTGGTTCGCAGTTCGACAGAACATTAATCACCGGCACTCCTGCACAGAGTCTACGTAGAACAATGACAACAAATCGAACCGTTGTTCTGCTTGGCGCCCATACTCCAACGCAACCGACTTGTATAAGAACGGTGTTTTCTTCCACAACCGACTTATATAAGTGCGGTGTTTTCTTCAAGAACCGGCTTGTATAAGTGCAGTGTTTTCTTCAAACATGCAGATAGAACGATGACATCAAACCACTAGGTCAGTGGGAAGTACTCCTGGAAAAGCTGCCTGATCGACGGGAACCATCCCACTCCGGTTCTCGTTGGTATTATAGTTTCGCTAACTCTAAGGAGGCTCGCCTAAGCGGTTAGACGTCTGCCGTCGAGCCGAACTCTCAGGTGGTCAACATGGCGACCGCTGATTTCATCGAATTACGTGAAGAATGCGGGTACGGACGAACGCCTTAGGATCCTGTGCAGGGGTTAGTGGTAGAAACAGAAGTCAGCAACGACGACGATCCACCTACTGAGACATACGCGGTAGTATAGGAGAGGGGTTTGTAGTTGGAACAGAACTACGGGTAGGGGAAGCAGAACACTAACAAGTGAAGTGTAGATATAAGTTAATATTTAGTTTACATGACGAGTAGTTTCGCATGAACAGCACCCCCGGGCGAACTTTAAAAAAAAGGATGACTATGTCCAAGGACATAGTCATCTTTTTGAAAACAGGGAAGAATGTAAGAGTGTGGGTGCAGCCCCTTTGGGGACCTAGAAAAAATGCATTGACTAACGGAAGCGAGGGGGAATCTCCCCTATCAGTGTGAGAATGCTGTTGTGTGGGTGTGAGAAAAACGTCCAAATGGAAAAACGCCTGGGACACTCGTTGACTGATATTCAAATGGAACAGACATCGATGGTTTGACTTGTGGTGATAAATCGATCGCGCTGAGATCGCGGAGTGGAGATCGTGTTACGATGAGTGAGTAGGATTGGCCAATTCTAAAGTTATTAATTCTAAAGTAAATAATTCTTGTATTCTAAATTTATGAATTGTCTAAATAATTCTTGTATTCTAAATTTATGAATTGTCTGAATAATTCTTGTATTCTAAAATTATGAATTGTCTAGATAATTCTTGTATTCTAAATTTATGAATTGTCTAAATAATTCTTGTATTCTAAATTTATTAATTGTCTAAATAATTCTTGTATTCTAAATTTATTAATTGTCTAAATAATTCTTGTATTCTAAATTTATTAATTGTCTAAATAATTCTTGTATTCTAAATTTATTAATTGTCTAAATAATTCTTGTATTCTAAATTTATTAATTGTCTAAATAATTCTTGTATTCTAAATTTATCATTTGTCATAATCTGATTTAAAGATAATTTTCCATAAAATAAATCTTCTCCTTATATTAACTAGTGTAAGTTATTTTCCCCTACTCTAGATTCGTGTCAGCCGGGTGTCGACCCCTTACATTATCTTCATTGTATATTAAAGAGATATAGTAATTTAAGTTGGTTTAGTGTTAAAGATCGCTTGAAAACGTGAAACACGAATCAGTAAGAAATCATCAACATTCTTGAGCGACCTTTAAAAATTCTTATTTTGAGCTAAAATATTCAGTCGATACTCTTATTACATATGAAAGAATTTCCGTATATAAAATAAAAATTTTCAAAAAAAGAGATAATTGATTTTATTACATTTTTTAGATCAATTCCTAAAATCTATGAAAAAATTAAATTGAAAGTTTATTTTTGCCGAGAGTGGCAGAATTTTTTAAAAATAAAGGAAGCTGAAAAAATAAATTTTGTAATTTATTTATAACGAGACTATAGTTTCTTGGGCTTCATAATTTACCCAGACCACGTGTAAAACTCACTTTCACACATCTATTTCTGTGAATCAATTGTAATAGACTGATGAAGAGGGCATAGCCCTCAAAACTATTCCCGTTATAAATAAACTTAAAAAAAATATTTTTCCAGCAGAAGACACAGTCTTTTATTGTCTATTATTTGAAAAAAGTTTAGTTTGAAAATTTACAAATACCTATATTATTTCCTTATGAAAATAATATAATAATTGCTTTTTGTTTGTTTTTTTTAACTTTCTGTTTGCTTCTTTATGTCTTTCCCATAGAGAAGAGGAAATTTTTACTTTATCCAATGCGAAGCATGGGTAAAGTATTGTAATCGGTCTCTCGCCAAGCGGGACTTCAAAGGGTCCTCAGGTAAAGACTACGGAACCCAGGTCAGAAATTGTAGTATTCAATTAGATTGAATTTTAGCACGTGACGATTTTGCCAAAAATTACCTGGGGTCTCGTCGGGAGGCCAAAAAGTGCCATTTTTTTGGAAGTGCGTGCGGATGGATGGATGTATGTTATCGTTTTTTTCGTCCACCATTTTTTCCACACCATTGCACCGATTGAAATGAAATTGAAAACCTACCATTATTTTAACAAAATGAAGCGATGATTAGTTTTTGGTACATATCGGTCCACAAACATTCGTTTCGGAATAGTTACTAGATGATTCATACAGTTTATGTTTCTAAAGGTAAGAAGCAAAGGGGCTCCTCGTGGGTTGCTCTTCAAAAAATTCACAAGCATTTAAATTTCCATCGGATGTCAATGTCATGTTTTTTATCATACAACTTTAATTAATTTCATTTAATAATAAATAAATTTTCTGAAAATTACGTTGAAAATAAGATATAAATATAGTCATTCAAATCGTAGTTCAAAATAAGTATAAGCATAATTTGATGATAAATATCAAAATAGTCATAGAAATTCTCAAATGGAAAAATAGAGAAAAAATTCATTTTCTTTTCTTTGTTTTCCAAAAAGTGATTCTTCAAAAGATATTTTTGCATTTATTGGCTTGACCTTGAGCGTTGCGAGTTACGATAAGAATGTACTGAGTTGGACCGCATACCTAGGGTCCCATACCATATAAATTCCAAAATACTTGAATAATCAAATTCATTGAAAAGTTTTTGTTTTGCCGAGAGTAGCAGAGTTGTTGATTCACAAAGAGAAACAAAGAGGTTGTCCTCTGCTTGATGCAAATAAACATACACACATATATATCGAGATGATATATCTGTATATATATATTGGATTAGTTCCTAGCCGACCACCAGTGACGAAGGAACACTCAAGTTTTCAATATCCATATGATATTGACTCCATGAAAAACATTTATAATTGAAGAAAGACTGATGATGAAGACCAAGTCTTCAAAACTATAGTCTCAAACAAATAAATAATATATATACAGATATATCATCTCGATATATATGTGTGTATGTTTATTTGCATCAAGCAGAGGACGACGTCTTTGTTTCTCTTTGTGAATCTAATTCATCCTTATTATTGTAGTTAGTAAAGCTTAAATGAGTGAATTTGTGAAATTTTTTCATGATTATAATTTAAGTCATTTCAACTGCTGACATGTACTCTATCATTCAATAATTTTAGCTCTAAATCGAGAGTTTAGATTAGATCTAGCCTGTATTTGCATACTCGAAATTGACAGTTGAAAAACTCATATCGTCAATTACTAATCCATTTTATGACTAAAGTTTACTGGGCTAGAGAACTCGAATGTAACATTCACGACTTTTCGTTGTTGGGTTATTGAGGGTTTCTGAACTCAGAGGCACAGAAAGAAAAATGAATCATTATCAAAACGAGACTGACCTCTTCGTTTATTATTAATCAGATATCACTTGCAATTGCAGTCATGGAGAATCCAGTTAAAATCAAAAATAGCGATCGATTCTCATCTATTACTTGAGGAATAACAATTCTACATTGGATTTTTGACGTTTCGATTATTATTGGTAACCATTGCTGAAGACATGGAGGAATCGGCTTAAAATCAAAAATAGCGATCGATTCTCATCTAGTACTAGCGGAATAACCATTACTGTATTCCATTTTTGACGTTTATGTCTATTAATGGCAACCATCTACTGATAACGTGGAAGAATCGACTTAAAATCAAAAGCGACAAATTCTTTTTGGTAAACAACTTCCACGTTATCAGTTAGGTTGCCATTAATAGTCAAAACATCAAAAATGGAATGCAATAAGGTTATTCCGCTAGTATTAGATAAGAATCGATCGCTATTTTTGATTTTAAGATCGATTCCTCTATGTCTTCAACAATGGTTACCAATAATAACGGAAACGTCAAAATCCAATATAGAATGGTTATTCCTCAAGTATTAGATCGAGAATCAATCACTATTTTTGAATCAAAGTGGACAAACCGCAAATTGCAAGTGCTAGTCATGATTAATAATAAAGGAATAAGCATATTAATATTTCAAATGAATTTGGATAAAGTTTATCAACGATCCGTTGCAGTTTATTATTTTTTTTTTTGATTTTTTGAAGACTTAAACTTCTTCTTCTTTAGGTGCCGTCTCCGTTTCGAAGGTTGGCAATCATTAAGGCGATTTTTTCTTTTGAGACCGCAGATCTAAATAGTTGGTGGTTACTACAACCAAACCATTCTCTCAGGTTCCCAAACAATGATTTTCGACTCCTCCCTATGGATCTCTTTCCTATAATTTTTCCTTGCATAATATTTTGCAGTATTTGATATTTCTCCCCTCTCATGATATGTCCCATATATACAATTTTTCTTCTCTTCATTGTCAGAATCACCCTCATACGTCTCATCACCTCCACGTTAGTCCCTCTCTCCATCCATGAGATCCTCAGCATTCTTCTATATATCCACATCTCTAATGCCTCCCAGTCTCCTTACATCGGCTTTCCTCAGTGTCCAGGCCTCCCTCCCATAGTATACCATTGATAGGACATAGCATCTCATCATTAGTGTCTTTATTTCAATGTTCATGTCTCGGGAGCGAGAAGTTTCTTCATTGACCAGACTTCAAAAAGGAGGAGGTTTTCTATTCGACTGAATTTTTTTTTGTGCCTATGTTACCTCATATCTCCGCCAATTGTGAATCGATTTTGAAAAATTTTTGCATTGGGTTCAGTCTACCTTCCGATTGGTCCCATTTTTTTCATAGGTATTAGACCTTTTTGTTAGGTTTGCTCATGCCTAACTTCTTTGTTTATGAACCGATTTCGATGATTCTTTTTTTATTGGAAAGGGGTATCTTAGGGATGGTGCCATATTAATTTGGTCAAGTTCTGATGATATGATCACTATTAATAACATCACTAAAAGAAAAATAAAAATAATTTTTAAGAAAAAAATAAAACCGACTTCAAAAAATTAAATACAACAAATAAAATACACTAAAAGGTATAAAATAATTATTAACTTATTTAGTTACAACTAAACTACGAAATATTAACATGAAATTACTTTTTGAAGTCGGTGCCAAAAATATACCTTTTATGAATCGCATTGGCACCGAGTACAAAAAGTAATTTCATGTTAATATTTCGTAGTTTAGTTGTAACTAAATAGAGTTAATAATTATTTTATACGCTTTTAGTGTATTATTTGTTACATTTAATTTTTTGAAGTCGGATTTTATTTTTTGATAGAGAAAAGTTTCGGAATTTAACAGAATTAAATGTATTTATTTTTATTATTTTTATATAGGTAATTTCATTTAAATTGAGTAGGTAAACAATTATTTATAGAGAAATGCTTGCGGAATTTAACAGAATTATTAAATAATTTTAGTAGTACATATGTGGCAATTTCTCTGTACTGAAAGGGTCTCGGCACGTTAAACTTCCCTCCCTCCCTCTCCTACTTCTATCTGGTTGCCTATCTTACAGGCTATTAGATCATTTTTACGATTCCGTTTAATAAGTCAAAAGGGACTCTATTAGAGTGGCTACAATTCTGGATGCATGTCCATCTATCGGGAATTTCTAGCTCGTAAACTAAATAGAATAAAAATGTAGAAGCTATGTGTAGTTATTATCAAAAATCGAATTAAAATTTGAATCGAGTGATTACATTTTGAGCAGGTCTAATTTTATGTGTTCTGTTATTTTTTTCCTATTCGATTTAAGAAATGTTGGAAACGTGAAGAGAAATTATTCTCAAACATATCGTTTTAAGGTTCCATTTAAGGTAGTTCTTTCAAAAGTGGAAAAAGTTCAAGAAGTGTTTGAAACTTGGAATATAAGTCATTAAAAGGATAATACATGAGAACTGTTAAAATTTGAAGACGATTTACCACACCAAACATGAAATAATTGCAATTATACCTTTTATGAATCGCATTGGCACCGGGTACAAAGAGTAATTTCATGTTAATATTTCGAAGTTTGGTTGTGACTAGGTAGGTTAATAATTATTTTATACCTTTTAGTGTATTTTATTTGTTGCATTTAATTTTTTTGAAGTCGGTTTTATTTTTTTCTTAAAATTTTTTTTACAAATGTACTTCTCGCCTGTTCAATTCTGATTCGTATTTCTTGGGAGCTGTCATTGTTTTCATTAATGGCTGTGCCTAGGTATTTGTATTCTTCAACAGGTTGGTTTTTTACATAAATAACTTAAATTAGACTTAAACTAGAAAACCTAAAATCTTATCGGTCATTGATTTTAGAAATACAAACATTTTGACCCCATAATGAACTTTCCACGATTTTCCATTTTTGAGTTATCAATCTTATTGAAATTATGTATTTTTTCAGAATTAAAAGAAAACAAATAAAAATGGGCACCCTCCCCCCAAAAATTCTGATTACGGCGCTACTATTTTGGTCCATCTCCCGAGTGTACATTATATTTAAATAAGTTAATTGAAAAATTAATAGAAATGTTTATTTGAAAATCCGGTTGAAAAATGATTTATCGAAATTCAAAGAAATTGAACAAAAGCTGAGCTGGCTGGTCTCTATTCTTTCGTTTCCTTTCCTTTCTTTCAATACTCAGTTTATTCTAAACAGGCAAAGGAGAAGACCTTCAAGCCAGCCTCACCTAGCCAAATGGAAGAGAAACATCAGATAGGTATTTTCTAGTTACTTAAAGCATACTTTAACTTATCATAATTGCTTATTTAATTGTTTGCTTACATATTATAATCTACTCTTAATAAACAAGCAAAAACTTGTTTATTTATATATTTGTATCTTAGTTCTATTTTGAAAACGGCTCTAGCGATTTTGATGAAACCAACTCTATTAACAAGTTTTGAGGATGAGAAAACGATCTGGCTAGGTCTGGACCTCGACAAATTTCATCTTAATTGATCTTTTCTTAATTAAACTAATTATTGTTAGATGAAATCTCAATAAAAAAGTTTGTTTACATTTTTCAATTATCTTTTATTTATTAATTGGTTTTTTAATTTGAAAACCCACTAATAGGTTATAGCAAATATTATTATATTATATTAAAATTAGGATTTTTTTGTTTTAAATTAACAGATGTCTAAATCATAACAAAACAGGTGTGTTTACAAATAAAGTGGTTGAAGTGGCTGTTTTTATATACCTATAGGTAATTGGAAACAAATCTTATTTAATTTTATGTTTTTATTTCAGATCCTATACGATTATTTTTTTATTATTATTTTCCTATATATTTTTTTATAATGTTTATTAATATGAATGAATGTGAACAAATATACACTTAATATGTGGACGACTGACTATCTTTCTATAGAAAGCTAGAAATGCAAAAACTGTGTGCGGGGTGGGGTGCAGTTGTGGGGGATCCGGGGGTGGGAGGGGGTTGGGTGCGGTGGAGCGGAGTGGGGGTGGCAGCGGGGGTGCAGTGGTGGGGGCGAGGTGAGTAGTTTCGGTGGGGAGGGGGGGGTCCAGGGGGCGTGTACTATATATATTTGTTTGTTTTTTAATTTGGTTACCGTGCATCGCTCGGTGGCTCCATGAACTTATCATTATACTATATCTACCGTGGTCTAATAATTCATTTACTATAAAAATATGAATATACAGACTATCACAAAAATTAATTTAACATAAAATAATTACCTATTATTCAAGGTGGTCAGGAATTCATTTACTATTTAAATATATAAACAAAGTTTTATTTAGAATAAAAATATAATTATAAAAATATGATTATATAATTATTATAAATGTTAAATGTTGTTTGAATATTGTTAGAATTCGTGGCTGTGATGAAACTGTACTAGATGAAGGAGGAGGTATCAGCCAAAGATGGAATCACTGGGTTCAATAAAACACCTTTAATAAGACGTTTCGGCCTGAATTTTATTTGGCCATCTTCAGTCAATTAGGCTAAAATTTTTTTTTACAAATAGATGTTAATTGATATATTTTTTATACAAAATTATAAGTTGACCAAGTTGGTTGTTTAGACTTACAGTTATACACAAAATGCGGTACACATATGTGATCGAACCAAGCCTTGTCAAAAATAAAAAAAAATTTAGCTTCATGTGAACTTATAACGTGCCTGGACCCAAAAGTTTCAGAATGAAAGTAATGAGTTTATATAAAAAATTTTCTATATATTACATTATAATTAAATATTTGACCCTTATGGAAGTCATCATATATCCCCTCATTATTTATTTACAAACAAAAATCCAAATTAGAATTTAATTACTTTTAAATCACATGCATTTTTCCATTCAATCAAATTATACAATGCTTATCAAAAAATCCCAAAAGGTCTTTATATATTATGATCAAGAGAACAGCCTTTGGCTCATATCACACAGGATATATATGTAAATATTGGATAGAAACATACAATCTCTTTTAAAATTGATAGCCTTTTCACCTGCTATTTTTATATATAGCATTTCGGCTATGGTTCTTTTATAGTAGTTATCAATCTTGACCAATATTTGCACATTATCGTAATCAAAAGAATGACTATGTTCAGCTGCATGGGTGGAGAGTCCTGTGTTCTTTTTATTTCGAGACACTTAATTTATGTTCATATACCCTAATTTTTAGTGAACGTGAACTGAAAAAGGCTTCAAATAGTGGAAGGATATCCAACTACCTCTCCAACATACCTTTCCTCTATAAGATCAATAGTCTGAACTATTTTTTGAGGAGAATTTTTATTTTGTGTGATGATGAGTTTAGGCGGAAAAATATTATGAACTACATAGACATGGCTGTATCAAATAACTACCCTATGCACATTATTAATAGGACAATCAGAGAATTCTCAACTAAACAAAATAATTTAAATAACAATGTTAACATTTTAACAAATAATAATAATAGTAATTCAAATAACCAGGTCGGACCATACTATTCTGTTGCTTATATTCACGGCATATCCGAAAAAATAAGAAAACTTTTTAAAATTTACAACGTGAACATTGCCCACAAAAATATAGACAATATTCAATTTTTATTTAATAATAAAGATCCAACCCCTAGAGAATTATGTAATAATATTGTCTATCAAATTAACTGTCTAGATTGTCCACCAAATTCTAGCACCTATATAGGGCAAAGTTCACGTTCACTAAAAATTAGGGTATATGAACATAAATTAAGTGTTCGAAATAAAAAGAACAACACTGCACTCTCCACCCATGCAGCTGAACATAGTCATTCTTTTGATTACGATAATGCGCGAATATTGGTCAAGATTGATAATTACTATAAAAGAACCATAGCCGAAATGCTATATATAAAAATAGCAGGTGAAAAGGCTATCAATTTTAAAAGAGATTGTATGTTTCTATCCAATATTTACACATCTATCCTGTGTGATATGAGCCAACAGTTGTTCTCTTGATCTTAATATATAAAAACCTTTTTTGGGATTTTTTGATAAGAATTGTATAATTTGATTGAATGGAAAAATGCATGTGATTTAAAAGTAATTAAATTCTAATTTGGATTTTTGTTTGTAAATAAATAATGATGAGATATATGATGACCTCCCATAAGGGTCAAATATTTAATTATAATGTAATATATAGAAAAAATTTATATAAACTCATTACTTTCATTCTGAAACTCTTGGGTCCAGGCACGTTATAAATTCACATGAAGCTAAAAATTTTTATTTTTGACAAGGCTTGGTTCGATCACATATGTGTACCGCATTTTGTGTATAACTGTAAGTCTAAACAACCAACTTGGTCAACTTATAATTTTGTATAAAAAATATATCAATTAACATCCATTTGTAAAAATTTTCTATTAATTTAATCACTCTTTTGTGAATATAGCATCCAAAAATGAAAGAGAAAACTAGAAGAATACCTTCCCAGACATTATTAGATGCTAAAGGTTTCATCTTTTTAATTATGACTACCTAAGTACTTAAAATATTTAATTAAAAATATAAGACGTGAAAAAGGAATGAAATCAAAAGATCAATTATTTATGAACATAGCTCCTATTACGATCAAAATTTTACATAGAAATATATTTTAAAAGAGACAGAATTCAATCAATCTTTATCGGACAAATTCTAAGATTTTTAGTAGAAATATTATTAAATTGCGATATCAGAGGGGATTCATCCCCCCAGGAGTCGAACCTGAGAACTAACACGCTATCCGGGCGAGTCAGCTCACACCCTCGAGACAAAAACACTTTCTCTGAATCAAAAAAAAAGATGCTCAAAACTTTAATTATACATAGAAATATATATCAGTTTATATAAAGAGTGTTACCGAGAACTCGTTCATTAAAAATTTTCATGGAAGGAGTTGAAAGAAAATTTTGAACTTTGACATATTTATGTTTTGGAATCTGCTCTTTTTAAATAAATTATTAACAACTTTTGGACACTTTCTGCTTTGCCGCAATCGCTATCAACTTTCTTATTTTCTATGGAACCCCAAATAGATTTGCATCATTAGATTAAGTGTTAAAAACTAAGATGATTTTGTAAAATGCACTTGATATCTAAAATTAATACTTAATCTAATGATGCAAAAATATTTGGGTTCCATAGAAAATAAGAAATTATGTTGATTAATGTCCATTATAATTAGTAGATTAAAAATTCACAGTTCATTGGACAATGTTTTTTATTGAAGCTATTCAATTTTTGTACAACGTTTCATCTCTCTCGAGACTTTTTCAAGCACTCAATTGGTTAGAGCAACATTGGTTGAGATACAATAAAAATAATTGAGACAAAGTAGAATTTTTCGTTTTAGATTGATACAATTGTAGGTTATTAAAGAACCAACAGAATTGTTGAATTTCAAAAGGAACAAGCCATAAATACAATATTCAATGAAATAAAATAAGTCTAGATGGATTTGACAGATGACAGATATTTGTGGTTTGTTTCTTTTGAAATTCAACAATTCTGTTGGTTCTTTAATAACCTACGATTGTATCAATGTATAAAACAAAAAAATTCTACTTTGTCTCAATTATTTTTATTGTTATCTCAACCAATGTTGCTCTAACCAATTGAGTGCTTGAAAAAGTCTCGAGAGAGACGAAACGTTGTACAAAAATTGAATAACAGCTTTAATAAAAACATTGTCCAATGAACTGTGAATTTTTAATCTGAAAATAAGAAAGTTGATAGCTATTGCGGCAAAGCAGAAAGTGTTCAAAAGTTGTTAATAATTTATTTAAAAAAGGCATATTCCAAAACATAAATATGTCAAAATTCAAAATTTTATCTCAAAACCTTCCATGAGAAACTTTTAATGAACGAGTTCTGTGGAACACCCTGTATATATCAAATTTAGAGAACGCGGTGTTGGTTTATAGTGAAACATTGTTAAAATTAAATTAGGTTGGAGTTGGTGGTGTTTAACCCTGTATATATGTCTATTTGCATCAAGTAGAGAAGCATCTTCATTGATTTTTCTTAATTCAATAAAAATATGGCTGATAATATTTGAAAAAATTTTAAAATTCAGATTATTTATCTTGTGGTATTTAGACAATAAAAATACATGGGGAGCGTCCCTCCAATCCTCTTGTCGTACTATTTTTAGTATTATTTTGTTGTATGAATATTCTTTAAAACCCTCAATGTTATAATTGGTAATATATAATAATATTTTATTTGCTGAGGAATTCATAATTAAATTGACGAAACGTCCAACATGAATTAATTAATTTTCCAACTATTTCATGGGTGACATCACATCGAGAATTTATCTTACCTTCAATCATTACAACGAACAGGAATGAATATATCGTTAATTTAATCAGTGCACATTTATTATTATTATTATTAGTTAATCCTTTCAATTACACATTACAGCTCAATGGTCATTATACGATTTAAATTGTGCTGTCTGATCAGACAAAGAAAGCTAATGCTCTGGATAGCTAATTAAAACTTTTGCGATAGTGGGGGGAAATAAAAGATTTTTCTATTTACATATAATTTACATCATAAACCAAAACGTAATATACCTACATATATTTATTTAAAATAACGAAACTAAGATTTTAGATAAAAGGAGAAGAGGCAATATGAATTTGTCAACGATAATATATAAATGAATTAAAAAAAAAAAAAAAATCTCTTTTAAATGAGATAATATAAGGCTGATTCTAAAAAAAAATCAAAATTGATGTCCTTGCTGATTCTTGTGAAATGGGATCCTAAGTTATGGTACGTAAGAACTTTTTATAAAACTACATCACTAGGTGTAGCAAATTATAAAACAGATTTATCTTTTTATCATGAATAAAATAAGCTGACGTGTTCTGATGTGGCCTTCCACTTGACTTCTACCATACAACCTGGCCCCTCACTTATATTGAATAAAATTATTTATAATCATGTAGGGGAGGGGGTTAGTTTTTCCATTTTTAGACTCCTGGGGGCCCACTGATTATATATACAAAATTTGGTTGAGTTTGGTATAAGGGCCTATATTTTCATTTTTTGACCATATATCATGACCCCCATTTTGGGCGGTTAGTTTTTGCATTTTTAGACTTCTGGGGTCCCACTGATTATGTATACAAAATTTGGTTGAGTTTGCTCAAATAGCCTAGATTTTTAATTTTTAACCCCCCCTCCTCCACCCCCTTTAATTTTGGGTCGATATGCACCAAAATCTAATCAGCTCTTAATCTCAATGGATACCAAAACTACGTGTGAAATTTGGTTTCGAAATTCACACTAGTTTTTGAGCTAGATCGTCCACAAAAATTTGGTAACGCACAGACTAACTAATAGACATTTTGACAAAACAATTGTTATCTCGAAAAATATCATTTTTTTCGATGTTCACTTATTAGAGCTTTTTTGTAGAGTGAAATGCCATGGTTTCGCTCAATTTTTTTAATCAAAATAGTTTTCAGCCGTTTTTGAGATATTTCGAAAAAAATAAGAAAAAAAACACTTTTTTCATGCACGATTACAATACTTGACCATACCCTCTATGGTAAAGTAAAAGATATGTTCAAGTAAATACCTTAAAAATCATTCCCTCACTATGTCGCAACCGGCAAATTAACGTAGGTACAAAGATCTAATTCGAAAAGTATCTTTAACTGTCTGCCATCTGTATTATTTATTCATTACTATGAGTAGTTCTAGCTATCAATAAATGTGTATATAGTTCAAACATGACAAACGGTAAAGTTCCAAATTATATTTTTAAATTCGTCCTTAAAAACTAAACATTCCCTCACAGTTGTGTAAATGTAGGATTAAAACATAATTTCAAATTATATAGTGAACGCTGCCTTATTGTTTTTAAAAGTTGAAAATATTGATATTCTAAAAATATCCCAAACTTGACTATGAGTTATGAGATTTATAGTAAGTGAATTAAATTTGTTTTTAATCCTTATATCGCCCGCCATTCAGTATACGGTATTTTAGAATAAATATTACAAATTTCACTACTCTAAAATGTAAAGGTGCTAAATTTGATCCAGATCGAACAAAAAATTTAGAAATGCAATATTTTGCCCCTCTTTCGCCCCCCCCCCCCCCCACCACGCACTTCTATGTTAAAAAAATTTAATAATGTAATTAATTGTCTTTGAGCTTTGCTTACCTCTGGAAATTTTACTACGGACGTCCGATATAGACGGTATTCGATAGGAAATCTCGTCCCCGTCGACGAGGGGGGTCTCTTGCTAGCCTCCTCTAATTCCCATTCATCCCACAGACCCTATCATTCCACCCTAGACTCACCTCCGATCATGGCCGGATTGCTGTTACTAGCTCTCGGGTTCCGAGAGGTAAAAACAACAGTTCTGACATAAAATTAAAAATAATCTATTCCATCCAATCTAATGGATGACCCCTCTTGTGATTCCTTAGAAAATCTAAAACTATTTCTACTGGCAACTTGAACACTCTCATATAAGAGTTTGACTTGCATAATTTCAAGTTTGTTTCTTATATAGTTTACAAGTTACAATGACATACAGGCATTGTGGCGACATAAAAGACTTTGAGACATAACTCCAAGTGCATGAGAAAGTGAAAACTTTTCAATACTTGTAAGCTCTTTTATTATACTCATAATATGAAAAATATCAGTAAAATCGATGAAAAAATGAACTTTTTGCATTTTTGAACAGAAAATTCTAAAGCTCAAAATCAGATTCAAAAGTTCGCCTGCCTCGAAATCATTCTGAGAAATTGTGTTTAATTTTCTTGGGCTTCCATGTAACAAAAATTTTAAATTTGATATGAATATTATAATCTAATTAAATTATCTTAAATCCATATTTCGATAAATACATATGGCACGGGTGGCCACTCCACGTAGCTTCATGACTCACCCTCCTCCACCCAGTTTCATTAAAACTACCCCAAATTTTATTTAGTTCTAGAGAATTAGAAGAGGTTTTTATTACTTTTTGTTGAAGTTTACGACTTGACCACAAATTCCAACCCGCCCCCACCCCAGATATTTCAGTAGCTCACTCCTGCCTCTTAATCCCCCTCCTACGGACACGCCTGTATATGAGATGTCATTAATCCAATTATTAATAAGATATATAATTTACAAAATTTTAAAAATGAATGTCTCTTGAGTATAGCTCTTTATCAGAAACAATTCGGGATAAGTCATGTTTGTTTGAGACTTTTTTGTTTAAATATACTTACCGATTCCATATCCGTCCAGTCTATTTGCCCTTTTCTTCGGATTCACCCCTTGATATATACTTATACTATAAATATCTATACATTTTTTTATATATAAATAAACTGCAACGGATCGTTGCTAAACTTTATCCAAACTTTAAATATTAATATGTTTATTCCTTTATTATTAATCAGAATATCACTTGCAATTTGCAGTTCATGTTGACTTTGAATCAAAAATAATGAGCGATTCTCATTTAATAGTCGAGGAATAACCATTCTACGTTGGAATTTTTACGTTTCGGCTATTATTAGTAACCATTGCTGAACACATAGAGGAATCGACTTAAAATCAAAAATAGCGATCTATTCTCATCTAATACTTGAGGAATAACAATTCTACATTAAATTTTTTACGCTTCGATTATTATTGGTAACCATTGCTGAAGACATGGAGAAATCAACTTAAAATCAAAAATTAACGATCGATTCTTATCTAATACTAGCGGAATAACCTTATTGCATTCCATTTTGGATGTTTTGACTATTAATGGCAACCTCTACTGATAAAGTGGAAGAATCGACTTAAAATCAAAAAGACTAAATGCTTTTATGGCAAACAACTCAAGCTTCAGTTGTTTACCAAAAAAAGAATTTAGTCTTTTTGATTTTAAGTCGATTCTTCCACGTTATCAGTAGAGGTTGCCATTAATAGTCAAAACATCAAAAATGGAATGCAATAAGGTTATTTCGCTAGTATTAGATAAGAATCGATCCTTATTATTTGATTATAAGCCGATTCCTCCATGTCTTCAGCTAATGGATTACCAATAATAATCGAAACGTCAAAACCTAATGTAGAATTGTTATTCATAAATTATTAGATGAGAATCGATCACTATTTTTTATTTTAACTCGATTCCTCCATGTTTTCAGCAATGGTTGCCAATAATCACCGAAACGTCAAAAATCCAATATAGAATTGATTATTCCTCAAGTATTAGATGAGAATCAATCGCTATTTTTGATTTTAAGTCGATTCCTCCATGTCTTCAGCAATGGTTATCAATAAAAACCGAAACGTCAAAAATCCAATATAGAATGGTTATTCCTCAAGTACTAGATGAGAATCAATCGCTATTTTTTAATTTAAATCGATTCCTCTATGTCTTCAGCAATGGTTACCAATAAAAACCGAAACGTCAAAAATCCAATAAAGAATTGTTATTCCTCAAGTATTACATCAGAATCAATCACTATTTTTGATTTTAGCTCGATTCCTCCATGTCTTCAGCAATGGTTACCAATAAAAACCGAAACGTCAAAATCTAATATAGAATGGTTATTCCTCAAGTATTAGATCAGAATCAATCACTATTTTTGATTTTAACTGGATTTAAATGAGCTATATTACCTATCAAATGAATAAATTTTAAAGTTTTTTTTAATTTGTGTAAAATAAGGAATTTAAAAAAGTACTATCTTATCTAGGTGAGAGTGCTTTAAAATATACTTTTACTAAAAACTTTATTGACCTTTTTTGTTGTCCCAAGATACTTAATTAGGATATTAAATTTCATCAAAATTGGTTAAGTCATTTTCAAGATATTTAGAAAAAAACTAAAAAAATTACTGAAATAAAGTACTAATGTTTGTGGGCCGATATGTACTAAAACTAATCAGCGCTTCATTTTGTTAAAATAATGGTAGGTTTTCAATTTCATTTCAATCGGTGCAACGGTGTGGAAAAGAACGATAGCATCATCCATCCATCCGCACGCATTTCAAAAAAATGGCACTTTTTGGCCTCTTGACGAGAACCCAGGTAATTTTTGGCAAAATCGTCACGTGCTAAAATTCAATCTAATTGAATACTACAATTTCTGACCTGGGTTCCGTAGTCTTTACCTGAGGACCCTTTGAAGTCCCGCTTGGCGCGAGACCGATTACAATACTTTACCCATGCTTAGCATTGGATAAAGTAAAAACAACAAAATCAAACTAAGTATTGAAAGAAAACGTATTTGATGCTGCTATTATTTTTATTTTAACAAAATTGGCTAAGGAGCCAGTGTCATATGATAAAAGAAGGATTAAAAATTCTATTTCTTATTTATTCAGTTTTATTTGACAGACGTAAATAGACCATAAACCAGTTTTGATCAATCATCGCTACTCTTCATCATCAGTCACATTAACAGCGAATGCTTTTTTATTCTCTATTAATATATTGCTTCTGTGTGTTTTATGACCTAGGGTGAGTGTAAAATTATTACCACCGCTAAATGATCTCTAAGATCTTAAAATAATATCTAAATCCAGGATGTCCTGTCAGTTTTCAAGCGGACTTGCATTATTGATATAGAGTAGCGATGATTGCACTCGAAATGATTTATTGTCGACTCATCGTCTGCACGAAATGAGTACAGAAAAATAAATAAAGAGAAATAATTTTTTTTTTTCAATCTTCAATTTTTTAACCCTTAGCACTCCGTTATCGCCTTTAGTGGCGTCAATGTTGGGTAATCAAAATAACTCCGTTGTCATGCCAGCATTGCTTCAATGGCGTACAACAACAACGAAACAATGTTTTTATTTTCCCTTTCATTGTAAGTAACAAATAGACATGTTTTTATTTGCTCCGTACTTGAATGTTTTTTTGAGTGGTCTAATTTTCAAAGCTTTCTAATTATTTTACATAAATCTATTCGTTAAAAATTCTTCTTTCTAGTGATATAATTTACTTAATTTTAATCTTCGTAATTTAATTAATATTTGTAATTATTTGTTTGGCCAATCAAATAATTGGCTAAACATTTCCATTTATTTTATTTTAATTTTAATTCAATTCGTTACATTGTGTTTGAAGACAAGAGGATCATCTCACAAACCATAAGTTTCGAATTTCAATTGACTTTCTTTCTCTCTTTAATACATTGCGTTTGAAATAATTTTTAATTATAACAATAATATTATTTATTCATTATTGCATGTTGTTTCATTTTATTTTTAATTGAATTAATCAATTAAAATTCTGTTAATTAATTAATTCTGTTTATTATTCTTTTAGCTGTTAGGTAAATAGAAAATTGGCTGATAAATTTACAACTATTTGCCAATATTTTATTAGTTCTTTTTTTTGTCTCTTTTGGACAGAGGAGTTTTGTAACTCGTCCTTTCATTTAGAGATAAGAAAAACAAGGGTTGGATTTGAAATTAGGCAGAAATAAGGATATCTCTGCGTTGCTAAGGTAAACATTTTGTTTATTTTCAAAAAAAAAGAATTTTTTTTTTTTTTTAGATATGGTTGAAATATATAGTGATTCAAAAATTGAGACTAGGAGTATAGGTGTTGGAACCAGTGATAGATTTCTTTCCGAAGATGATAGTTTAGAAAGGATGAAAGAGAAAATTGATATTTTGGAGAAGGAATTGGTTCAGGTTCGAGAAGAGTTAGATACTATTAGAAATGTTATTGGCCAAGGCCAGATTAATTCGGCGGTCTGTCAAGAGAGAGATATTTTACTAGATAATTCAGGGGTTAGAGAAATTGATAATAGAGTTTTAATTCTAGGAGATAGTTTATTTAAATATTCGGCATCTTATACTGCATCCCGGGGGTTTAGTTCATGGTGTTTCCCCGGTATAAGATTTGAACAGTTGGAAAATATGGTAGAGAGGTATGTAGGGGCTAGAAAGGATTTAGTTTTTATTCATGTAGGCACGCATAATATCTATGATATTACTGCTGAGGTATTCCGTTTAAAATTTGATAGATTAGTTATTTCTCTTAGAAATAAATTTCAGGGAGCAAAATTAATATTTAGTGGTATAATTTATAGAAGGGATGTAGATTTTAGAAGGATTAATTGGGCAAATCATATTTTAGAAAGTGTCTGTTTCAAGTATGGTTGTAAGTTTATAAATTCAAATAGTTATTTAGATTATAAAGATTTAGGCAAGAATGGTATTAATTTAAATAGGTCTGGTTCCTACAAGTTAGGGAAGGTGTGTATTGATAGTATACTGGAATATCAAAAAAACTAAATGGAGGGGGTAAGAGGACAATTTTCAGAAATAGAAATCAGAGATTTAAGTTGTTAATAATAAATTGTAGAAGTATCTTGAATAAAATTCTAAATTTTGGACAACATGTGGATTTAATTAATCCAGATGTTATTGTTGGTACAGAATCTTGGCTTAGGGAGGAGATTTCGAATAATGAGGTATTTCCTAAGGGTTATATAGTTTATAGAAGGGATAGGCAGTCTGGTAGAGGGGGTGGTGTCTTTATAGCAGTCAAGGATTCGCTTCCAAGTAGTTTAAATTTTTTAGATTTACAAGAGGAGATGTTAGGGGTGAATGTGAAATTTGGACGTATAAGTAGGGTGATTGTTGGGTTATATAGATCTCCTAGTCAGGACTTCAAAATTTTAGAAAACTTAGATAATTTTTTAAATTGTACATCTATGCGAAGTAAGGATATTTTAGTTTGTGGAGATTTAAATTTGCCTAATGTAAATTGGTCATCTGCGACAAATAGTAATTCTCTTGCTCAAATTTTGGTTGATGATATTTTCAAAAGTAGAAATTTTATCCAAATTGTTAGGGAGGGGACTAGGAAGAGGTCCAGTGGGCAAGCGTCTGTCCTCGATGTCTGTTTAACCAACTTTGATAGTGATAATATGAGAGTCACTATTGAAGATGGAATTAGTGATCATTATTCTGTGGTAATAGAATATTTGGGATCAGTTAGTCAGTCTCTAACCTTCGAAAAGAAGCATTGGCTGTATAGATTAGGAGATAAAATGGGATTTAATAATTTTTTGGAATCTAAATTTTTAGAATGGTCTGTAATTCGGGATGTAGATCAGCAATGGGATGGGCTTATGAATCTTTTGGAAGAAGGAAAATATAAATTTATTCCCTCTAAATTAGTTAAAGTGGGTAACGATCCTGTTTACTATGATAGAACCATTAAGAATTTAAAACGGAAATGTAGGATAGCATATTCTAATAGGAATAAGTCTTCGAATCATAAAAGAAAATTCCGAGAGCTAAATAGGCTGTTAATTGAAAAAAAGAATTTGGCTAGAGTTAATTATTTGAATAATTATATAGATAGGAATAGTAGTAATAGAAATTGGTTTAATGTTTATTCGTTTCTTAAGGAATTAAATGTTTCGGCAAATGTCCCTGCGCTTTTAGGGGATGATGGTGAATTGGTTGAGGATAATGTGTTGAAGGCAAATTTATTAAATAGACAGTATTCGTCCGTTTTTGTAGCTCTAGAGGAGGGTGAGTTAGTTGATGGAGGTTCTAGTGATAGTCAGATGGAGGATTTAGTCATTTTGGAATCGGATGTAGCATTAGGTATTAAGAGGTTAAAACCAGGAAAGGCCTCGGGGGAGGATGAAATTAATAGTGATCTCTTGAAATTTGTAGTGGATAGTATTTCAAAATTTTTATGTTTACTTTTTAATAGATGTTTGGATGAGGGAACTATGCCTATTGGTTGGAAAAGAGCGTTAGTTATTCCTGTTTATAAAGGGGGAGATAAGAGCTTAGCTTGTAATTATAGGCCAGTGAGTTTAACAAGTCTGGTGGGCAAAATTTTAGAGAGGTTGGTAGACTCTCATATCCGCTCGTATTTGGAAGGGCAAGGATGGTTCTATCATAGGCAACATGGTTTTAGAAAAAATTATTCCTGTAATTCTCAATTAGTTTCTTTTATTCAGGAATTACAGGAAGCTTTAGATAAAAGTCAGTGTGTAGATGCAGTATTTTTGGACTTTGCCAAGGCTTTCGATAAAGTCAGTCATAAAATTATTTTAGAAAAATTAAACTCGTCAGGGTTGTCTGTTAAGTTAATTAAATTTATTCGGTGTTTTCTTAGGGATAGAACTCAAATTGTAAAAGTGGGTAATGGTCTGTCTGATAGAGTAGATGTCACGTCTGGGGTGATTCAAGGTAGTGTTCTGGGTCCTCTTCTTTTTCTTATATATGTAAATGATTTGCCTTCTATCGTGCAATCATCTATTAGGCTTTTCGCGGATGATTGTGTCGTATATAGAGTAATTGATAATGATTGTGATAGCCTTACTTTACAGAATGACCTGGATCAAATTGAAGGATGGTGTAGATCCAATTCAATGGAACTAAACCATTCCAAGTCAAATTTGGTTAGATTTAGTACTAGAAATCTGGTTAGTCCTCAAAATTATTACATTGGTGGAAATATTATCAATGAATCTAAATTTTATAAATATTTAGGCATACATATTCAGGCAAATTTAAAGTGGGATATGCATATTAGTTATATAGTCAATAAGGCTTATAGGAAATTGGGGATGTTTGGTAGAATTTTGAAGGGTACATCTAGAGAAGTTAAGTCAAAAGTTTATTTAACTTATGTAAGACCTAATTTAGAGTATTGTTCTGTGGTTTGGGACAAACATCCACAACGATTAGAGAGAAAAATTGATATGGTACAAAGGAGGGCGGCTAGATTTGTTTTTGGTAAATTTGATAGGTTTAGTAGTGTCACTTCAATGATTAATGAATTAGGATGGTCTAGCTTATTGGAGAGAAGGGAATGGGCTAAATTGAAAGTGATTTTCAAAGCCTATGAGGGTTTTAGGAGTTGGGAGGAAATAACGAATAGATTTCAGGAACCAAATTATTTAGGTAGAGCTGATCATAGAAAAAAGATTCGTAAGCCAAGATTCTTGAAAAATATCGGTTTACATTCAATTGTAGGATCTGGCATTGATTTGTGGAACAATCTGTCTGTTACTACTTGGGATTATAGTCCTCTGCCCCCTATGATTAAATCAATTATAAAGTTTGTCAAGTCCTAATGTCCTAGAGTTGTGCAAAATTTTATTTAGTTCTCACAAGCAGAGATTAGGTGAGGTAGAGAAAGGTCATACCATCCTTGTTAAGGTTTTGACCAGGTTTCCTTAACAACTTATGGCAAATGCCGGGATGGCTAATGCGTCGCTTGCTCCTGGTATCGGGTTTTTGCGCGGAATTTTTAAATTACTTTTTGTTTTTTGATGGAAATCTATGGTCATGTTATTTATTAATGAGCATACATTTCTATTTTTTTTATTTTTTATTTTATTTTTTTTTTTACTTGTTTATTATTTTTTAAATTGTTGTAATTAATTTGTATTGATGTTTATTAATGTATTGTAGCTAGATTGTATTGATGTTTGGAGGACCTAGCCACCGAGGACTTGTGCCTCTAAGCAGGTCGAGGAATAAAGATTTATTTATTTATTTATTATTTATTTTAAATATGGTGCTGGCAAATTGAGCTCGCGAAATATTCGTTTTCAAAATTACCGCCGTGAATTAAACGGAAGTATACGAACATTTTCTTCATCTTAAGTTGAATTAATTTATATTATTACTTTAATTTATATATAAAATTTGCTTATATTTTGTGCATATTTATATTTGTCTGCAATTGGCTGAACTTTTAATTACTTTAATTTAATCCTAACATAAAATCACTTGTATTCAATTTTAAAAATTCATATTTTATAATCCAAAATTTATATTAAAATTCCATTAAAAACAACTTACAGTGCACTTTTTTATCGATAATTAATTTTTTATTTTCTTAATATTTAAATTAATATTCCCAGCTGCATTGAACGGCACCAAAATATGAATATATATTTAATTCAAATATTCTTTAGTTCTTCGTTAAGTTCTATACTCTTAATTTTTATAAAATATATTGTATTTTTATATTTTCACTCATATGATGAGTCTTTATTATTATTATTATTATTAATAGGCCATATTAAAAATTATTCGGAGTGCAAAGGGTTTTAACTTTTTGGTAAAAAAAATTATTAATGAATTTTTATATTTATTTTTAATAAAAATTAGGGAACGCGCGGTGGGTTTATAGTGAAACATTTTTAAATTATAATAGATTGGAGTTGGTGGTGTTTCACATTGAGGAAAAATAAAATAATTGGTGTTTTTTTTTATTTTTATTTATTTAATGTCACCGGGAACAAAGCCCATTTAGACTGCACATAAGTAGAGTGTTAGTAGGGTTAGTGAGGGAGCCGAGTTTTCAGCTGGTAGAAATTTTTATTTGCCAGCTAGGATCGAACCTCGGACCTCCACTCCAACATCGTCATAATCGATCGATGCCGAAGTGGGGGCAGCGCGTTAGCTGACTGAGCTACCCGACTCCCCAATAATTGGAGTTAAGCGATTTAATTTTTGAAATTCTCAATATATTTCGGGTTGTTAGCCCATCATTAGAAGTAGGTTTCATTGACTGTGGAACACCACCAACTTCAACCTATTATAATTTTTACTTGTCATATGAAATATTAATTAGTGAGTGGACGAAAATATTAATTAATTTACTTGTTAGAAGTATTTGAGTTTTAATTTATTCAATCGTTGGACAATTTAATATTTCATCTTTGATGTGGATTTTCCAAAGGAATTTAATATGCAACACGAATACCAACTATAATACATTTCGAATTAAAGGAGACAATAAAAAGAGTGTGTATTCTGCTGGAAAAAATAAATTTTTTAATTTATCAATAACGAGTCTATAGTTCCGAGGGCTTTCACACATAAATACTTGTGAATCAATTGTAATAGACTGATGAATGGACAGTCCTCGAAACTATATTCTCGTTATAAATAAATTAAAAAAATGTATTTTTCCACCAGATGACACACTCTTTTTCTGTCTCCTTTAATTTATAAAAATTCTGCTATTCTCGGCAAAAATCAAACTTACATTTCGAATTATTGTGAGCTCTCGAGAAAAAACATCGCACAGTCTTAGTTAAATTTAACTATAATAAAAGACGCTAAGTGATGATTTTCCTCTAAGTATTATTGGTGAAATACAATTTACCTTGAAAGTTGGTTAAGGTTAATTTAAATGATAACTGCCTAGTTTGCTTGGTGAAATCTGGGGTTAAAATATTTTTTAGAATAATATCGAGTGTAAAAAAATGCCAATTATTTGGGTTCCAATTTCAACCATAATCGTATCAGTTCGTTTACTCAATATAAAGCAACTAAATATGAAATTTCGTTTTTATATTCTTATCGCTTATTGAGTTGTAGAGTGGACGAAATTTTCCATCCCTTACAAATTATGTCGATGTAATATATAATAAATATATATAAAAAAAACGATGGAAAAACAATTTTTTTCCCGTACGATTGCAATTCCTGCCCATATTGACTATAGATACGGTTAAATTGATTTCTTAGCAAAGTTTTTTCTAAATATTTTAGAAAAAGCCTAAACCATTTACATTAATAGGAAAATCAAGGTGGGTTAATGGGTTCAAAAATACGTTTCGCTAACCAACTAAAAAATATATATTTTTAGATATCAGAATTTTTTTTAATGTCTCTAAGTAAATTTGTAAGGGATGGAAAATTGCGTCCACTCTACAACTCAATAACCGATAAGAATATAAAAACGAAATTTCATATTTAGTTGCTTTATATTGAGTTAACGAGCTGATACGATTATGGTTGAAATTGGAACCCAAATAATTGGCATTTTTACTTTCGATATTATTCTAAAAAAAATTTTAACCCCAGATTTCACCAAGCAAACTAGGCAGTTATCATTTAAATTAACCTTAATCAACTTTCAAGGTAAATTGTATTTCACCAATAATACTTAGAGGAGAATCATCACTTAGCGTCTTTTATTATAGTTAAATTTAACTAAGACTGTGCGATGTTTTTTCTCTAAGTATATCATTGGTGAAATATAATTTGCTTTAAAATTGGGGGAAAAGGTGAAATTTTTTCAATACTGGGTACGCTGTTCGCAGTTTCGGCGAATTAAGCATTTTTAATTTCACATTTTTGTAGAAGGATTAGTTAGTAACCGCTTTTTAAATGACATATATTTTAGCTTAATTTGATTGTTTGTTATTTTTTAATATAGAAACGGGTTAAAATCTCAAAAAAAAAAAAATGTTTTAAGTAATTTTACATTTTTCAAAACGATGATCTGTAGATAGAAAACCCAAAATCTAATCAGTTCTCTGCATTGAAAATACAAAGATTTTAGCATAAGAACGATCTTTTGGTTCTTAAGTTATCCTGGCTTAAGACACCCTTAATCCAGACACACAGATAGAAAAAAAATCATCTTTGAAAATGATTTTTCTCCACGTTACAAAATAAGTAAGTAAAAAAAAATAAATGAGTGAATTCAAGCGGTTAGCCTGCCTCCCGGACGACGTATCGAGTAATTTACGGTTAATTCAAGTGCTATCTTAGTTTAAGTCTAGTTGTTGCTCCTCCAAATATCAACAAAAAAGAATATTATATCATGATTTTTTTGAGATTAATTAATAACTAAAATGTTTCGAGAGAAATTCTATCGTTTTTCGTGAAAATTTGATTTAAAGAAATGTATAGATCAACTAAACATAAGTTTGACATTTTTCATATCTTGCATTGAAAAAGGAAGAAATTCTTTCGAAACGTCTGAGTTATTTATTAACGTAATATTATTGTTTTTAAAAATCTTGATCCATTATTTACTTTAAATAAAAACCAATAATTTATATCGGAATATCTTCAAATAAAAATAAATTATAGATTACTAGTGAGGATGGTCCACCAGTGGTGGCTGAAATTGTATAGTGAATAAAAAAATAATAAATAATAGTAATTTACTAAATTATATTTTATGTGTGTTTAGCAGTCCTTAAAATTTCAAAAATATTAAATCTACAATCAGTTCTCCAAGAATAAATAAATTAATTCAAAAATTGTCCGATGATAAGAAACTTACAGAAGTTGATGGTTGAGTCGTCGTATGTGGTACTGGATGTCGTGCTGCTGGCGGTGTTGGCAGTTGTCGTGGCTGAGGAAATTGTATTTGTGGCGGTGGTTGTCTTACTGGTAATCGAGGTAGGATTGCTGGCAGTCGGCGCTTTGGAGTCGGTAGTTGTCTCCGTGGTGGATCCATTGCGCTGGAATTTGACAAAAACTCAGTTAAAAATTAATCATAATAGCTATAGAGAATGTACAGATGCTTACATAAGATGAGCGCTCGTTCAAATGATTCCTCCGCAGACGAATTATCTTCTGCGAGTCCGCAAAGCAAGTGTCTGAGGTGCGCGCCAGGTTTTCGCGTAGGAGATTCATCCCCCCACGAGAAACCTATCACGTGGGACGGCAGGGATGAAGTGGGGGACAGTATTAAAAATGCAACCGCCAATCAGAGCGCGAATTGCTGCGCATGCCCTTCCTACCGCCCACCGCAATTGCAACGGCCGAGGGGGCGCCACTACTCGGATTACCAAAAATTGCACTATTTTTTTACTAATATTTACATCCATTTACCAAAAATTTTATCTTTAAATATGGAAAAGATTAAATTTAATGCGAAGAAAATTCGATTCATTTGTTAGTAAATTAATTTTTTGCTATTTTTTTCTCTGTCTTGCGTCTAAGAAATCTCTTGGCGAGAGGGGTGGCTGAGGAAGCGGACATTTTCCTTTTTTTTTATTATTTTATCAATAAAGGGAAACTCCTTATTTATACAGGGTGCCTAGCAGATATGGTTAATCTTAAAATGGTTATAATCTTAAAAAAAAAAAAAAAAAAATAAGTTTGCAAATCTAATTTCTGGGACATAACAGAGTTAATAAAAATAGCTAGAGTTAAAAATGAGGGTTCATTCAAAGCAAAAAATATCCTTCTCACCAGTTAGCCTGAAAATTAGGAAGATCGTCCTGAAATCATAATATGCTAATGTCGCACATAACCAGTTTGATTTAAAAAGTCTGCAAGCCTTTGAAATGTGATAGTTTAAGAGAATTTCAAGGATTAAATAAGTTGATATAATTAAAAATGAAAAAGTTTTCTATAGAATTAGAAATTAATAGCTATGAAAAAGAATATAGGAATTTTTGCACGTTTTAATAGATAAACAAAGTGGGTTAAATTATAATATTTTTTCCCCGATAATGAAGGATTTTAACTGTAGGACTTTTAGAAAAATTAAAGAATAGTCATGCATCAGAGCTCCAAATCTAGATTTCTATTCATCAAAATTAACAAAAAAATTGATATAAAACATATGTTTGTAAATCAGATGTAAATAAAACAAATATAAATAATTTATTATTATTTTATTACCATCATTCATCATTAATAATAAAAAATAAACATTAAACGCCTTCCGTCAGCAAGATAACTGATTGTAAAACCATGCATTAAATAAGGCACGTACCTATAGTCAGAATATTTTCGAAATCTGGGGGGCCATAATTTTTTTTTCTTTTTGAAAACAAAATAAGAAAGCGAATTCATATTTACCTTTAGAGTTTATCAGAAGATTTTGGATTTACATTCCTGCATTAAATGATGAATTTGTATTTGAAAAATTTTTCATTTTCAACAATAAATTACAAAGATAATTAATTAATGCTTGCATTTAATAATTTGTTTATTAAGCCTATTTAATATCGATTAAAAGTAAATAAATTATAAATATGCTTCTATATATATAACTAAAGTATTTTTTACAATAAACATAAAATATATACAAACATTTACAAAAAAAATACCAATTTATACAAACATATATATAGGTAAATAAAAGAAAAAAAAATTATTGATTGTTTTATAATTAAAATAAATACAAATCAAATTTAATTAATTTTAACACCAAACGTTTCGGGAGAATTTCTCCTTCATCAAATAATTAATTTAATAATTTAATTATAAATTGTTCCATTGATGAAGGAGAAACTCTCCGAAAATTTTGGAGTTAAAATTAACATTTTCTAGATTTTTTTAAAAGATTTGTATTTATTTTGATATATATATATATATAAATTTTAAAAAAACATAACATGGATATCGGATTGTTTGTTTGTTTTTGTTCTTGGATTGGTAGCTGAGCTACCTCTCTGGAAAAGGGAGTGTAGTGTACCTGTATTTGTTTGCACCCTGTTCCCGAATCACACGAATGAAGTGGACGAAATGCGTTCCTGGCCTCGTGTCCGACAGCTACAGCTACACAGCTAGACTGACTCCTGACTGGATCATCGAAAGCATTACCAGTTGGTCTCTGTCCCCCATCAAGTCGAGATCGAGACGACATTCAATTTGCTCTCGCACCTAGGCTGGATATTTCACCAAGCCATTCCCTACATATATCGAAGAATATTGTTGAAAATTCTATTCTACCCTGCTAATATATTTCTTCTGATCTAAGAAAATTCCAAGTGAGGATTTTATTTAAAGTGGCTGCAGTGAGCGTTTGTGCTTCATGAATGTGATATTGAAATTTGTTCATCTAGCCTAGATTCGAGCATATTTGGTGGCAAATTTTTCCAAGAAGAGCAAGTCTGGTGAATTTCTCCCTTCTCAGACGGCCCAGTGGTCAGTAAAAAATACATTTTCTATAGAGAGAACTCTTTATTTTTATGAATGAAAATTTCTATTTCGTCTTCTTCATCTTCCCTATAGACTTTCGTCTGTTCTTCTAATATCTATTTAGTCTAGTTAACTATTAATTATTCTAAAAATAAATAAATGTTAACACTCTATTTGTATTTAGATAACTATGTTTTTTACTCAACAATCACTTATTTTATGTAATGAGATGAACTATTGGTAGATCCATAGCCCTCCTTCTAGTTAGTCACCTCTAAGGGCTGAGACGGTGTGAAGATAACCCTAACCATTCCCTAACCATATTCCATGTGTAGAAAATAGATTTGCATATGTGTATATAATATAACGTGTGGATTTAACCAACTAAACAATTAATCCCTTATTCAAAATATTGAGTACCTTAGCTTACTTAGAATAGATGGCCAATATTATAAACTGAAAAACTATATGTTGTTCTTACGCGGTGAAAATTAACAGCAAATTTTGCTTATAAATCATAAAACACATACACATTTTACGGCCAACACTTACCTAACCAGCTGAGAGGGTAACTACCCTTAATTTACTAAGAAAAAACAGCAGTTTTAAACATTGATCAAATTGAACTTATTTTTTTAACCTATATTATATCATAAAACATTTGTTTCTAATTATATTTGTCCTTTGAAATAGTTTCACTACTTTTTATGCTGGCACTCAACTCGCTAAACGTGCTGAATAATAAGTTTTGAAATTATGAGATAGAACTTTGACATCGCTTTGTATTTTAATATTACGTTACATTTATAATAGTAGTAGTATTTTTTATATACATTTCATTTTGCTTTAACATACGTTATAAGAGAGTATAATGGCGATCGAGGCGAGCGAAATAAAAGAATTTATAGAAGATCTTGAGATATTTAAACATGATTTCAAAGAGGAAATCCAAATGAAAATCAAACAAGAAATTTCTAATTTATTTAAAAATGAACTTACTGGGAATATGAAACAAACACTACCCCAAGAGATCTATCAACTGTTTAACAGTGAACTCAAAGAGATCATTCAACACACAATCTCTGATTTATTTAAAAATGAACTTACTGGAAACATAAAACACACAATAAAGCAAAAATTCTGTCAAGTATTTAATAGTGAACTCAAGGAGATCATTCAACAGACACTAAGAGAAGAAATTGCTCATCTATCTCAAAGTGAACTTAAGGAAGACATTCAACAAATAATAAAACTTGAAATTTCTATTTTAGACCTACCTTCTTTAATTGATAGTCAAAATAAACAGATTGAAGAATTAATTAGAGTTAATGAAGAACTTAAAAACAATCTTTCGCATCAGGAACGATTAATAGAGTCATTGAAAAGGAACAATAATTTAATATTTTACGGTGTTCCAGAATCAAACGAGGAAAACCGAGAAACATTGCTAAGAGTATCTAATGGATATATGTAGAAATGTACTACAAAATGAATTTCATGAAAATGATATTAATTATATAAGAAGAATCGGCAACAGATCGACGGAAAGAAATCGGCCGATTCTAATTTCTCTTGTTTCAATTAAAATGAAACAAAATTTATTGAAAAATTCTATAAAATTTAGAATATTGGGATAGCTATTTCTAAAGATTTGAGATAAAAGACTCTAAGAGAGCGAAAAGAAATTAAAAAAATTCAAACTCATTTGAGAAGCTTAGGACAAAGAAGCAAACTAAGGTACAACGGACTGGAAATAAACGGAATATTTTACCCTCATTCAGAACTAGTTGAAAAATATTTCTCCATTATGGAAGAACCCGAAAGAAACAGTGAGGTCGAAGATGAGGAGGATTCTTCAGCAAACAGTCAATCTATGGTTGGCGAGATTCTAGAGGTTCTAGATGCTATACCGGGTACTTCTGGAACGTCAGAACCTTTATTTCGAAGCAGAGTTTTCGGAGAGGATTTAGCCGAAGTCAATCACCTCACTCAGAAAGTTCCAGCATATAGGAGATTAACTAGGACCCCTTAGTGAATGGTTTGTCTTGAAGACTTTGAGTCCCAAATAGAAGATTTTTCTAAATCTAAATTATTATAAAATATATTATAGAAATTTATTGATGCTAATATTAAATATTTATTATTATATTATTAGATTTCGTGCAATATTAATTTTTTTATTAGAAACTATTTATATCTTGAATTTGATTACCCCATTAGAGTGAAAACCGTCTAAATATTATGTTTTTTAAATGGAAAGCTATATGTTTATGTACATATTCTGAATCTACATAAAAATCTAAACAACTTTTGTTAGAACTATTTTTATACGACGTCAAATAAAAAAATATTAAATCAATTAGACCTCAAAAAATCTTAATAATTATTTTTAAGCAATTATTCAACTTAATTTCAAATAATAATTATCAAATATTTAATTATTAAATAAATAATTTAATAATTTTGCTACATTGTTCAGAGACATTCCTGAGTGTATCGCAAGTCTTCAGGATGAATTCCTGTTCCAATTTCGTTATTTTGGCCTGTTTCAGTTTCTTCGTAGCTTTTACATTTCTTGTTTTTTTACAGAGATTTACAGCACGATAAATTGAAGCTTGTGAGGGTGTATTCCTATCAGGAAAACGCTCGGCATTCATTTCAATGGCAGCCCCATAACACTTCATCCACATTCACCGCATAAATTAAGATCATTTTAATTCTGTCTTCAACAAAAAATGCTCCATTTTTATTATGGTAATAAAATATAACTATATTCTACTGGATTGACACGAGAAATAAACTTTTTTAAACTCAAGAATTTTAACTAGTTCTATTAAGTAGAAAATAATCTCTTAAATCTGAGTATAACGAAGTTTTAATATCATTATAAACACTTATTTTCATTGTTTTGACTTTTCGATTTAATAAATATTTATTTAATAATTAATTATTTAATCATTATTATTTGATAATTAAGGTGAATAATTGTTAAAAATAATTATTAAGATTTTTTTGAGATCTAATTGATTTAAATTTTTTTTTATTTGACGTCGTAAAAAAAATAGTTTTAATAAAGTTGTTCAGTTTTTTTTGAAGATTAAGGATCCGTAAAGAAATATATAGGTTTCTATTTAAAAAACAGAACTTGACCTCGAAATACCCTTGAAAGCTTGTTCTACGTCGACAAACAATAGACGACGCTAAAGTCATCAAGTCAAACAATAGCTTAGTTAAGTTTTCCCTCGATATAAATAAACTTTTATTTAAAACTTTTTTAATATAATGCACTGTTTTTGAGTTATAACACTGTCTCAAGATCAAAAACTCACCCGGTATATATATTATTTATTTATTTTTTGTTCAGGGAGAATCAAGGGGAGAAGTGAAACATATTTAACAAACTTTAAATTTAAAAATTTTAATTTTAAAATTTATTTGTTAGAGAATATAGTTTCGAAAGTTTGACCTTCATAATCAGTCTTTTTTATTAGAAATATTTGATCTTTTATTTCTGTTGGGTTCAAATACCCGATTGTATTTAGATAAATTCGTTTTGTTGTACTAGTAACCAGGCCACACTGTACAAACAAACTATATAGTCACAAACAAATAAATTATATACATGTATATACATATTTGATTTTGACGGGCGGTGACTTTTCAGTTAGAGGATGCTGTCCAACAAATGAAAATATAATTTTATTCTTCGTAAAAATTCATCAATAACCTCTTAATATAATTTTTCAAATTTAACATTAGATTTTTTTAAATTGGAAAGTTTTTGCCGAGAGTAGCAGAATACTATATATATTTGTCTAGATTAATTTGTAACAACGCTTAGAGAAATTTCTCTAAAAAAATTACCGTCTTGCCAAGAATCGAACCGACGAACTCTTGAACTAAGGGCATTAGCTCTAGCCATTACGCCATTGAAACATTAATAACTATATTTTGATTTCTGTTACTAAAACTATATATTTTTAATTTAGACTGTGTCGAGATAATATTGTATTCATTTGAACTTGAATGAAAATGAAAAAACACCAATAGATTTTAAATTAAGAAACATTAAATATATATTAATTAACTAGGCAAATTTGAAATATAATTGTCAGCTCGGATTTTAAACTGATGGCTCCAATCGATTTTCATTATCCAGGCAAATTTGAAATATAATTGTAATTTTGAAATGAAAGACTCCAATTCATTTTAAATTAAGAAACATTAAATATATTTTTTGTAATTAATTAAATTAATTGAACCGCGTAAATCTGAATAATTTCCATGATTCATGATGCAGTTCATAAATCATTTCATTATTTTTGTTTTGAAAAAGAAAAATGAAATTTAAATTTTAATTTTAAATTTAAATATATTCATAATTATTCCTCCCCCCCTCTACTCAAAAATTAAAGAGGCGAAACTTTTAAGAGACGATGTATTTTCGGTAGTTTACGGGTATACATTTGGAGTGTGGTTTTTTAAGAGGAATAAAATTTTTGGACCGAGACGCTGCCCGCCAGGGGCACCAGCCCGAAGGGCCGTAGCTTCCGAGGGCGTGCCGAGCCTCGTTTTTATATATTGAAGGAGACAATAAAAGAGTGTGTCTTCATGGAATTATAAATTTTATTTATAATTTATAATTCCAGCAGAAGACACGCTCTTTTATTGTCTCCTTCAATTAGATTTTTTTATTTGATATAAAAGACAGAGCGGAAAGTCTTTGTTCACTTTTACTACCTCCAGTGGCAAGTAAAAATAATCCACCTTTCTATCTTAGTTACACTGTCTGAGTACTTTCAATAAGTATTTTTTTTTGATGCTATAAAATAATATGGAAAAAATTACGATACCTATGGTTTGCGAGTACGGATTGCACTTAGCCTCTTTGTTTTGATTAATATTTTTTCTACTTAATTATAAAATTGTTTTTGACGTTTATCATAATAATGTATTCAAAAAAAAAAATTGTTTTTATTTTTTTTATTTTTTAATTTTCGAGTATCAGCTTTTTTTATGTTGAGTGTACAAATAGATGCTAGGACGCGCCTTCTATTCGTGCGGTAGTCATACCCTTAACTGATTTGTCAGTTCAGTTGTCCAAATACCAGGGCCTCCCAGAATCGAGGTGTGGCTATTAAATAATGGCTGGAGGGATGCTGCTACTGGCAAACAGCAAGCGTGCCTCGACAGGTTTGAACATGATTGTGTTCCACCCTCTGCTCGCTAGTCAGTTTGTCTGTAAAACAATTTTATAATAAGGTAGACAAAATATTAATTAAAAAAAGTGGCTAAGTGCAATCAAATACTTCTGCCAAAACATGTTTTAGTTAACCATTCACAATTAATTTTTTATTCAATTTATAGATTGTAAATGAAATTCAGACGTCTAGTACATGTGAACTAATTTACTTTCAAACTCATAAAATCAAATTATTTCATAAGATAGCGAAAATGATTCAAATATGAAATCTGGAAAATTCTATTCATATTCTAACGTTAAAAAGTTGCATAAATTTTAAATTAAAGCTAAGCGAAATAAAGATAAACGATATATATATATATATATATATATATTATAATTTACAAAACAATCAATATTTTTTTTTCTTTTCTATAGATAAAATTCTTTGCCCGATACACTCACTCATCATCAAAACAGCCAGAACCACTGGACATAGAAACATGAAATTTGGAGAGGATATTACATCTATGACATAGGGGCTCAGTAAGAAAGTATTTTTTGAAATTCGACCCTAAGGGGGTCAAAGGGGGCAAAGTGTGTTTTCACTGATTATGCGATATCTCTTAAGGAAGATAAAATATCTACTTGCTTTTTACTTATAAAAATACTAAATTAAAATATCTAAAAACATATTTCAGGATTTTTTGAAATTCGACCCCTAAAGGGGTCAAAAGAGGCAAAATATCTTTGCAATGTGCTTACACTAATTATGCATTTTCGATTAAGAACGATAAGATATCTACTTGATTTTTACTTAATAAAATTCTAAATACAAATATCTAAAAAGTAATTTCAGGATTTTTTGAAATTCGACTCCCAACTATCCAAAATGTGAGTGGGGGCAAAAATTAAAACTCTCTCCTATCTTGATCAAATTTTGTAGAGTTATTCTTTATTACTTTAAGTAACTATTCCTGTAAAAATCAACTATCAAAATTGACTGTATGGGGCGATGGGCGGGGGGGGGGGGGGGGTCAAATGAAATTTTGAAAGTGAAAAATTTTACTTATAATCTGAAATTTTTAAAAACCGTTCTTACAAGCATTTACTTACCTCTTACAAGTAACAACCTTCCAAAATTTTAAATTAATAGCTTCAGTAGCTCCGAAGAAAGAATGACACACAAAGAGAATTAAACCGTGAATTTATTATTTTTTTCTTTTTAACCAGTTAAACTTGAATCTATTAAAATATGTTCTTAGCAAGCATTCATGTCCGTCAAGTAAACTTTGATATGAAATTTTTAATTAACAGAATCAGTAGTTCTACGACAAAACGTATATCTAAAGCCATTCGGATTTTTGAACCCATCAGAAATAACAGATAAAATATTTCTAATAAAAAAGACTGATTATGAAGATCAAACTTTCAAAACTATAGTCTCTAACAAATAAATTAGAAAATTTAAATTTATAATTTTTAAATTAAAATTTTTAATTTTATTAAATTTCTTTCACCTCGAACATACATCATTCTCCCTGAACAAAAATTAATCAATTATATATATATGGTATATAAATATTTTTATATATAATTTGAAAGTTTATATTGGGAAAATAAGGACAAGTTTTTTATGTGTCACACATAAAAAACTTGTCATTATTTTCCCAATATAAACTTTCAAATTATAAATTAAATTATGGACGGAAATGATAATAAATATTTTTTATTTTTCCTTTTTCACCTCTTTAACTCGGGAGAACTCGCTGCGTGAGATTTTCTCTCACTGTCATATTTTTTTTCTCCCAGATCACTGATTAGATAAGAGCGAGGGCAAGCTCTCCTGTAGTTGTGGGTAGGAGTATAAGGCAGGGGAAGACAAGTCTCTTAATTATTGCTAATCCAAAAAGTAATGTCCTTATTGATAAGGGTTCTTATTTTTTACATGCTATATATAGAATAAATACGATAATTTTTATTTAGGTACATACAAGTATAATTTTTTTAAATTTAAATATAATTATTTATTTGAAAATTATTAATCCGTTTTTTTCCTTTAAACTTATACATTTTTCTTTCATTTTAGGAACTGTTGCAATAAGACTCCTTATTAACCATTTTTTTCATTTTAATTAAAATTTTAGAATTTTATTTGAATCATTTTATATTTCTTATGTGAATAACATTATTAAGGTAAGCAAAAAATGTTGATATTACACGAATATAAGGTAAAAGAAAGGCAATTGGGCACCGTGAGAAAAATTCTCAATAGCGAGTTCTGGTTTGACAAGAGGTCTAGCAAGTTCTGCTGGGTTAAAACTTAGTACATTTAAGATTCCAGCCTCAGTAGTTAGATTTAGATTTATTTAAAATCTCCTAGAGAAGAAAAGATTGAATTCAATGTAATACAATAATATAGAATAATAATAAAATAACAAAATAGAATTATAGAACAATATAATAAATAGGAACATAAACATTTATAATATAATAATACATATATACAAGCTTCGCAGTATAGAAATCACAAAGCATTCTCTCCCAATTATTACAATTCACAAAACAATTATCAATAAAATAATCCCTTTCATCTTCATTCGACCAATCCACTCACCACACTCAATTTCACTCCGACTTCTGCTTTGATAATAAAAGATTGTAATATTTATTTCTAAATACTGTAATTGATTTGGACTCTCTGATTTCTCTGGGTATAGAATTCCACATGATAACATAAGTGACCTAGTTTACAAGGTAGTACCTACTAAGAATAGGATCTGCAAGTCAGATCCCCTGACACTTCAAGTTACTGGAAATGACATTTCTATTGAAGGTAAACTTATCAAGCAAGTATGACGGTCTTCCCAGTCAGTTTGAACAAAAAACTGCTAAGAAAATAATCTTTTCTCGCCGGTTACGGAGATAATATATACTGAAACCGTGACTTTCTATTAGTTGAATAAAAGATTTCACTGTTAATTAAAAATTATTTTATTTAAAAAACAGAAGACTCTCTCATTTTATTTTTAACCTAAAACGTGACTTTCTAATTTTGGCTCTTTGTTTGACCCTTTTAACCTTCCCTTAGTTGCGCGCACCTCACAGGTGTCATCCCTATTAAACTTTCTCCCTCCTCTCCCGTCAACAGACGCTTCCGGGGAGGGTCTTCATGTTATCTTTCTAACTTCTGATTACTCATATGTAGAGACCGAATTCCTATGCAATTGCATATTTTGTTTGCCGCCACATAGGCACTATTTATAAACATAATATAAAAAGTTTTAACTTTCGCGTTCATCTAACGTTAACATATAAACATTCTAAATAAAATTTATTATTCAATATCTGAACAAAATTCATGTGTTTCGATTCCCAAAAGAATCAGACAGATGGATATTGTAGTAAATTTATAGGAACCATACTATTAGAAAAATAGAAGAAAACGCGCCTGAACTAAAGAGTTGAATATATATAAAATTTGATTATATGACCTATTCGGGGATCCAACGCTTAAATGGAAAAGGCATCAGCGAGCTTAACGCAAAAGATGTCGTATCATACCCGACTGGGTCCTTATCTTTTTTCAACTCTTGGTTCAGTATCAAAACGAATCTGGTCCCAATTGCACCAAAATAGGGCAGTGACCGGATAAAAAGTTTTAACTTTCGCGTTCATCTAACGTTAACATATATATAAAGTTCCTTTAGATTTGCTCCCATTACATCTGAGGATGTGGAGAGCTCCTTTTCATCGTATAAATCTATTTTAAGTGACCGTAGACATAATAACCTGAAGTAAATTTAGAAAAATACTTGTAAACATAAATTATTCACAATTACAATAAAATTTTAATTATTTTTGAGATCCTTTGTTAATTATTCCTTTATTATTATTATTATTTAATGGCCTTCGGTAACTATAGCCCATTAAGGCCATTGAATGTTCGTATGTGTGCCTGAAAGTGTGTGTAAATTAGTGTAGTGATCAGATTATAGGCGGACAAATATTCGAATTATTTTATTAGTTTATTATTTGTACGTCAATAAGAAAAGCTTGTTAATATACAAAAATAAAAGCAATACAATACAATCATGTTTGTTAAATAAAACTATCCCCCCCCCCCCCCCCCCGTATTTCTTGTGAAATTTTTCACTCAATAAAAGTACATATTTGACACTTAGTGTCTTTAGCTTACTTTATTATTTTATTCCTTTCATAGCACTTCTTCAAATGTATAGTCTTTTTGTCTTTAATTTTAATTTTTTAGTGCATACCATAAAAAAATATATTTTGACAATTTTTACTGCATATATTTTTCTTATTTCAACGTATTACTTGCAATTTCACCCTTTTTAACTGAATATTTTAACGCATATTTTGGCATTTTTTACTGCATAAAAATCAGGTCTCTACTCATATGTCACTGTACTCCCGAGCTTAAAACATAGAGTTTCGGCAGCTCCGTTCACGCCTAACGGAAGTTTAAAATTTAAATTTTACAAAAACTTTTCATAGTGATCATTTACGACATAAAGTAACTTTCATGTCAAATGTCAAGCTCTTAGCATGAAGACCTTTAGGAGAAATCGTGATGATTGCTATTTGGATTTGATATATATAGAAAAGAGAAAAGCTAAATGAAAAGGGCCTTGTGTTATTTACAAGTCCAGGGAACATCAGATTTTTTTAGTTGTATCTTTAAAAAACAAAATAATTAATTGAGATTTAATTTTTTTATTATCTACTCTAACTGATTTTCTTTTTGTTTTGCAGTTGGTTTTTTATCAATAATTGGTTTGTAACAAATACTCTTTTTCTAATTATCTTCAATATGTAAACTAAAATTTAGATTTATTTTTGATTCTGTTCATTAATATTGTCGTGAATATGTTGTTTGTTCTTTTTGTGTAATATGTAAGGGGAAAATTAAATACAAATGTAATTTCATTAATTTACTGGTCCATTTTGTTCAGAACATAAATGTTAAGCTTAGTACTATTGTGTGCGTGTGTGTGCGTGTAAATCAGCTTAGCTCAGGCAAAACTCGAAACTTAAAAAATGAATAAAATAAATATGTACTTTGCGACCATTGAATTTTCATAAAAAATTTTTCTTTAAAAAAAAAGTAGATTTAGTTTTTTTACTATAAATCTAATTCTCATTGATTTTTAAAATAGTCAAGCCTCGGGACTCAGTGACAAAACACATACCTGCTGCTCTCCGCATCTCCAGTGAAATTCTCAAATTACCAGGCTGACTTTTAATATTTTCTTTATATGAATTTATTCAGAATTTTTTGCTTAATCCAGTGATATTAAAAATATCATTGTTATTTTTACCCCTTCAAATTTAATTCAATTAATTTCTTATTTTATATAATATTTTCTTTCTATCTTTTCTCCTGAAAGACACATGTCCTAACAGGCCATTCACCCTACCCTTTTTGCCAGCCTTCTCAACAACCAAATTGACCCAAAGACCGATCATAATTCATCTTTTGACAGCAACCGTTCACTCAAATATTTCCACCCCGATATACATATTTTATTTTGGAACATTCCTTAGCAAATTAATTCAATTTCAACTCTTCTTAATTTTAATTAAACTTAGACTCAATCTCTAACTTTATACCTAGTCTAATTTACTTCTATCGTAACATTTTAATTTTTATTAATATTTATTTTTTATTTTTATTTTATTAATATTAACATAATCTTATATTTTAAAATATATCTATTTATAAAATCTAGTAATTAAATAAATAACATATAATTCTCTCTCTACTAACAACAAATCAAGTGGCAGATTAAACTTTTTCAAATCGCCCGGTGAGAAACCACTGTCCAATTTCCTTAAGAGCGCACTGATATTGAATATATTCAAAAATATATCCAAGTTTGAGAGTTTTAATTGGTTTTCTGACTTCTCTATTGTTTTTGATGGGTTTTTTGTAATCAAATTAATTATTCTCAGGTAGACAAATCCCAATCTTGGAGTTTAAAAAAGGTTTCTCTTTTGTTTACTTTTGTACCCAGACAGACAATGGGTTGGGTTAATCCTTTATTCTCAAAGGCCTTGAAGAAGTATTGTGATTGTGGATTTTAACATATTTTGTTCTCTCTAAACGTTAGAACTATTAATAAACGTTTTATAATTGTTTTTATAAAGAACTTTATTTATTTAATAGAATAAAAATAATCAAGAATTTATTTAAAAATATATTTCGCATAAGCAGGTCTCAATTTTCTGAAAAAACAACACATTTTGATAGGTTTTATTTATTAACAATTGGATGAATAAAAATGAATCATATGGTTGAATCAAAACAGGTGCAGGAGGTGGGGTGCAGTGGTGGGGGATCCGGGGGTAGGGCGAAGTTTCGGGGGTGGAGTCAAGCGGGGTGGAGGTGGAGGGGGGGGGGGGGCAGTGGGCGAATACTATATTTTTTTGTATTTTTTTTTAATTTGAAAACGGCTCTCAAGTAAAAATCGACCTTTTTATCAGAATTTTAAATTAAAAATAATATTAAAATAAAGCTTTTAACTGAAGGAAGAAGTTAGCGAGTATCGCTCGGTGCCTCCAGGTACTTTTTATTAAACGAACAAAAATTGTATATTTATATTTGTATCTTAGTTCTATTTTGAAAACGGCTCTACCGATTTTGATGAAACCAACTTCTATTAACAAGTTTTGAGGATGAGAAAACGTTCTGGCTAGGTCAGGACCTCGACAAATTTCATCTTAATTGATCTTTTCTTAATTAAAGTAATTATTGATAGATGAAAATCTCAATAAAAAAGTTTGTTTTACATTTTTTCAATTATCTTTTATTTATTAATTGGTTTTTTAATTTTAAAACCCACTAATAGGTTATAACAAATATTATTATATTATATTAAAATTAGGATTTTTTTTAGTTTTAATTAACAGGTGTCTAAATCATAACATTACAGGTGGATTCATAACAAAACAGATGTGTTTACAAATAAAGTGGTTGAAGTGGCTTTTTTTATATAACTTGGAAACAAATCTTATTTAATTTTATGTTTTTATTTCAGATCCTATAAGATTATTTTTTTTTATTATTATTTTCCTATTCATTTTTTTATAATGTTTATCAATATGAACGAATGTGGGCAAATTGGTGTACGAGTAAACAAATATACACATAATATGTGGACCACTAGAAAGCTAGAAATGCAAAAACTGGGTGCGGGGTGGGGTGATGTGGGAGGTGCAGGAGGAGGGGTGCAGTTGTGGGGGCGATGCGGGGTTCGGGGCGCGGTTGGGGTGGGATGAGGCGGAGTAGGGGTTCACTGGTGGGGTAGTCAGATGTTATCGTGCATTGCTAGGTGGCTCCAGGTACTAAAGCTAAAATGCAACAATTTTCAACCCCCCCCCACCACCAAAAATTTCAATGACGCACTCTGCGTCTTAACCCCACCCACCTCCTATGGGCCCGTATTTTATTTGTTTGGAAATTTCTTTAGGGGCCAACATTTAAGATTTAAGGGAAGTCTAAATTTGGCTGCTAGGGCCAAAGAGCGAAGGCATGCTGGAGCAGCTTTTTGGAAATGAAAGAATTCAAAATGTCCATTTCTGGAAACGTTTTATTATTCTCCAATACTTCATCTATTCTATTTAAGTATAAAATTAGATTTTTATAGTATATATATTAGAAGCTTTGAACGAAGTTACCTTAAATATTACTAAATATAAATTAATCTGTCACTGACGTCACTGAGGAGAGAAAATATATTAAAAATAATCAAGTTATAATAGACCAAGAGCCCACGACTGCCAGACCTTCGTTATTTTATAAAAGCTGAAAGTTTTTCTGTGCATGTCCCCTATACTGGTAAGAACGACCAGCGACTATAGAGTTTGGATTGTGGTTACTTTGGCAGCTAACAGGTAATAAAGGTGTATAAAATAGTACTTTAAATTCGTTAAAGTATAAAGCTCAATTTTTTTATATTTTCTTCGGGATAACTTTAGAAATCTCGTCATCCATTGCCGGACACTTATGACAGTTGCTACCCCCTGCCAGACACCCCTAAACTTTCTTTTTGATTTTAAGTCGATTCTTCCACGTTTTCAGTAGAGGTTGCCATTAATAGTCAAAACAACAAAAATGGAATGCATTAAGGTTATTCCTCTAGTATTAGATAAGAATCGATGGTTATTTTTGATTTTAAGTCGATTCCTCCATGTCTTCACCAATGGTTATCAATAATAACCGAAATGTCAAAAATCTATGTAAAAACCATTAAAACTGTCCGCCTATTGAGGTAACATTTTTTTATAGGTCGCCAAGTAACATATATAAAATTTATCTTTTATATTATAACGAAAGTATAATTATAATTTATTAAAGTTTAGGGGTGTCTGGCAGGGGGTAGCAACTGTCATAAGTGTCCGGCAATGGATGACGAGATTTCTAAAGTTATCCCGAAGAAAATATAAAAAAATTGAGCTTTATACTTTAACGAATTTAAAGTACTATTTTATACACCTTTATTACCTGTTACCTGCCAAAGTAACCACAACCCAAACTCTATAGTCGCTGGTCGTTCTTACCTGTATAGGGGACATGCACAGAAAAACTTTCAGCTTTTATAAAATAACGAAGGTCTGGCCGTCGTGGGCTCTTGATCTATAGATGGTGCGTGGCAGATTTAGGTAAGGAGAGAAGACAAGATAATAAGCAGGGTCGGGTAACGAGAGAAGGTTGTCCAAGAGGAGCAGGGGTCGATCAGAAAGGGAAGGACATTAAGGGTAGCAAGGGATTAGCATTTTCATGTCCCCTGCATGAAGAGCGCCACTCTTCATGCTTTCCTCCGAGCCGCCCAAGAGACCTAGGCTGAACCTAGCAGTGCTCATGGGAGACCCCAACGTGTGTGATTGCCCATGAGACTTAGGCCAAGTGATACCAATAGGCTTGCAGGCTTGTCAGTTCCTGTTACACAGACACGCCACAGCACCGCAATCATGGAGACTGGTGAGCGCAACGTGAAACCAACCCATGGCCAACTTTTGTGCAACCACCACCCTATACGGGTGGTTCTCGTCGGCTGTATAAGCTGATACCGGTACCTTCCTAGCAGGAAGTCACCACACGGGAAACGCAAGTGAAAGACAACTACCATCTCACCGACCCAGCACCTCCTTTCTCCAGGCTCTAGCGTTACCACATCCGCTATTTTTGATAAATAAATTCCCAGCAGCGACCTCAACTGCTGGTTTCTGTCTTATGATATAGAGAATTGTCATCAAAGAGTAATACTCGGTGGCCGCCACTTAGCCACAGTAATTGACAGTTTTTGCTTCACTATGCTTATCAGTTTTGCATGGCCACCATCTACCATGCACTTTCAAGCCTGGAGCTACAGGGTCGGCAAGCGTGGTTAACCTGTGTCATTCCTCGTATCCACTTACTGGCCATGCTCTTGCCGTGAGTACTTAAGCATTTATACCGTAGGGTATTTTTGGTGATGTTGTGCCACTGATCAGCTCGGCCGCTTACACCTTGTGACCAGGCCGCAGCCCTCAGGGCCAACGTTTTGGTTCAAGCCGAATGCAGCAGCTACTGCATCCTATTGACATCCCGGCATAAAATAGCATATCCAGGACAATCTCTAGATATACTAAAAGAATAGTGATTCACTATATATGTCGAGATGACAATAATGCGTTCTTCGCCAAGGGTGACGTGTTTTGCTCTCCGAAAGGTACGGATATCTCCCTAGACCACGCGGAGGTAACGTCACTCCAAGAAACCACTTACTGCGAAGATACAGCCTCGTTGCCTTTAGCTCGTTCCCTCAGCTGTGGTTTCGCTAGGGGCTGCCTAGCTTTAGATGGAAAAAAAGGGGGAGGGGGAGAAGAAGTGGAAGAAATATGTTTTCTTCGATATTTCTACCGAAGCATACTCGCTTCCAGCCACACTAACCGGATAATGAAAAGTAATAAAATCTAAAAATAATCGACGGGCTAGTGGGGACAAGTTGTCGAATTATTTTTTCTCCTTCACTGGAGGCAAATTTCCGCCTAGGAAAATTCAAGATCCACTGTTTGGAAACAATATTTAAGCGAGTTTCATGGCGGACCCAATCGCGTAAACTTTGGCTTAAATATAAATAAATATATTTCCAACCAGTCGGGCAAAAAGCTTGTTGGACAGCGGCCATTCGAACTATGGCAAAAGTTTGCGCTCGAAATGGCTCAGTTTTGGTCCGATACAAGTCAAATGAAACTTCTAAGCAATGAATTAATTTTGCTAAAGTGAAGGTGGAGGGAGAAAGAATACATTTTATAAATTCATTTACTAAAGAAAATAGAGGCTCGTAATAACGAGCAACAGAAAGATGATTTAAAAATTATTTTTAAATCGAGAGGGTAGAGAATGGGCAAATCCAACGACAAATGCTTTTCGGGCAGGCTCTGCACGCCTAGACACTGAAATTTTCTGTCATCTTGAAGCGAGTGGGAAAATAAAATGTATAAGGAGTGCTCTGCGTTCGTAGGAAATGGAGAGGAAGAACCTGCAAACGCAAATTCAGCCGGAAAGCTAGTAGAGAAAAAATCTCGGAGCATTCTAAAAACGGGAACATAAATCCAAGCTGGACGAAAAGGAAAATCATTTGGCTGACGCCCACCTAACGAGAGGGAAGTTTCAGAGCGGACGATAAAGCGTAATAAGTCGCATTCGTCATCCCAAGCATTGACTTTTGAATACGTTTTAATTGTATCTAATGTAGAAGTCAGAGTGGGGTGAGAAAATGCGGAGCTAATTGCTCGGACATCCCGGTAGGAGGCAGCTGACTATCAGTACTTAATTCAAATTTGTCCCGAAAATAGCCCTACAAAAGATTAGGAAGGAAAATTTAGAAATATATATAATATAATTAGGGTCAAAAAATAAAAATCTTGGCCATTTACCAAACTCAATCATATTTTGTATACATAATCAGTGTGACCCCAGAAGTCTAAAAATGCAAAAACTAACCACCCAAAATCGGGGGAGGGGGGGGGTGTAGGGTCAAAAATGAAAATATAGGCCCTTGTACCAAACTCAACCAAATTTTGTATACATAATCAGTGGGGGCCCAGGAGTCTAAAAATGCAAAAACTAACCCCCTCCTCTACATGATTATAAATAATTTTATTAAATATTAAATATAAGTGAGGGGCCAGGTTGTATGGTAAAGTCAAGTGGATGACCAGATCAGAACACGTCAGCTTATTTCATTTAGTGCATGCGGATGTTTATAATTTTCTCATTAATATATTTATCTTCATTATTTCAAGTTAGAAATATACTCTATAAATTCGGATATTATTTTCACTAATTATTTGAGACAAATTACCTGCTTTCGATTCTCTATCGAACCAAATACAGGAAACATACGATTAATTAGTATAGAGAGCACCCTATAATAATTTTCTTGGAGAAATTGTTCACAGAGATGGTTTCTCGCTGGCTTCCTCTAACTAGGCAGTTAATTTATTCATTTAATCCAGAGGTCGGGGAACTTTTTTAGCTATTACCCCAAAATATTTTTTCATAGGTCGCTATTACCCCTACATGGAAAGCAAAAAAAGCAAGGTAAATGTATCTTATCTTATTATATTAAACGAGCAATTCTTGTATATATATATAAAATATATATAGAATCGGTTTGTCGAAAAAGGGCTCTAACGATTTGGATTAAATTCACGGGTTAGGGGGTTTTTGAGTTGACAATTCGATCTATCACGGTCTCATCTTCGGCTAAGTTGTTTTTGATGGGTTTTTTGTTAATTGAAATAATTATTCACATGTGGTTGTTGGAATAAAAATTTATAATTACATTTCTTTCAATTCATTTTTAATAAAATTAATTGGTTATTTTATTTTAAATTGCACTAATAGATCATTACAAATGTTATTATATATTAGAATTTGCCAATTTAATTAAATAAAGGTATCGTACCTCCTCTTCAGGATTTAAAAGGATCAAAATAAAGGAAGGAGTGTAAATTAGTCATGTCGGAAAATAAATATTTCAATCATTCATATCTCGTCTTCGGTAAGTCGCAGAGGCTTGAAATTTGAAACTTAAGCTATTTAGAAGCAAAAAGTTACCGAGCATCGCTCGGTGCTCCAGGCACTTATTTATTATTTATTGAATTAATTGGAATTTAGATAAAAACTCTCTGTAAGTAAATAAAAATTGTAAACATTAACATAATTCAAACGCTTTTACGTTTTAGAAAAATGATGTTGTTTCATTTTCGCTAAAATAACTTCAAAATTAAGACTTTTTGACATGAGCGCAATTCGAATACAATCCTCGGCATTCAGCCGATTTCTTGACGGGTTTAAAACTGACTGCTTTTTAAAAAGAAAAAAATACACCAACACTCATCATGACAAAAAATACATAACTTTTATTAATGTTTTTATATTTTTTTTAACTTTTATAAATTTTAAGATTTTGAATTCCTGGAAAAGCTATCAAATATAATAGTTTATAAAATAAAAAAAATTAAAAAATGTCCTTTTTACCCCTGATAGTTTCATTTTTACCCCATTTGGGGTAATTTACCCCGGTTCCCCGACCGATGATTTAATCAATGTATATTCACTTGCTGGCTAAATGGGTATCTAGTTCCCGAAGCCAATTATTTAAAATGAAAATAAAATATATATTCACTTGCAATAAATGTTTTATTATTAATAAAATGGGAAATAGAAATTCACCACTCAAGATAATAGTATTGATCATATAGGTTTACGCCTGCGCTTGATTGATTATTCAATCGCAAAATTGGCTAAGACCTAAAATTATATTTATTGCCGTTCGACAAGAGATGGTGGTATTTCCATTTCCATCAGAGCGAAAAGTTCATCATTATCCAAGTGTTATATCGTCAAATTAAACTATGAATCTTTAATGTTACTTTTATGGACTAATAAAATCATCGTCTGATAAAGTGAACCATTTCCATATGTTAGAAGGATAGTTCTTAATCAAATTAAATTAAAAAAAGAGATTGAAATCATGTTAGATTATATTATAACATCAACACATTAGTCAAGATAGCAGCCCAGCCTGAGACTAGGGTTTGTTTGATAGAGGGCCTAGAACAATGAGAAAAGATTTCTAGACTGAAAGCGCCGCTTGACTGCGTGGGGTCAAAATAAAAATTACAACAATAAACTAAAGGGGATTTTAAGAAACATTTTCAAAAATTCTGAACGCGATGCGTCAGGCCATATTTTGTTTTCATCTACATTATTATGTTTAAAGTTCATTCTTGTGCCTGGATGTTTGTATTTTCAATGCAGAGAACTGATTAAATTTTGGACTTTCTAGCTCCAGAACTTCTGGAATAAAAATCCAAAATTATTCGAAAAATATTATTTTTTGAATATTTTTTTTCTTTAGTAAAAAATAATAAACAATCGAACAAGTGTGTTTTGAATAATCACTTGGTAATTTAATTAATTCAGTGAAACTGCAAACAGCGTACCGTTCTTGAAAAAGTCTCATTTTTTCATATAATTTTTTTTCTTTTTTTATTGGATTGAGATCATAGTAGTATGAATTCAAAAAAAAAAATTCTTAAATAATCCTCTTATAATTAATCAAATTATATTTCTATCAATTTCATGATTATTCAAATAAATTGACACGTTCTGATGTGGCCATCCACTTGACTTAACCATACACTTCTGGTTGAGTTTGGTACAAGGGCCTAGATTTTCATTTTTTGACCCTACAACCTACCCCCCCCCATTTTGGGCGGTTCGTTTTTTGCATTTTTAATCTTCTGGTAGCCCACTGATTATGTATACAAAATTTGGTTGAATTTTTGTCCAAGGGCCTAGATTTTCATTTTTTGATCCCCCTCCCTCCCCCTATTTTGAGCGGTTTGTTTTTTTCATTTTTAGTGTTCTGGGGGCCCACTGATTTTGTACACAAAATATGGTTGAGATTCCTCAAATGGCCTAGATTTTTATTTTTGACCCCCCCCTTCTAATTTTGGGGCCAGAAAAAATATTTTTGTTATTATAGGTTCATTTTAAAGTATAAAAACTACGTGTGAAATTTAGTTTTGATATTCACACTAGTTTTTAGGCTAGCTCCTCCATAAAATTTGGTAACGCACAGACTAACAGACATTTTGATAAAACAATTATTATCTCGAAAAATATAATTTTTTCGATGTTCACTTATTAGGGGTTTATTGTAGAGCGAAATGCCTTGGTTTTGCTCAATTCTTTTAATCAAAATAGTTTCAGTCGTTTTTGAGATATTTTGAAAAAAATAAGCAAAAAAACCACTTTTTTTCATGCACGATTACAATACTTGACCATGCCCTGACCTGTATGGTAAAGTAAAAATGCTGTCAGAATGAATTTGTTCAATCAAATGAAAACCAAAGATCACACACCCATACACACACACACCGAATAAACAGGTTAATCATACCAAAACAATAGATATTTTGATAAATGTATTTTTTCCCACCGTTTAACCGACTAAAAAGAAATTGAAAACCTACCGTAACTTCAACAAAATGAAGCGCTAATTAGATTTTGGTACATATCGGCTCGCAAACATTAGTACATATTTCAGTACTTTTTTAATTTTTTCTAAATATCTTGAAAATAGCTTAACCAATTTTGATCAAATTTAATATTCTACTTAAGTACACTGAGGACCTCAAAAAAAAGTTATATGAAGTTTTTACGAAAATTACATTTTAAAGTACTTTAATCCACAGTAAGCAAATACTTTACAAAAAAAGCAAATTCTTTTTATCGGATGAATAATAAAACATATTAATCCAGATGAATATAGAGCCTCATTATTAAATATGAATACAATTCAAGAAAATGAACTGTATGAACATGTTATAGAAGATTAAAGACCTTCAAGATTGAATGAGAGAGATAGAAATAAATATTAATTCTTGATGAATATTCCTTAAATTAAAACGTAACCACCCAACGATATGAAGACTACTAAAGAAGTTTAAAAAAATACAGACCTTAAAAGTGATGATGAAAATAAATAATTAATATGTGGTTGTACTAATGAAATATATCGTAGGTATTTAATACATAAAATATTATAATAATTTTATATTATATACTCATCAATATTTAATATTATTTACAGAAAGAAAAAAAGCGCATTAAGGGAAAAATATTAAATATACCATCAAGTCTGAAATGCCCCTCTCTAACTTCATGACTCCCTCTCCCCCAGTTTCATCAAAAATAGCCCCACCAACATCTTATCACACTAAACACATGAAAAGTACTCTCCCCTTACGTAATAATAAAGTAATAAGTGAGTAGGCCTATTCTAAAACTTATTCCCGAGGAAAAGCTTTTGCTATATTTTGCAAAAAATTTTAACACTACCCCCCCTCCCCCCAGACATTTTATTGACACACTCTACGTGTTAATCCCCCCACTCCCCGTGTGGACACCTCTCAGTAAGTTGTTTATTTATTCATTTGTATATTATATTAATTTAATTCATCGGTTTAATAAATTTTAATATTTATTTTTGTTTTAGGTGACAGAGCTATTTATTTAATTGAAATTCCTAATACAATCAAAGACGAATGAAAATAATAATCTTTTCATACCTACAAGGAAACTTATTTATTTATTAAAAATGGAATGCAATGGAATGTGTTAAAAAGGTGGGAAAGTAAGGATAATTCAATTTGTATTTCTTTAAATACAGCATTTCGCCAACAAATACAATACTGAAATGAAAAGGCGAACAATATTTATTGTTGTTATTGGTGAGTTTATTTCTTTTGAATAAAACTAACATACACTCTATTAGCGTGTTGGATTACCACGGTATGCGTAATCTAAGTTTTCGAAGTGGTCAGACAATGTTCCTATCATTCACTCAATTTCTCAAACATATCCCGTAACAAAAGTCACTGCACACTCTTTCAAAATGGGATGATATAATCGGTTAATGCACCCACACTTATTGGTGGATCTTCCCAGTTGAACACACTCTCCTTTAACATTCCTAATGAGTAGGCATCAAATGGTGCAAGATCGGAGGAATTGGACTGGTATGGAAAGTCAGTATTTTGTGAAATGATTTTTCCTGGAAAGTTTTCCTGTACCATGGCTATATTTTCGAGTGCTGTGGCTGGAAAAGTTGATATCACCGTCTATTCATGTGAAGGTCCAACAGAACCTTCTCAAATCGAATTCTTCTTCTTTTTCTTTGTTGGCTTATCGCCTGTTCTTCTACACACCCATCACGTCTCAGTGGAAGAGGACGCCCATGTTTCTTTCCACCTCTTTGGTGGTCTGCCTCTAAGTCTCTTGGATGCTGGCCTTCCCGTGCTATTTTGATTAGTCCTTTCGTGTTGGCCCTATCCACATGTTCGTTCCAGTACCGACGACGATCTTTTGTCCATTTGACGATACCTTGGATCTCACACTCTTCTCTGATATCCTTACTCCTTATTTTGTCCCATAGTGTTTGGTCCACTATAGACCTCAGCGTCTTCATCTCCGTTGATCTTAGGAGCTGCTCCGTTCTTGTTGTGTCTGCTCGGGTCTCAACAGCGTAAGTGATTGTAGGTCTTACAGCTGCTTTATAGATTTTCACCTTTGCTTCCGTGCTCATGAATTTGTTACTCTAGACCTAGGGCTCGGCAATCTACGGCTCGCGAGCCACATGTGGCTCTTTCGATGTCAAGATGCGGCTCTCCAGTTCCATGCCCAAATATTAATAATTATATTAATTTATATAGATTCATTGAGTCCTATACTCTTCAAAGTGATAATGGACGATATTATCGAAAATCTACCCGAACACCTTGGCTACAAATTGGGGGAAACCACTTTGCCAGTGGTGTGCTATGCTGATGACGCGGTCCTGATGGCGGAGTGCGAAGAGGACCTTCAAGTTCTCTTGGAAAAATTCTCTGAAAATTCTTATCGGCTTAACATGCAAGTCTCTACCACCTAGACAAAATGCATGGCGATTGCAAAAGCTTCCCTTAGGTGTAACTTAGTCATCAACAACAGTTCAATAGAACAAGTCCCAAGCTTTAAATATCTGGGAGTTCAGATTTCTAGCAGACGAAACCTTAAGGAAGAAGTAACATTGACAGTCATCAAAGGAGCAAAAATTTCGGCCTGTCTATCAAATCTAATCTGGAAAAATAAGTTTATGTCTGCCGAAAGTAAAATTAGGATATATAAGACCTGTGTTCGCCCGATAATAACATATGGGACTGAGTCCAGGGCAGACACAACCGTTACAAAGCAGCTTCTCCGGACAACTAATTAATTTAATTAAAGTAATTAAATAAATAACACATAATTTTTCCCTACTAACACCAAATCAAGTGGTATATTAAACTTTTTTAATCGCCCGGTGTGAAACCACTGTCCAATTTCCTTAAGAGCTTACTGATATTGAATATATTCAAAAATATATCCAAGTTTGAGAGCTTTAATTGGTTTTCCGATTCTCTTATCTTTACTTTTCTTATCACCTTTTTATTTCCTCCACAAATTCTCCTTACTAATGACATCAATTAAAATAAATTTTTGCACATCCGCTGACTATCTCGTAATTCGAATTTAAACGATGCTCACCAACATCTAGAAAATGAAAGACCAGCTCTTTTAGGCCTATCTGAAAATATAATCGACGTGAATAAAGCTAATGGTCGCGACCACCAATTCGAAAAATATACACTTCATTAAAAATTTCGAAAAAGAAGGGGTCTGCTGTTATATTAGAAAGGATATCCCCAGTAGGCGTGTAACTAATCTAGAATCCAATGAATTTGATGTCATATGGATCAAAATCATGTTAGGCCAATCGACTAAATTCTTCTGCATAATACATTTGCCCCCCAAAGACCCCAGATACCAACAATTTTACTACCTCCTTGAGTGCCATAGCAGTATCCTGAAAGAATTTCCATCTTCTGAAATATCTTTCCTAGGCGACTTTAACGTCCACAACAAAAATTGGCTAAAATTTTCTAGTCAAAATTCCCCCGCAGGCTCCGCCGCTGAAATCTGTCACGGTCTCATCTTCGACAAAATTGTTTTTGATGGGTTTTTTCATAATCAAATTAATTATTCTCAGGTAGACAAATCTCAATCTTCGAGTTTAAAAAAGGTTTCTCTTTTGTTTACTTTTGTACCCAGACAGACAATGGGTTGGGTTAATCCTTTATTCTCAAAGGCCTTGAAGAAGTATTGTGATTGTGGATTTCAACATCCACAATCACAATAACATTTGACATTTTATCATTTTTTTATCATTTCCCTCACACAATTGTATTAAAAAAAGACGCTGTTCCGCACATCCAGCCAATAAGGCGCATACCCCTGACCCTGCATTCACGGGTAAAAGCTAAATTGGAACAGTTAGAAAGAGAAGGGATTATAGCCAAAATCGACAAACCAACTGAGTGGCTAAATCCCTTGGTTATAGTGGAGAAAAAAATAAAGATTTAAGACTGTGTTTAGATCCGAAATATTTAAATGACACGATTAACAGGGAACATTTTCTAATTCCAACTGTGGAGGAGATAGCTAGTAAGCTGTCAAATAAATCTTACTTTACGGTCTTAGATATGAAAGATGGGTACTTTCAAGTGAAAATCACCGACGAGAGTTCTGAGTACTGTAGCTTTGGAACGCCCTTGGACGCTACCGGTTTCAAAGACTACCTTTTGGAATTAGCTCGGACCCAGAAGTGTTCCAAAAGAGGAACTAAGAAATGCTTGGAGATATTGATGGTCTAGGTCTAGACAATGTCTTTAGGACATCCTGAAATCCTGGAACCTCTAATTGTTTGGCCCTTTACTTCATTATACAGGTTGCGATCGCTAGTGACATGGCATCCAAGATATTTGAATGGCATTACCTGTTCAACCATCCTAATTTTGAATTCAAGTTTGCAGCAAATTGGTTCTTTTGAGACGACAAGGGATTTTGTTTTCTCCACAGAAATATTGCATATTAAATTTCTCCTCGATCTCTGCTGAATTAGTGGAGGAGTCTTCAGATTCAGTAATAAGAACGGCGTCATCAGCGTAACAAACAATATTAATATCTTTTCTCCTAGGGGATCAACTCTCATTTCTCCCCTTAATCTGCTTATCTAATACTCTTCCAATGGTTTATTAACTTATTAAACATTAATTTAATTAATTATTAATGTTACGCACACGACCACATACACTGAAGTGCAAAGAAATCGGCCAACCATTAAAAACTTTATTAAGTTCAAAACGTTTAGTAGTAGTAATTACTTACTCGAAAACGAATAATTTAACTTGATCTTGAATATGTAAAATAATACTTATCATTAATCAGCCAAAGGCTTATAACGTTGTACTATAACTATTATTTTTTTACCAATAAACAAATATTATTTTACTAGCTTCAAGGCCCGCCTTCGATGGGTATATAATATATATATTTGGTTTTAATCTTTAAAATATATTTTTAAAGAAATTACAAAAGCTAATGAATTCCTTTCAGTTAGTTTAGTTAGTATAGTTTCAATAATCCTTTATAATTAACTTTGAAATAAATAAATAATATTTAAATGAATGAATGAGCTCGAATACAAAAGCCAAAAGGCTTAGTTCTTTTGAAATGGCTGAGGGTTTTAAATACAATAGAAAATGGATGAGGTGAGATTCCCAAGGGTGTTTTTAAGAAAAATGATTTTTAAATAACATATTTTATTTTAAATTAAATATTTTTCATCTATATATATATAATCAAAAGCTTGGATTAAACTTTTTTCTACCCTATTAAAGACGGTTTTCAGAATTTTTTGAAATTTTTTCAACCAACCCAAAAGAAGTTAGGAATTTTTGAAAAAAAATAGCTTTTTTTAAATAAACATAACTTTTTCAAAAATTTAGTTATCATGACGATTTTTTTTTAATTTTTTGGTTTTAAATATACTTTAACAAAATAGATAGTTTTTTAAATCTTTGTTGCAGTATTAAATTCTTCTTCAACGATAATGTGGTTAGAACTATTGAGAATGAATGACACTCAAAAATCTTAGAAACAAGGCCGACAACACTTGTTCTTTTTTTTCTAGTTTAGTTCTTTTATTGTTTAGCAAGCTATGTTGGCTAACCTGATTTTTTTTTTAGTTTTTCCTGAATTTTCCGGGCAAATTTTCCAATTTTTTTTTACGTATTAATCTGAATTGGACTATTATGAACATTTAAAAAAAATAGCCAAATCGGTCCAGGCATTTGAGAGATCTGCGCTTACGAAGAAACAGAAATTCATTTTTATTATATAGATAAATCAATTAAATCATTTCACCCCATCCGTGGTGGCAGCATTTAAATCTCAAACAAACCCTAACCCCAAAAACCAACCCCCAACAATGATGTGCAGCGGTGGGATCTGAAGCACGAAATTCCACCCCAATGTTGGATTAAAAATCTGAATTTTTAATATGTTATTAAACGATAACAAATACGTATAAAATGATTTTTTGAAAAAGATCTGGCCAAGGGTTTTCCTGTATTTAATTATTAAAAATCTGACTTTTAACATGTAGTGAATAGGGAATGTTGGCTGAAAGCATATACACTGAAGTCCAAAAAAAATCGACTCCACCAATAAAAACTTTATTAAATGGTAAATCATTTTTAATTTTTTTTACAAGTAACCATACATTATTGAAATTATTGCTTATTGCAAGTGTACTTGCCACTTGTTGTTGACTTAGCCCTTGATTAATTAGGTACACAATTTGAACTGCTTGAACTTGAGAAATATCCATTTTGTATATTTTTATCGTTCTATCAATGATGGTTAATTCAAAATTATTCATTGTATTGATATTTCAAATGGAATTTGATCTTTTATTAAAACTTTATTTAAATGTAAAGTGATATTGGGAAAGTATGATAATTTGTAATTGTATCTTTTAATTTAATTTCACTTATTTTTTTTTAAATTCAAAAATTATCAACAATATTTATTGAATATGGTAGTTTAAGAGTTAATGGAACAAATTTTATGGATATTTGTAAAATTTTTAAAAATTATTTCAAATTTTTAGTGTTGGTTCGATTTTATTACACCGTAGTGTAGGTATAATGTGCTAATATTAGAGAATTAAATTAAAAAGGTAAACATTTTCAGTTTGCCGTAATACTATTGAAGATGGTCAACCAGGGGTGACCGAAACTGTCTGGTATATCAATTAAATAAATAATAATCATCATCATCATCATCATTGAGTACTACGGTCCTAAGACTGGTTTGATGCAACAATCCGTCTAGAAATCGTCATGATGCATATTCTCGGGATTTGTAATGTGGTGGTTTCCTGTTGCCTTCCACATGTTGAAGAGAAGAAATATGAAAAAGAAAATCAACTCCTAGCCTTCGAAAACCTAATAGCGTCGGGGTCGGTAAAAAAAACAAGAGTTGGCCAAGGGAGGCCCTATAGGAAGAGAAAAAGAGAAGCCTGACACAAGTAAGTGGAAGCAATGTCAGACTTAGCTCGGATAACCCCGTGGTCGCAATCCAAGTACTCATCAGAAATGAGTTCCTGAGGTAACTTAATTACTACTTAGGATTAAAAAAATTAAAAAAATGACAAAATAAATGAAAAAAGAATTGAAATTAAAATATAAATAAAAATATTAATAATTGGTAAGAAAATAAAGAAAAAGAAAAATTATAATTTAGAAAATAATTAAAAGTAAAAAAAAAAAAAACATGCAATAATGATTAAATAATATTATTAATCAAATTAAAAATTATTTTGGTGGGGTCAGATAGGCTAGGCGGTAGCGTGTCTTCCTGCTAACCAAGTGGACCCTGGTTCGAATCCGACTCGAGGCATCCGGCTAAAATCTGACCCCCGGGGTAGGGACAAATTTAAAAATAATAAATAGTATCGTAAATGGCTAGAAAGGCCGAAAAGCCAAAAAAAAAAATATTTCAAATGAAATGTATTAAAGAAAGAAAGAAAGAAAGAAAGGCAATTGAAATTCGAAACTTATGGCTTGTGAGATGAATTAGCTTGTCTTCAACACATATGTAACGAATTTACATAGAATAAAAATAAAATAAATGGATATGTTTAAACAATTAATTGATTGGCCAAACAAATAAACACAAATATTAATTAAATTACGAAGATCAAAATTAAACAAATTATATCACTAGAAAGAGGAATTTTTAACGAATAGTTTGATGTAAAATAATTAGAAAGTTTTGAAAATTAGACCACTCAAAAAGCATTCAAGTACGGAGCAAATAAAAACGTGTCGGTGTCGTGTCGGTTGATGATCAATAATAATAATTGACTAAAAGTATTGTATTTATTTATTTTATGTGACTATAAAACAGCCGTTTAATACTATATATATTTGTCTAGATTAATTTGCCGCAACGCTGACGTAATGCTGCCGTCTTTGCGGCAAATTTGAAATATAATTGTAATTGAAACTCGAATTTTGGAATGAAAGACTCCAATTGATTTTTAAATTTAGAAACATTAAATTTATTGATAATTATTTCCCCCCCCCCCCTCACCACTCAAAAATTGAATATTCAATTCGCTTTCCTTTGCACACAGAAAAAGAAATTAATCACATCTTATTTGATTTATATTTGATATATTATTTTTTTATTTTTTAAAAATTTGCCACTTTTTTATAATTTATAAAAAATCTAAATTTGGTTATTCTTATTTTTTGATTTTTACAAAATTGAACGGTTTAAGACACGCATGCCCGAGTTTCTCATGGCAATACTGGAGGGAGCAGCCTGTCATACAAACAAACCCTGATCTCTTTTAAATATTTGGAGCCTTATATCGATTATCGATCCCAAATTTAAAAAAAATGATACAATATAATTCTCCTCCTCACACGATCCCACTTATTTAAATAAATCTACATATTTCCACACAAAAAATATCACAATGCTGTAGTTTATAGAAAAAAAATACTACCAGATTCATATCTAGAGCCTCATTTCTGTAGCTGTTTCAGGACGAAAATGAGGCAAAACTTTTAAGAGACTATGTATTTTCGGGAGTTTACAGGTATACATTTGGAGTGTGGTTTTTTAAGAGGAATAAAATTTTTGGACTGAGACGCTGCCCGCCAGGGCACCAGCCCGGAGGGCCGAGCTTCGAGGGCGTGCCGAAGGCACGCACGAAAAGCTCCCCGTATGGAAATAAATACATTTTCGAAATATGATTTTTATATATTTTTTGAAAATATATTAAAAATATAAAATTTTTCGTTTTAAATTATATATAAAATTTATACTAGAGCGACATAAAAAATAATTATATTTTAAGAATATATAGAAAACATAAACTTTATATAAATTTAACACAGAAATTTTATATTTTTAATATATTTTCAAAAATATATAAAAAACATATTTCGAAAATCTATTTATTTCCATACGGGTAGTTTATAATATTTAAATTCTACTTAAGTTTTGGAAGAATATTTAAACTAAGATGAAAAAAAATACAAATCTTTTAAAGAACAATCTTCAAAACGTTTATTTTAAATGCAAACACGTTTCGGGAGATTTTCTCTATTTATAAATAGAATATTTAAATTAATAAAGTGAGAAATACTTCCGAAACGTGTTTGCATTTAAAATAAACGTTTTGAAGATTGTTCTTTAAAAGATTTGTATTTATTTTTAATTATAAAAAAAATTAATAAAAAATTGTTTTTTTTTTCAAAAAATATTCTAATATGTTTATTTCCATCAAACAGAGGACAACCTCATTGAATTCAACAACTCTGGTCTCTTGGCAAAACAAAATATATATAAATAATACAAAATTATTTAAATTATAAGCATTTAAATTAATTATAATTGATAACTATTGGGATATATGATATTTTTCGTTGTGGGCGTGGTTTCCTGATAGTTTGTCCAATAGGATTCCACGTAAAGCGTGTGCCCCCACCACTCCTCCTCCAGAGCATTGACGTCACTGGAGACTTTGACCTTCAGTCTTTTTCCCGGTCACGCCTTCACTATAAAAAAAAGAACTCTCCAAAATGGCGACTGACGCTCAAAACAAACTAAATGGCCATTTTGTTGAAAATACAAAGCTATTATAAATTTAATATTTTACATAAACTAGCATTATTTTTGCGAAATTAGAAAGTTAACTAAGTCTTTAGAGCACATTTATCCTTAGCTATTTTTTTTTTTGAATTTATTTTTATTTTAAGTACCTATGTATGGTACTTTTAACTCTTTTAAGATAAAAAAATTATTTAATTATTAAATAAATAATAAATTAATTAAATGCCAATTTAATATAAGTAACATTACCTCATAAATAAACTGCAACGGATCGTTGCTAAACTTTATCCAAATTCATTTGAAATATTAATATGTTCTTGAGTAAAGTACATTAAAATATAATTTTACTAAAAACTTTATTTAACCTTTTTTGTGGTCCCCAAGGTACTTAATTAGGATATTTAATTTCATCAAAATTGGTTAAATCATTTTCAAGATATTTAGAAAAAACTAAAAAAGTACTGAAATAAAGTACTAATGTTTGTGGACCGATATGTACCAAAAACTAATCAGCGCTTCATTTTGTTAAACTAATGGTAGGTTTTCAATTTCATTTCAATCAGCGCAAAGGTGTGGAAAAAATCGTGGACGAAAAAAACGATAACACACACACATCCATCCATCCATCCATCCATCCATCCATCCGCACGCACTTCCAAAAAAAATGGCACTTTTTGGCCTCTCGACGAGATTCCAGGTAATTTTTGGCAAAACCGTCACGTGCTAAAATTCAATCTCATTGAATACTTCAATTTGTGACCTTAATTGAGTCCATGGGTTCCGTAGTCTTTACCTGAGGACCCTTTGAAGTCGCGCTTGCCTCGAGAGCGATTCCAATACTTTCTCCCATGCTTCGCATTGGATAAAGTAAAAGAAAATTATAAAATAATAGTTATTAAATACCTAATATTAAATTTTATTATATATATATATATATATATATATATATATATATATATATATATATATATATATATATATATATATATTACCTCATATCTATATATTAATTATTATTTATTTAATTATTTTTATATTTATTTATTTATCATTCTATTTAATTTAATTTAATTAAACGAATTCTATCATTTGCCTTAGATACATAGCAATATTCTAATTGTATTATTATTAATCAGCTGCGAATTCCGCTTTCGGCGGATATCTTGCTAGCTAGGGGGAATGTTTGAAAATTTTAGATTTTAAATAATTTTTAAACTCTCACACGTATTTATTTAACGCGTTACTTAAACACGGCTAATCACTGGCCTCTATTTGATCTCTTTAGCCAATCAGAGAGGTCACACCGTCGTCGCCGTCATAAGCCGATTACTATTAATTATTCTTAGAGCGCAATCGGTTAAATCACAAACTTTTCTAATCCGATTAGGAGAACATCAACCTAGACATCATCAGTACGATCCCAGCAAGAAGCAAAGTGAATTTATTTGAAAATAATAAATAACCGGCCCCTCGGCTCCAGATACTGACAATCTTTGGTTCTATAAAACCTCGCGCATGCGCAGGACAAAATTTCGTAACAAGCAACCATGAATCGTGAGAGGCAAAACAAGATTACCCCAGGTGGTAACCAATCCACCCACCCTTGAGTGGCAACCGGGCATTCAGATTCTGTGGGACCCGGACCATCACGAAGCCAAGGAAGAAACAATGGAAGAATAACGCCAAAAATCCATATATACCCGGTCACCTTTAACATCAACACACTCATCCGGCCAGGAAAAATTACATAGCCTGACCATGGAACTCGATAACACGTTCCGGAAAAAGATAGAGGCGTGGAAGGTCCAACCAGAAAGAAACATCAAGCTTTGCGTGATCCCAAGGGTCCAAACGCAACAAATAATTAATAATAATTAGTTACTCTTATTTAGAGATATGGTTACGTGAAATAACGTACGTACCTACTTATCTAATTTAACCCTAGGATGCATGACTGTCACGGTATACATATTTACATGACATGGGTGAATATACCCATTATGAGAAAACACAAGAAATATTATTTATAAACCATATTTATTTGACCATTTTAACATTTTGTTATTAACATAACATAAACTAATTATTTTACAACGTTAAGACAATTATTACATTTATATACAGTGTGTTCCTTACATATTGGCTTATTACAAGAAATACATTGTCTGTCACATTTTCTATATTTTTTTGTTGGACACATATAACAGCGTGCTTTTATATTTAACTAGCTGCAAGGCACGCCCCCTGGACCCCCAGCCCTCGAACCCCCACCCCACCCCACCCCTGTACCTAGTTTTTTCATTTCTAGCCTTCTAGTGACCCACAGATTATGTCTCCATATCCATATTATTCACACTCTCACTGCTACTACTATCACTATCAATTGCATTTCTTGGCAATGAATTATAATTTGGGTCTATATCTTCATTGAGAGCTGCATCTTCAACATCTCCATAACTTGATTCTGATCCAACATACGAAATTTCGTCGAGCCATTGCAGCACAGTTTCTTCAAAATCAGGATCGGTATATTTGACAGATTACCTTTTCCTACCACGTGTCGATGCCATTTCTACAAAAATTTTTAAGAAAAAAAATAAAAACCGACTTCAAAAAATTAAATGCAACAAATATAAAAATACACTAAAAGGTATAAAATAATTATTATCTTATTTAGTTACAACTAAACGACGAAATATTAACACGAAATTACTTTTTAAAGTCGGTGCCAAACAAACTATACCTATAAGCGAGCGTACCCGCCAAACGTACTAAGTAAGATCCGTCGAGTGCGATTCATAAAAGGTATATGTTTTGGCCCCAACTTCAAAAAGTAATTTCGTGTTAATATTTCGTCGTTTAGTTGTAACTAAATAAGATAATAATTATTTTATACCTTTTAGTGTATTTTTATATTTGTTGCATTTAATTTTTGAAGTCGGTTTTTATTTTTTCTTAAAAATTTTTATTTTTCTCTTTTTAGTGATGTTATTAATAGTGATTATATCATCAGAACTTGACCAAATTAATATGACACCATCCCTAAGACACCCCCTTTCGGATAAAAAAGAACCATCGAAATCGGTTCATAAACAAAGAGGTTAGGTCTAAACAAACCTAATAAAAAAGATCTAATACCTATGGAAAAAAATCGAAAAAAAATGGGACCAATCGGAAGCTAGACTGGACCCAATGCAAAAAAAATTTTTCAAAATCGGTTGACAATTGGCGGAGATATGAGGTAACATAGGCACAAAAAAAAAAAAAAAAAAAAAAATTCAATCGAATAGAGAACCTCCTCCTTTTTTGAAGTCGGTTAAAAAGAGGCTGCATCTAAAGCTAATTTAAATATAATATAGAATAGAAACCTACCGAATTACAAATATTTTCTACGATTGAAAACACAACCACAAAACACAAAACAGCTTCGGCAGATTACAACTAACTAACCTAGTAAAGGACACAAATTCAAGAATGAAAGTGGAAAATCACTAATAATTAGTAGACCAACCAAAATTAAATGAATGCACCAAATTTTAAACTAGAGAAGGTGATAACTTTTAAGGAGTTCGGTGTTGGTTCTAGGTGAAACATTTTAATATAATAATAAAACTTGAGTAAGATACGAGGTAGGTTTTGTGAAACCTACCTCGTATCTTAGTTTTATTATTATAGAGAAGGTGAATTTGAATGTCACAAATTAGTTCGGGTATAAAATACCCATGTCATGTAAATAATGCTAAAAATAATAATATGTAAATATTAAAATAACAATAAATTTACGGTACACGTTAACACTTCTATTTCATTCATAACTAACCAATAGAGGAATTCATGACATTTGATTACATTACTTACACATCTTAACAGTAAAAAACAGAATTTTATTACAACGTGGGTATAAAATACCCATGTTATGCATTCTAGGGTTAAAAAATTGCCATTGGTAGGGAGGTATTCTAAATGTTTCAGTCTTTTGTATTTTCTGCTCTAACAAGCGATTTGCCTTAGAGCATACCCACTAAATAAATAAAAAAAATGAATAAATAAATAAATAATTCATTTTTATTCAAAATTTAAAATTTTAAAGCCCAATAAAAATCTAAAATTGATTAAACCAGTGCGCATTGAGAATGTTAACGTCATATCGTCTTTTGTTTTAGTGTTATATTAATTTACTTAGGGCCAGTTGTATGTCGTTTGGTAAGCTCTTTTTAAACCTTGACAAAGGGTAAATCCCAATTAGATGAAAGTGCGTGTCATCTGATTGGCCATCCGGCCGGGCACAAAGTGAATTCTAGGGATTTACCCTTTGTCAACGTTTAAAAAGAGTTTACCAACCGACATACAACTGGCCATTAGAATTTCAAATCACCTGAGTGAAAAGCCCATCGGAAAATTAACTAATATGGCAGGTGTAGGTATATGGTAAATTTATATATGAACGGCCACCTCAGTTTATTTTAATTATTTCTGAAAATAGCCACCATTTGACCTTAACTTTTGCAATTAAACACTTAACAATTAATAGATTTTAATCTGCCATAAAAAATAAAATATTTTTGTCAACCCCTATATATAGATAAAATATTTGGATTCGAGTTTCAAGTTGGTTGAAACATATCAAATTGCAGTGAAACATTTATTGTATACCATAAATGAATGGGAGGATATATTAGAATAATAAAAAAAAAAAAAAAAGTTGAAATTTAATTATAAACTCTGCGGTAAAATTCATTCATATTAAACATAGACGACGACGATATATATACAATACATAGTATATATTGTGACAGTATAATATGACATGAAATGATAAAATAAAATGTTAACATGGCTTTTCAACATTTTGACTAAAAAAAATTAAATAAACAGTTAGGTAGTAGGGTTTTTTAAACTATACACGTGGATTTAATAAACCTGACATTATATCATCAGTGTACAAGAAAAGTGACACATTTAAAAATCCATATTTTTCAAGAAGAACGATTTTAAAATATTGTTTTGAATTGTGAAGTGTTATAAAACATTTCATTTATTAGAATGTTAATTTTTCTTGATTGTGCTGGTTCATAATACTATGGGATTCAAAAAAATTTATCATTAACTTAACCAACATGGGACACTTTTATTTACTCTTATTAAACGAGCAAAAATTGTATATTTATTTATTTATTTATATATATATTTATTGGTATCTTGGTTCTATTTGGAAAACGGCCCTACCGATTTTGATGAAACAAAATCTATTAACAAGTTTTCAGGATGAAAAAACGATCTGGCTAGGTCTGGACCTCATCAAAATTCATCTTAATTGTTTTTTTGTTAATTAAAGTAATTATTGATTAATGAAAATCTCAATAAAAAAAAATGATTCGGCGGAAGTCGTATTAGAACCTGGGACCTCTTGCATATGAGGCTGACACTCTACCATTGGACCAAAGAACTATTTTAAAAATCCTTGCTTTTTACTTTTACTAAAATGAATATTTTTGAATTAGACTTTATTATAAGTGTGGAAATAATTTAATATATTATATATAGCTATGTATTTAATAAATATAATTTATTTGATATATTGCGGCCCGGCAAATTTGAAATATGTATAATTGAATTAAGACAACAATTGATTTTAAATCTAGAAACATTAAATATATTAATCATTATTCCTTTGACCCCCCACTCTTCTAATTAAAATTAAATATTCAATTCTCTTTTCTCTGGGCAATTATCCTTGCAATTGTCTTCCTAAAAAAATACTTGGTTGGTGAAAGTTATCACTTCTGTCGCACGTCCCGAGACTCACACATTTTTTTTAATTTTATGTTTTTATTTCAGATCCTATACGATTATTTTTTTTATTATTATTTCCTTATGTATTTTTTATAATGTTTATCAATATGAACGAATGTGGGCAAATTGGTGTACGAGTAAACAAATATACACATAATATGTGGACCATTAGAAAGATAGAAATGCAAAAACTGGGTCGGGGGTGGGGATGGATGTGGGGGTGCAGTTGTGGGGATTCCGGGGTGGGAGGAGCGGTTGTGGTGGGGTGGGGTGGAGTGGGTGTGCAGTGTCGGGGGCGAGGTTTATGGTTTTGGGAGGGGGGGTGGGGGTCAGGGTTTACCGAGCATCGCTCGGTGCCTCCAGGTACTGTATTCTTAATTCGGTTTTAAAATCTTGAAAATTATTGAGCAACCTTAAAAACAATTTATATTTTGAGCTGAAATTTTCATTATGTACATTATAGAAAGATTTCAGATTTTCGAAAAATAAAAACTTCACTTTTTTATAATATATTTTTGATATTTTCGTGATCGACCACTAAAATTTTTTTATAGAACTAAAATTCATAAAATATTAAATACTTACAAATTTTCATACGCGACTCAAAAAAAAAAAAAATAAATAATCTTTCAAAATGGGTCACCCGAATATATAATATATTTAATAATATATGCTCAGCTATTATTTAGTCTAATTATAAATGTGTTATATAGCGGTTTAGATTATATTTCAGTATATATTAAATTACAGACCTATTCAATTATTTTATATATTATGTATTATAATTATATTTGAAATTTAATTAGATGTTTTGTTATTGTTCAAGTTATCTGTTTAATTAATTAGATTATTTATTTATTTTTTTAATTATTAATATATTTGAATATGAAAACGATTATTGTAATTCTAATTATTAACAATTCATTTACAAATAATAGAGAATTATTAAGTAAATAGAATCGGTTTCTCGAAAACGGCTCTAACGATTTCGATGAAAATTAATCCCTGGGGGTTTTTGAGTCTACAAATTGATCCAATTGACTTTTAGTAAACTTAAAATATTTGTATTTATTTTTATAATATAATAGTACCTGGAGCCACCGAGCGATGCTCGGTAGCCAAATTAAAAAAAATACAAATATATATATACAGTATATAGTACACGCACCCTGGACCCCCACCAAAACCACGCACCTCGCCTCCACCACTGCACCCCACTCCACCTCCCACCCCTGGATCCCGCACAACTACACCTTCCACATCTACCCCACCCCGCTCACAGTTTTTGCATTTCTAGCTTTCTAGTGGTCCACATATTATGTGTATATTTGTTTACTCCCACACTATAATTTGCCCATATTATAAAAAATAAATAGGAAAATAATAATAATAAGAAAAAAAATAATCATATAGATGCACGGTAACCAAATTAAAAAAACAAACAAATATATATAGTACACGCCCCCTGCCCCCCCTCCCACTGAAACCACGCACCTGGCCCCCAACACTACACCCCACCGCCACCCCAACACCTGTTTTGTTATGAATCCACCTGTAATGTTATGATTTAGATACCAGTTAATTAAAAACAAAAAATTCCTAAACCAATTATTTTACATTAATTAATGTATACCTCGTATTTTAGCTTCGATTCCGGAGATTACTTCTCCACCATCGAGTGTCCTTATTCATCTTTAGTCCTTGTTTTTAATAAGAGGAAAAATCTAATTAGATAAAAAACCACTTTTCCGATAATTATTTCAATTCCATTATTTCCCAATCAAGTCGATTGGTTTCCTCCATCTCCCTCCATCCGTCCAAAAAATTCCTAATTTTAATATAATATAATAATATTTGTTATTACCTATTATGTTAGTGGGTTTTAAAATTAAAAAAAAAACAATTAATAAATAAAAGATAATTGAAAAAAATGTAAATAAACTTTTTTATTGAGATTTTCATCTATCAATAATTACTTTAATTAAGAAAAGATCAATTAAGATTAAATTTATCGAGGTCCAGATCTAGCCAGATCGTTTTCTCACCCTCAAAACTTGTTAATAGAGTTGGTTTCATTAAAATCGGTAGATCCGTTTTCAAAATAGAACTAAGATACAAATATATAAATATATATACTGGGTGGCGCAGATGGATCGGGTGGTTTTAAAATACTTGTCAAACTGTCAATTTTAAAGGTATTGGATTGAAATAAAGTGCAAAACGTGTAGTTACAATGGAAGTTTATTAACCAAAAATTAGTAAAGTTAGTTTTTAAAAATTACATCCAACAAATGCCCTCATTCTCGAGCGACGCATTCTTGGAGTCGGTCCTTAACGTTCCGCATTGCCTGCTCAAGCATATCACCAGGAATTAATGGCCTCTCCATAATGACAAAGGGACGGTTTGGTGTGGGGTTTCTAAGATAGGGATAATTGGGCCTTACTTTTTTGAAAATGAAAGGGAGCAGGCGGTTACTGTTAATTCGCAGCGTTATGTGTACATGATTGAAGAATTTCTTCTCCCACAACTTGAAGAGAACAATTACGACATGAACAATATGTGGTTCCAACAAGACGGGGCAACTGCACATACCGCTAGGATATCAATGCAAGCTGTACGCGCTCTGTTCCCTGGCCGTTTGATTACCCGTAATGGAGATCTCCATTGGCCCCCTCGCTCACCGGACCTCACGGTATGTGACTTCTTCTTATGGGGCTATTTAAAAGCAAGGGTGTACATGAACAAACCCCGGACCATTCAGGAGTTGAAGGCAGCAATTCACAACGAAATCACATTAATTCCTGGTGATGTGCTTGAGCGGGCAATGCGGAACGTTAAGGACCGACTCCAAGAATGCGTCGCTCGAGAAGGAGGGCATTTGATGGATGTAATTTTTAAAAACTAACTTTACTAATTTTTTGTTAATAAACTTCCATTGTAACTACACGTTTTGCACTTTATTTTAATCCAATACCTTTAAAATTGACAGTTTGACAAGTATTTTAAAACCACCCGATCCATCTGCGCCACCCTGTACAATTTTTGCTCGTTTAATAAGAGTAGATTATTACCTATAAAGAATTGGTTTCTCGAAAACGGCATTAACGATTTCGATGAATTGATCGAATTGACTTTTATTAAACTTAAAATAATTGTACTTATTTTTATAATATAATATAATATAAACTTATACAGATTTAGACTCGGGTGAAACATATATAATTTAAATTCAGATTACCATAAAAATAAAATTACTTTATAGAAATTAGAAATGGCTTCTTAACTTTCATTTGAGCTATTAAAAATGATAAATATTTAATTCAGTGAAAATTTGTTTCTGGATTATTAATTTTCTATTTTGCATGCCTATTATTATTATTATTATTATTATTATCTGTAAAATGAACTTTCAACTTTGATCATTCCATTTGTTTTGATTGCTCTTAATAAAGTAGAAAAGAGAGAGAGAGGGTAGATATGTTCTTCTACTATATATAAGAGAGAGAGAGAGAGAACATTAAATATTCGAATTCCTCGCTAATTTAATTACAAAACCGTTTTATCGAAGCAAATCGAGGGAATAAGTCCAAGGGGACCAAGGGTGGGTCTAAAGGGTTGCTGATCTTTAAACTTTTCCCCCTCCCTCCGGAAAGGACGGGGGGTTGAAGAGACGAGACGAAAGAGACAGACCATGCTGCCAAAAGTAGAAAGACCACCCCCCAAGTGAGGGTCGAGTGTTACGTACTTTTCCGTTTGTTGAAATATTACGTTAATTTTCCGCTGGGCAAAGTTTTATCCAATAGAAAGGCCGATGGACTTTGTAAATAGACTTTAACATAAACCTATAATTTTTATTAGGAGGGGGGGTTTCAAATGTTTAAACAACGGACATTCAAACACAAAGAGTAGACTTGCATTATTAAATAATGATATCTCTCTTATAGTGGTGGGGAAAGAAATGTCCAGGGGATTCCCACACAGATAGACAGACAGACAGATAGAGGTACAAACTGAGAGAGAGAGAGATTTTCTCTCTCTCTCTGATGAAGGCAAATCCGAGTGAAAATTTTAGCCAGAGAAATTTCGAAATGAGAAATTTAAATATTCATCCAGAGACATTTTCAGAAAAATGCCCCATCAGATCAGACCAAGTACAGGGTGGCCATCCAACCGGGAAATCGGGAAAAACCGGGAACAAGCCGGGAATTATCTAGACACAAAGTCTAAATCAAAAATATATAGTTTTAGTAAAAGAAATAAAGATATAAAAATTAATGTGACATTGGTCTAGTGGTTAGAACAGATGCCCATAGTTCAAGAGTTCGTCGGTTCGATTCTAGGCAAGAGGGTAATTTTTTAGAGAAATTTCTCTAAGCGTTGTTACAAATTAATCTAGATAAATATTATATAGTATATATATATTTTAGGATGACTTCGCGGACCACAGGTTAAGAACCAGTATAACCAGCTATAATCCAGCATAATTTACCGATTGGCCCGCATGATACTTTTTATATCAAACACTGATCCATCTGGATCACCAAATGAATTTGAAATCTGACATGTTATATATTCAATCTCCCAGTCCAGAGCGCCCGATCTGTTAACACGTGCTCTATAGTCAGAGAGTATAATTGTATGGTCGTAGTGAATAGACATTTATTTATTTGCTAATAATTTATTTATAAACTTTTCGAAACAGGTTAATGAAAATGAATATTTGAAAAATAAAATAAATAAATAAAAGAATCTGTATAATCAAAACGTCATTTGCATAAAAAAGAAAGCAAATAGAAATGGAAAAATAAAAGAGTCAGAGAAGTAGAAAGAAAGAAAGAAAGTTAAAAAGAGAGAAACAGACGGTCTGTTGGAACGATTAAAAAAGAACGAGCGGTGGTTAAACAACTGCCGGCTGCCTGTAAGGGGTGCACAAATACTTAATATTTCCAACCCTTCTACTTCGACTAAATATAGCCACTCTCAACTCCAATAAATTTCACATTTAAAAAATAAAAATCTGCTCCAAGGGCTCCCCTCCCCTTTTTACTGGCAAAAAAAGAGAGGGGAGAATGAAAAGTTTATGTTTGCAAATCTTATTAGAAAGTTTCGAGGAAAATTTTAATGACATTTAATCTCATCCCCCCTGACCCCCTTTTTTATATTTTTTTTAGTCAGTAAAGATTCTTATTATTATTAATATTTTCAGCATAACGATTAATATTTTTAGCCGAGCATCAAAAGGAGGACATTCTCTATTCGACTGATTTTTTTTGTCTATGTTAACTCATATCTCCGCCAATTGTGAACCGATTTCGATGATTTTTTTCATTTGCTATTGGACCTTGATTTGCTACTGTACTAGCATAACTTCTTTTTTATGGACCGATTTCGATGATTTTTTTCATTTGAATTGGACCTTATTTGTTATGTACTAGCATAACTTCTTTTTTTATGGACCGATTTCGATGATTTTTTTCATTTGTATTGGACCTTATTTGTTATGTACTAGCATAACTTCTTTTTTATGGACCGATTTCGATGATTTTTTTTCATTTGTAGTTGGACCTTATTGTTATGTACAAGCATAACTTCTTTTTTATGGACCGATTTCGATGATTTTTTTTTCATTTTGTATTGGACCTTATTTGTTATGTACTAGCATAACTTCTTTTTTTATAGACCGATTTCGATGATTCTTTTATTATTAGAAAGATGGTAGCTTAGAGGTGGTACCATATTAATTTGGTCAAGTTTTGATAATATGATCAATGACAAAATAACGGAAATCTCCAATTCTTATGAGCAAATAATCGAAATTATAATAAATAAAATCTTTTATAAAAAAATCTTAAAACATTCATTTAAAACCCGCAAACGTTTCGAGAGAATTTCTATATTTATTAATTGAATTTTATTATCATTTTCTGAGTCATTCGCCCGACACTTTCTCTTACGAGATGCATGCAAGGTATTATTATATTAAGTCACTATTAATAACATCACTAAAAAGAGAAAAATAAAAATAATTTAAAAAAAATAAATAAAACCGACTTAAAAAAACTTAAATGCAACAAATAAAATAATAATAACTTAAAAATAAAATAAAATGTACTAAAAGATATAAAATAATTATCTTATTTAGTTACAACTAAACGACGAAATATTGACATGAAATTACTTTTTGAAGTCGGTGCCAAAACATATACATTGTATGAATCGAACTCGACGGATCTTACTTAGTACGTTTGGCGGGTACGCTCGCTTATAAGTATAGTTTGTTTGACACCGACTTCAAAAAGTAATTTCATGTTAATATTTCGTCGTTTAGTTGTAACTAAATAAGATAATTATTTTATACCTTTTAGTGTATTTTATTTTATTTTTGAGTTATTATTATTTTATTTGTTGCATTTAAGTTTTTTGAAGTCGGTTTTATTTTTTTATAAAACTTATTTTATATGTTAGGTACAAAATTCCATAAAGAGAAATCAATAAGGTTGTCCTTGAAGCATAATTAAATCTAATTAATTAATAAATGTTTAATCATTAATTTGTTTTCTTTTTAATATATTTTATTGATTATTTATTTGTATTGTTGAAAAAGTAAATAAAGCTAAATTAACACGTGAAATGAGACTGTGTATGTTGAGGGAGGTACTGGGGTATATTCTTAGTATATATTATTGATTTAATTAGTATTTATTATTGATTTACCTAGTATATAGTTGATTTAATTAATATATATTATTGATTTAATTAGTATTTATTATTGATTTAATTAGTATATATTATTGATTTAATTAGTATTTGATTATTTGATTAATTAGTAGTACCTGGCCACCGAGCGATGCTCGGTAACTTTTTGCTTCAGTTAAATGCTATATATTAATCTCCGAACCCCCACCACTTCACCCCTGCAGCCCTCCACCTCCCACCTACATCCCCAGCCCACCCCAATCCCGCCCCACCCCAGAAACCACTCCCCCTGTACCCCTCCACCACTGCGCCCGCACCGTCACCTCCACCCTCGCCCCCGCCCCCGCCCCCTCACCCAGTTTTTGCATTTCAAACCTTGTAGTGGCCCACAGATTATGTGTATATATTATATGTATAGGTATACCTATAAATAAATAACGTATAATAATTTTTTTTAATTAAATAACAATTTTTGAGTTCATCAATTAAAAATCAAATTCTAATTTAGAAAAAATACGTTTGTGAGATTTAAAACTCGATTTTTAATCAATTAAATTGCCAAACTTTTAATATATAATTATAATTATAATGATCTTATTGTGGGATATAAACTTAAAAAACCAATTATTTATTAAAAGGAAATTTAATAAAAATGTAAATAAACATTTTTATCGAGACAACCACCTGTGAATAATTATTTAAATTAACAAAAAACCCATCAAAAACAACTTAGCCGAAGATGAGACCGTGACAGATCGAATGTCCAACACAAAACCCTCCTAACCCGTGAATTTCATCCAAATCGTTAGAGCCGTTTTCGAGAACCCGACTGGATATATATATATATATACAAGATTTGCTCGTTTAATATAATAAGATATATTATTGATTTAATTAGGAAGTACAGAATGAAAAGGTAATTTTTTTTACTTTAATTTTATTCTAATCGATTAATTTGTTTATAAGAAGTGAAGTGAAATTATGAATGAATGAAAGAAAATGTATATTTCTGTGAGATTTTAAGGTAGTTGTTTCGCCAAATGCGTTTTCTTAGGATTTTTTTGAAATTTAGATAGATTATTATTTAAATACTTGTGCATTGATTGGTAGCAAAACGAAATTTATGAACAATATAGTTCTGGAGTTATTAAACTCCAAAGATAGAGTTTTTCAGACTCTTTAACATTGCACTATACGGGATATCGGAAAATTTACATACATATTTAATTATAATTAAGAACATCTTCTTACCATTGTAATAAAAAACTAAACCAACATTAAACAATAACTAATACATTTTTTAAGAAAATTTCAATTCATAGTTACAACACAGTTGCTGATATAATAATTGATAAATAATTAAAAATTTACAATAAAAACAAGTTGGCAACAATGCATTTATTTAACCTAAAAAGTGGGTTAACTTTAGTAATTTTTTTTGACGTTTTTTCGCTTCAGCGATTGTCGCAACAGCTTTCAATCGATTATTAAGAACTTTTTGTTTTATAAATCTCCCTTTATAATGTACTTTATCTGTCATTTCTATAATAAAATATATACAAGATCGGACAGTGTTGTCAGATTTGTCAAACAAGCACGGGATTGGCTAGTAATGGTACATAAACAGCAAAAAGTTTTGGGCTTCTGAATTATGAATCTTTATTGTCTGTTCTATATACTCTGGCATTAAATTTTTGCTAGTATTGTCACGAAACAACTACCTTAAATGATGAAGATTTATCATTGGAATTTTAACTATAGTTAAAATAGAAAATATAATGATAAATCGGCTTTAAAAATATACTAAATAATATTTAGTAGTTGATATATTTAAATAATTGGTAACTAAAAAGGAAAATTATCCATTAAATAAAATTTAAACATCAACCCTTACTGCTTCTCTTTTGGCGTTGATTTTTTAACCACAAAACAACCCTCTATCTCTATAATGGATAAGGGATGAAATAATAAAATATATAGACCATAAATTAAAGATAAAATATGATATTTGCCCTTTCCTTTATATATTTAAGATACGATAATGTTTAGAAAAACATTTTGTAGCGCATATTTATTTAAAAATATCTTTATTTATTATATCTTTGAGTGAGATTTTTTAAGACGAAATAATTCTAAGAGAAGCCAATAATATTATTTATTTAGTCTCGAAGCTAAATCCCTTAAGGATAAATAACCGTTATTTAACGAAAATACACTGTGGTGCAAAAAAGTGGAACACTTAGAAAAAGTTAGTTTTTTCAAATAATTTTCCGAAAAAACATATTTTATTTAAACTTTTAATACATTCTGTTATTGTACAAGTATTTTTAAACATTTTCAGAGTGAAAACAATGTATTATTTTAATTTAAACCCTTTAAAATTAAATTTATTTAAACTAGCATAAATTTTCGAGTTTGAAATCTGATCCCTTTTATTGAATTGTATTAAATGATTATCGTCTAATATCGAATTAAGATGAATATTTTAATGTTTATCAGTTCGATTTGAATATCTCATCTTTTAATTTAATTTAATTTGAAATATTATCCAAGCATAATGCCCCTAAAGACCGAGGAAGTAGCTCTAATAAATGATGGAAGATCGTTGAATGTTGCTCTTAAAGCACTTAAAGCACCGATTGGAAGTATCCACAGAGTTCTGTGAATAAAACGATATAGAGAAACAAACTCTTATGCCAGGAGACCGCTATCTGGTCGAATTATAGCTTCAAATGAGAGAGATGACCGATTCATACTATTGAATACTTATTGAGCATAGAGTAATACTAGGTGTACCGAAAAGTCATTACCGGTTTTTTCGAAAAAAAAACTACGTAATTTTTAAGAAAATAGAAAATTTATTTATTCAAAGTATTGGCCATTTGATTCTATACAACTTGCCCATCTTTCTGGCAATTTATGGATGCCATCCCAAAAAAACTGTTTGTCCTTTGAGCAAAACCATTCATCGAGCCATTTTCTAACTTCTTCGAAATTGGCGAAGTGCTGCTCTGCAAGCGCGTGTCCCATCGATGCGAAAAGTTGATAGTCGGACGGGGCAAGGTCTGGAGAGTACGGCGGGTGCGATAATATGTCCCACCCAAGTGCTTTCAACGCTTCCTTGACCGGTTTTGCTTTATGAGACGGCGCGTTATCGTGTTGTAAAATCACTTTACCGTGTCTTCGGGCCCATTCTGGACGTTTTTCGATCAATGCGTGGTTCAAATTGATCATTTGTTGTCGGTGTATTGTTTTTTCAATTGTTTTTGAGTTTGGGTTGGGTCTTCATCCAATAACTCCTGTAGTTTCGCATCTTCAAACTTTTTTGGTCTACCAGAACGTTCTTTATCTTGCACATCGAAATCACCACTTTTGAATTTTCGAAACCACACCTCACATGTTTTTAAGGTTAAAGCATGCTCACCGTAAGTTTCTACCAGCAAACGATGACTTTCAGCGGCTTTTTCTTTTGATTAAATAAGAAAAGTAATGCGTGCCGCAAATGCACGTTTTCAGGCATGAAACGTGACATTTTCAAAGAGGTATAAATCTATGAAGGTGTTACTTTCGCATAAATATAACATGTATAGCTTTGAAGCTTGATGTCAGTAGAATAAAATGCATATGTGTCAAATCATAACATTGCATACTTAAGCCTAGCGACATCTGTTAGAAAAACCGGTAATGACTTTCCGGTACACTGGTAACTGTTATTTAATGAATATACACTGTGCTACAAAAAAGTGGAACACTTAGAAAAATTTAGTTTTTTCAAATAATTTTCAGAAAAAACAAATTTTATTTAAACTTTTAATACATTCTATGATTGTACAAATATTTTAAAACATTTTTAGAGTTGAAAACAATGTATTATTTTAATTTAAACCCTTTAAAATTAAATTTATTTGAACTAGCATAAATTTTCAGGTTTGAAATCTGATCTGTTTATTGAATTTTATTAAATGATTATCGTCTAATAACGAAGTAAATTGAATATTTGAATATTTATCAGTTCGATTAGTAACTACTATTATAATAAAACTAGTTATGGCGAGATTATTATTCCTTAATATAGGTATCCCCTCTTGTGTGCTGTCTACTTTGGGCAGACTGAAGGCAGGTTTAACAGCGCCTGCAACTGGTTAGATATGCATTGGAATAGAACGCCCTGAATAGCTGGTTGCATTTACAGGCGTTGATTATTCTTTCATTTATTTTTATCAAGTATTAAAATTTTGCTAAAACATCAAATTAGTTTATTCTTCCCGATTCATGACAAATTTAATGTTTTGCGGTTAATCATATATTCCGGGTGAGTTTCTTTTATCTTGAGACAGTCTTATAACTAAAAAACAGTGCATTATTTGGAAAAAAGTTTCAAATAAAAGTTTATTTATATCGAGGGGGAAACTAAACTACGGTATTGTTTGTTGACGTAGATCAAGCTTTCATGGGTATTTCAAGGTCAACTTCTGTTTTTTAAATGGAACTCTATATTTTTCTATACGTCTACTTAATCTACCAAAAAAAACTGAACAACTTTCATAGGAACTATTTTTTTATACGACATCAAATAAACAAAATACATGAATTCATTAGACCTCAAAAAAAATCTTGAAAATTATTTTTAACAATTATTTAACTTAATTATCAAATAATAATGATTAAATAATTAATTATTAAATAAATAATTTAATAATTTTTTGACTCTGTTCTGAGACATTCCAGAGTGTATCCCAAGTCTTCTGGATGAATTCCAGTTCCAAATTCCTTATTTTGGCCTGTTCCAGTTTCTTCGAAGCCTTTACACTTCCTGTTTTTTACAACATAATAAAATGAAGCTCGTGAGGGTGTATCCCTGTCAGGAAAACGCTCGGCATTCATTTCAAGGCCACTAAAACTTCTTTCACATTCACCGCATTAATTAAGACCTGTCTTCAACAAAAAAAATCTTCATTTTTATAATGGTAATACAATGTAACTATCTACTTGATTGACATGAGAAAAAACTTACAATACAATTATTACAATACTTACCCTGTATGGTAAAGTAAAAATAAGTACCTGGAGCCACCGGGCGATTCACGGTAACCCCTGACCCCCCTCCAGAAATCACACACCTCGCCCCCCACCAATGCACCCCCACCCCGATCCACCCCACCCCAACAGCGCCTCCCACCTCCGGATGCCCCCACAACTGCACCCCACATCCTGCACCTCCCACATCCACTCCACCCCGCACCCAGTTTTTGCATTTCTAGCTTTCTAATGGTCCACATATTATGTGTATGTGTATATTTGTTTACTCGTACACCAATTTGCCCACATTCGTTCATATTGATAAACATTATAAAAAATAAATAGGAAAATAATAATAAAAAAATAATCGTATAGGATTTGAAATAAAAACATAAAATTAAATAAGATTTGTTTATGAAGATGTGTTATATAAAAAAAGCCACTTCAACCACTTTATTTGTAAACAAACCTGTTTTGTTATGATTTAGACACCTGTTAATTAAAAACAAACAATAATTTTTTTTTTATAAATTTTATTAAACCAATTATTTTACATTAATTAATGTATACATTGTATTTTTACTTCAATTCCGGAGATTATTTCTCCACCATCGAGTGTCCTTATTCATCTTTAATCCTTGTTTTTAATAAGAGGAAAAACTAATTAAAGAAAAAACCTCTTTTTCCGGATAATTATTTCAATTCCATTATTCCCCAATCAAGTCGATTGGTTTCATTATCCCCTCCATCCTTTTTCTTCACAAACAAGAAATAAATTTATTAAACGAATTATTTTACATTAATTAATGTATACATTGTATTTTTGCTTCAATTCCGGAGATTATTTCTCCACCATCGAGTGTCCTTATTCATCTTTAATCCTTGTTTTTAATAAGAGGAAAAAACTAATTAGATAAAAAAACCTCTTTTCCGATAATTATTTCAATTCCATTATTCCCCAATCAAGTCGATTGGTTTCATTATCCCCCTCCATCCTTTTCTCTCACAAACAAGAAATTCCTAATTTTAATATAATATATTAATATTTGCTATAACCTATTAGCGGGTTTTAAAATTAAAAAACCAATTAAAAATAAAACATAATTGAAAAAAATGTAAATAAACATTTTTATTGAGATATTCATCTATCAATAATTACTTTTAAAAAAAATTAGAAAACATGATGTAGCAAAACCAGAAATATTTATATTTTGACTTTCTTAATGGCTTACTGGTAGAAGATTCTCTTTTTTACCTTTTGAACCCTTTTAGAAATAAAAATGATATGAGATATGTAGATAAATGCATTGATCCGGGAAAATATTCAAAATTGGTGGATTTGCCTGCCGATGATTGGTGTATTATGCACACACACACACACACATTCTATTTTCTATTTCTGTTTGCAACTGATGACCTCCCCCCCCATTACCCCCCCCCCCCCCCACGCGCTGAACAAACACAAATCGAAAGGGACAAATTTTTATTTGTCTTGATTAAAAGCCCCTGCCTGGTAAACACAAAAGGGCCCAACACCAGCAGCCATATTGCCAGCAAACCGACAGACTAATGCAAAATAACGTGCCAAAAGTTAACCATCAGACACATTTACATATTAGTAGTATGTGGACTATTGGTAGGAGAGAATTCCATGATTATTTATTTACTAATGATAATATAAACAGAGAAGTAGAAAACTAATCCAAATATCAATATTATTATATTAAAATTATTGATAAATATACGCGTATTAATATATAGTAAGAGAGGAGTGAAATTTTGTTTTTTAAATCTATCTACTCTTATTAAACGAGCAAAAGTTGTTTATATTATTTATTATTTGGGGGTTTACAGGCACATCGACTGCTAAGGTCATTAGCGCCTAGGATTTCTATTATATTCTCTATTTTTTTTTTTTTTTGAACTTCCATATATCTAACGATACATAAATGTATAAAAATCCAACGAGAGATAGACTATATAAGAAATAACAATACAATAATGAAGCTGTAAAGGGGCTTCTAATAGATATGTGAAATAAACTATATCGAAAAACAGAAAACTAAAATAAATGTATAAAAAAATTCAACAAGAGATAAACTATATAAGAAATATATATTTGTATCTTGGTTCTATTTTGAAAACGACTCTACCGATTTTGATGAAACAAATTCTATTAACAAGTTTTGAGGATGAGAAAGCGATCTGGCTAGATCTGGACCTCGACAAATTTCATCTTAATTGATCTTTTCTTAATTAAATTAATTATTGATAGATGAAAATCTCAATAAAAAAGTTTGTTTACATTTTTTTTCAATTATCTTTTATTTTTAATTGTTTTTTCAATTTTAAAACCCACTATTGGGTTATAGCAAATATTAATATATATTAAAATTAGGAATTTTTTGTTTGTTTTTAATTAACAGGTGTCTAAATCATAACAAAACAGGTGTGTTTACAAATAAAGTGGTTCAAGTGGCTTTTTTTATATAACTTCGAAACAAATCTTATTTAATTTTTATGTTTTTATTTCAGATCCTATACGATTATTTTTTTTATTATTATTTTTCTATTTATTTTTTTATAATGTTTATCAATATGAATGAATGTGGGCAAATTGGGGTACGAGTAAACAAATACACATAATATGTGGACCATTAGAGAGATAGAAATGCAAAAACTTGGTGTGAGATGGGGTTGATGTTGGAGGTGCAGGAGGTGGGGTGCAGATCTGGGGGATCCGGGGGTGGAAGGCGCTGTTGGGGTGCGGTGGGGTGCAGTGGTAGGGGTGAGGCTTGTGGTTTCGGGAGGCGGGGGGATCAGGGGTTACCGTGCATCGCTCGGTGGCTCCAGGTACTAACTCTTAAACTAACATATTCAATAAATATTGTTGATAATTTTTGAATTTTATAAATAAAAAAAAAAATTAGTGAAATTAAATTAAAAGATACAATTACAAATTGTCCTACTTTTTCAATATCACTTTACATTTAAATAAAGTTTTAATAAAAGATCAAATTCCATTTGAAATATCAATAAATTGAATAATTTTGAATTAAGATTGATCATTGATAGAAAGATAAAATATACAAAATGAATATTTCTCAAGTTCAAGCAGTTCAAATTGTGTACCTAATTAATCAAGGGCTAAGTCAACAACAAGTGGCAAGTAGGTACACTTGCAATAAAGAATACTTTCAATAATGTATAGTTACTTATTGGAAATAAAAAATTAAAAATGATTTACTATTTAATAAAGTTTTTATTGGTGGGGTGGTGGGAGCGAGATATCTGGTTTCGGGAGGGGGGGGCGGTCAGGGGTTACCATGCTCGCTTGGTGGCTCCAGATACTTATTGTTTATTTAATCAACCACTTATTTTGTATTAATTCAACCACATGATTCATTTTTATACAACCACTTATTAATAATAATTAGTTTAATTAAAAAAATTAACAAAAATATTTTTTGCCAAAATTGAGATCTGCTAATATAATTTATAGTACCTGGAAGACGGAACTTCGCTCGGGTTTTACATATTGTTTATTTGAACAACCACTTGTTTTCTTTTGATTCAAATTCACTATTCATTTTTTCAAACACTTGTTTTTTGTTTTTTTGTTTTTCGGCTCTTCTAGCCATCAGTCAATTTACGATACTGTTATTAAATTATGTATGTCTTCTATATAGGGATCAGATTTTTAGCCGGATGATAAAGTCAAGTGGATGGCCGCATCAGAACGTGCCAATTTTTTTCTTTTTCTTGAATTGCTCTAGAAGCTCTCCTAATTAAGCTAGAGAGCTGGAAGATGTGTCATATGTTCATGCCCTTTACTGAGGTATTCAACATACTATACGCTAATACCAAAAAATCTTTGTCAATTCACAGGTTTAATTTTCTATCTATTCCAAAAATTCTAATACTTTCTTTCGTTAGACCAATCCATTGTTAAACATCAACAGATAACCCAAAAATCATATATATCATAGATATATAGGAAATAATTAAGATGATGGATGATTTTATTATGTTTGGCTCGAAGGGCTAGTTGGAAGGAGATTCGCCTGGCTTGGATGGGAGATAATCTTCAGAGATTAGAATCTCTCTTGGTGGCGTTAAAGCCAGAAAAATGCTATTTTAAAATAAGTATTTGCACTAGGCAGTTAAAAATATGCTTTTCCAAAACATGAATTTGCCAGTGGCAATTGGAAACATGCTTTAAATAAAATAATGACACAAGGCCCGCATTTATTGCTTCTTCGTTACAGAACGTGTATACAAATTACTTCTTAGACACAAGTCGTTTCTTTAGCAAATCGTTCCCAGGTGAGTTGTCTCCTTCGATGAGCTTTATCAACTAAATAACAACTCACAACTGACAAATGACAACTGAGTTTGCTTCGAGGAGCTGGCTGCTTTTCTAATCCTGGCTCTAATTAACAATTAAGCTGATTGGTTAATTATTCCCACCTTTAGGATGACGTGTGCATAACTTTTGGCGCGCTTGCTTCTTTATAAAAGGGGCGTATCCTTGCTGTTCACCTGTCATTTTATCGAAGGATTCTGACCGGCAAACAGCAAGCAAACGCCTTTCTCAAGGCGAAAACAAATCTTTATTTTCAAAAGCATTTTACATTGAAAGGAGCGGAGAATAAAATTCTACAGATATATAACCTGGAAGACCCCATTTTCACTTTTCTAAACTTATAATTTTTGATGTGAAACTTCTTTAGCGACGTTTGATTTTTTTTTTGTTACAATAAAGGGGAAATGATTCAATAGAGGGGAAATTATTTTTTTAAAACCCACTAATATTTAATGACAAATACAATTTATTAAAATTAAGAAATTTAAATTACATTTTTCAATAACATCTACAGCTAAAGAAGTTTTACTTCACCGGTGAGCTTATGTGAATGACATATTTTTATTATTATTTTTATTTATTTATTAATCTGTTATTTCTCTTGGGTTCAAATACTCGATTTGTCTATTAAATAAAAATGTACTTATTAAATATAGGCTGTGCATTTGTTTTATTGTAATTGTAAGCTGGTCACTTGACAAATTTGCATCAAGCAGAGGACAACCTCATTTATTTCTTATTATGAAAATATTTAATTAATAACCAATTACCTAATCTCCTTTTTTCTTTCTCTTTATTGCATTTTCTGTTTAACTTTTCGACACAACAGGTGTTTTGTTGTTGTTTTATGTCTTAATTAGGCTCAAAGTAGACGTGAGAAAATTCTCTCTATTAAAAGAATTCTCAGACTTTTAAGAAATAATAAAAATTATAATATTGTTTGTCTGTTTGTTTGTTTCTAGATTGTGTGTTCTAATGTAATGTTGCGTTGACGTAACTGGTCTGCTTTCGTAGAGGAGGAGCTGACAATTTGGCAAGCAGCGCGCCAGGACAGGTATTTACCAGATCTACATATATACCTACTCTCTCTACAATAATACCCGATTTATAAATCCACAGATTGCTTCTAATCTTTATTGCCACAATATCTGGCGCAATTATCTGGACGGCTGATGAGGGTGGCAAACTAATTTGTAAATAAATCTGTTTTCTTTCTGTAAAGGGCTGCCCCCTTCTGCGTGGCGAAACAATTCAGTCATTGAAATCAGAAAACCGGAAGTGGACATTTACATGAAAGATTTTCCGTTTTTTTTTTCTCAAAAACGTCTCTAACGATTTTTTTTTAAAATTAGTATATTTATCAAGGGTCATGAGTTATTAGTTGTGTTAATCCGATTGAAATAAACTCCACCCCCCTCCCCTTAAAAAATAAATTCAAAATCTTTTGAAATGTAAATTGAAAAAAAAAAATAGATGTATTGTAGAAATCCAAATACCTAAGTATTGTAGTTCAATCCTCCGTTTATTTGCAATAACCTTTAACAAAGATAGAATTTTTATTTCATTGGATATATACATATACTAGGTGTGCCGGTTAATAATGTCCCTTTTTTCTAACAGATGGCATTTCGGTATTTTTCCACCAAACACATCCAAATATTTTTTTGGTTTTATAGTGTTGGTAATCACCTTTCAAACGGGATATAACATGTCAACATTCGGTTCATTTGTGTATGAGATATTGGCTTGTAAGCATGGCGGATTTTGTGCCGAAAAAAGAGCATTTGCGGGAGGTGATGTTGCACTATTTTTTAATGAAGAAATCGGTTGCGGAAACGGCTCGTATTCTCGGGGGAGTTTATGGGGACCATGCTACATCTGAAAAAATCTGCCAACGTTGGTTTGGACTGTTTCGAAGTGGTGATTTTGATGTGAACGACAAGGAGCGGCCTGGACAGCCGAAAAAGTTTGAGGATGCTGACCTGGAGCAATTGCTGGCAGAAGATCCGCGCCAATCGCAAGGAATGCTCTACAGACAACAATTGATCAATTTGAATCATGCATTGATCGAAAAACGGCCGCAATGGGCTCGAAGACATGGACGTGTCATTTTGCTCCACGACAACGCTTCGTCGAACACCGCCAAACCGACGAAAGAAACCATCAAAGCGCTCGAATGGGAGGCCCTACCCCACCCGCTCCTACTCTCCAGACCTCGCGCCATCGGATTACCACCTTTTAGGTCAATGGCACACGGATTGGCTGACCAGCACTTCGCTAATTACGAAGAAGTGGCAAAATGGCTCGAATCTTGGCTCGCCTCGAAAGGGGATAAATTCTACTGGGAGGTGATACACAATTTGCCGGATCGTTGGTCAAAATGTGTAGAATCCGATGGTGTATACTTTGAATAAACCACTTTTGCCGGTGCTGAAAAAATTTGTGTTTTCCTCATGACGAAAAAAGGACATTATTAGCCGGCACACCTAGTATATATAAAGGGAGAAATTGTGTTTCCCTAGTAGGTCCATTGGTACATCCATTCCAATGAAGAAGAGGCCTCGTCTTTTTTTCTGTTTTCCCTCCTAATTGGTTATCTTTAGGTCCTTAGGATTCCAAACAGAGAGCTTTAAGCTCTCTTTCGATTGGATATACCAAAGGACTTTACGTTTATTGATACAGATAAAAGTCGAAAATTTCATCCCTATATCTCTAACTCTACACATTTACACTTACATTTTATTATTATTATTAATATTGATCCGATTTCTTTTCTATCTCACTTTTTCTTTTTTGTTACTTCGGGTGTGTCTAAGCCAGTGGTTCCCAACCTGGGGGCGATTTGGGCTATCAAGGGGAGATAAATAAGTAAGGGGCAATTGGGGGGTGATGAGTATTATAAGGGGGGATTAAAATAGTACTGTACAGTAGAAGTTGCCGGGTAAAATAAAACAATAACAAAGTTTTCAAACTTTAACTTAGCCCAATAAATAGAGGGGTTTCAGCTTATATTAATTGCGAGAAAATATTTTTTTTTTTAGGTATGGTGTGGGTATGCGAAATCTAAGTTTCTGACCTCGAAAATATGGGGGACGACTTTTGGTGGCCGAAAAACTTCAAAATTTTCGGGGTTTTTCGGCTGTCCCCCACACTTTAGAGGTCGCATACCCAGGTCATACGATCCTAAAAAAATCTTGTCCCAGCAATTAATGTAAGCTGAACCACTTATTGGATCCTCTATTTACTGGGCTAAATGTCAACTTTCTTAATTTTCCCAGATTCCAATTTAAAAAATGAAAACATTTACTCTTGTTTTTAAATGTTCGTCAATTATCTTAGTTAATTATTTCACTTCTTTGTTCTTCAAAAAAAAATTTGTAAGAAAAAGTACATTTTTTTTTTTTTTTTTTATTTAAGAGTGACTGGATAAAACTGCTTTTGTTGTTTTTATATACGGTAATAAAATTGCTTAAAATAATAAAACTGCTTTATTATTTACACTTTACTTAAAAATAAAATTAGGCATATAATGAAAATGAAAAGGGGGCGATAGGTGTTAGTCAACCTACAGAAAAGGGCGATGGGTCACTAAAGGTTGCTAACCACTGATCTAAACTATCACCAAAATATCATCTTTTCATGAATTGAGGGCACTAATTTATTTAAGTTTAATTAGGGCCATGTTTTGGACCATATTTAACACAAATTATTTTTTATCTCGAAAACCGATAGAGATAGATATAGGACAATATTAACAAAAAAGTATTTTAATAAAAGGGCGGTTCTAAAAACGTGTTAATGTATGGGGTGTTCTATTTAAAAAAATAAAGTTGCTACGACTTTTTAACCGACTTCAAAAAAGGAGGAGGTTCTCTATTCGACTGAATTTTTTTTTTTTTTTTTTGTGCCTATGTTACCTCATATCTCCGCCAATTTTGAAAAAAAATTTTGCATTGGGTCCAGTCTAGCTTCCGATTGGTCCCATTTTTTTTCGATTTTTTTTCATAGGTATTAGACCATTTTTATTAGGTTTGTTTAGACCTAACCTCTTTGTTTATGAACCCATTTCGATGGTTCTTTTTTTATCCGAAAGGGGGTGTCTTAGGGATGGTGTCATATTAATTTGGTCAAATTCTGATGATATGATCACTATTAATAACATCACTAAAAAGAGAAAAATAAAAAATTTTAAGAAAAAAATAAAAACCGACTTCAAAAAATTAAATGCAACAAATAAAATACACTAAAAGGTATAAAATAATTATTATCTTATTTAGTTACAACTAAACGACGAAATATTAACATGAAATTACTTTTTGAAGTCGGTTCCAAACAAACTATACCTATAAGCGAGCGTACCCGCCAAACGTACTAAGTAAGATCCGTCGAGTGCGATTCATAAAAGGTATATGTTTGGCACCGACTTCAAAAGTAATTTCATGTTAATATTTCGTCGTTTAGTTGTAACTAAATAAGATAATAATTATTTTATACCTTTTAGTGTATTTTATTTGTTGCATTTAATTTTTTGAAGTCGGTTTTTATTTTTTTCTTTAAAAATTTTTTCGATAGAAGCCAAAACGTCGCAATACTGAAAATATTATAGATCGATAGAACAGGTAAAAAAATATAAGGTGATAAATTTTCAGAAAAATCATGCGTTCCGTTTTCCAGAAACGTCTAACGTGCCATCGACCGTGAACCACCCTGTATACAGATTCATGTCCCACATTCCATTGTAAAACATCTGGTCACTTTAAGCAACACTAAACAAATAAATATTTTGAAAAGTAGATGATGATTAACTTGAATAAATATATTAAATAATATTTATAAAAAAAATAAATAAAACAGACTTCAAAAAAATTAAATTCCACTAATAAAATAATAAGAACTCGAAAATAAAATAAAATACACTAAAAGGTATAAAATAATTATCATTTTTGGTTACAACTTAACGACGAAATTGTTACACGAAATCACTTTTTGAAGTCGGTACCAAACATGTACATTTTATGAATCGAACTCGACTGATTTTACTTAGGGCCGATTGTATGTCGCAAAGTAAATGTTTTTTACCACTAACACAGGGTAGATGGTAAATGGAGGGGACTGGTATGGCCAATCAGATGCCAGGCAGTGTCAGTATCTGGCATCTGATTGGCCATCCCAATCCCTCAATTTACCATCTACCCTGTGTTAGTGGTAAAAACATTTACTTTGCGACATACAATCGGCCCATAGTATGATTGGCGTGACGCTCGCTTAAATAGTTTGTTTAGCACCGACTTCAAAAAGTGATTTCATGTAACAATTTCGTCGTTTAGTTGTAACTAAATTGGATAATTATTTTATACCTTTTAGTGTATTTTATTTTATTTTTGAGTTTTATTATTTTATTTGTTACATATAATTTTTTAAAGTCGGTTTTTTTCTAAAAATTATTTTTATTTTTCTCTTTTTAGTGATGTTATTAATAGTGACTTAATATAATACCTTGCATGCATCTCGTAAGAGAAAGCGTCAACCGAATGAATCAGAAAATGATATAAATTTATTAAACCAATTATTTTACATTAATTAATGTATACATTGTATTTTTTGCTTCGATTCCGGAGATTGCTTCTCCGCCATCGAGTGTCCTTATTCATCTTTAGTCCTTGTTTTTAATAAGAGAAAAAATCTAATTAGATAAAAAAACCTCTTTTCCGATAATTATTTCAATTCCATTATTCCCCAATCAAGTCGATTGGTTCAATCATCTCAATCATCATCTCCTCATCAGAAAATGATAATAAAATTAAATTCATAAATATAGAAATTCTTTAGAAATATTTGCATGTGTTTTAAATGAACGTTTTAAGATTGATTTTTTTATAAAAAGATTTTATATATTACAATTTCGATTATTAGCTAATAAGAATTGGAAATTTACGTTAATTTGTTATTGATTATATCATCAGAACTTGACCAAATTAATACGGGACAACCCCTAAGAAACCTCTTTCCAATACAAAAATAATCATCGAAATCGGTTCATAAACAAAGAAGTTATTGTATGCCTGAACAAACATAGCAAAAAATAATCCAATACCAATGAAAAAAAACGGGACCAATCGGAAACTAGACTGAACCCAATGCAAAAAAAATTATAAAAATCGGTTCACAATTGGCGGAGATATCAGCTAACATAGAGAAAAAAAAAAAAAATCAGTCGAATTGATAACCTCCACCTTTTTTGAAGTCGGTTAAATATATATATATATATATATATATGGGGCGCTTTAAAAAATAAAAAAATAAAACTAATTTATGTACTATAGGTATAGTAGAGAGAAAATTTATTATTTAAAAGAATACATTTAAATTAACTCTAGAAATTTTATAATAAAATATTGTAATTAGAGTCAAGTGATTTGACAATAAAATCGACTATAAACACTAGGCAGGTATATCCTTAGACCATGAAAGACTATAGACACGCCCTCTGCTGCACAGGGTGAAGTGAAGCCAACATTATTGAAATCTTCCGCTGACCTTATCCGATTCCTAAAGGTGTTCTGGAACGACGGATAAATTATGTGGTTTTGTTGAACTTCCAAAACCCGGCGAGACCCCCTACCACAACTCTGAGATGAAAGTATCTTCAATTCCCTCTTCTTCAGTATACCACTGCTAGTGAGGTCTTTCGCGGATCCGGCGGACCAAACCCCTCGATAATTAAGGGTAATAGACCCGAATCTCACCGTTTCCACATTATATTGCCTCTTTATGCTCTCCTCAAGCTCCTTATACTTATCTGCCTTTGTTGCGTGAGCTCATCGAGTTTGATGTGCTCACTAACAACAGGCGTCAAGCAAAGGGCCGAGTCCCCAAGAACAGCGATAAGGTCAAGTTTTCGTAGACCATGTGTAGTGGAAACAAAGTGAGGCTCTTCGATGACGTCACGTTCTCTTGTTTCAATTATTCTTTTTTTATTGGAAAGGGGTAACCTAGAGGGTATATATGAACATGAGAAGGGAGTGTTGCTCGATCCCCGAATTATTGTAAAAATAATAAATATATAATTTAAATTTGAAAAATAAAACACTTTGTTAAAAAAAATAAATAAATATTTTGGTATATTAATTTGCGATTATTGTCTAAACTACGATAAATTTATCTCAATGTATAATAATTCCTATAGTGGCCATGCTATTTCTGGGTGTTCCTACCTACAGATGACGTCACTTTCTCTAAGGAGATGTTGGCCTCACCAAATCACCACCAGGGCGTGTTATAGGCTTTTAAGGTCTAGGGGAATTTCAATCATCAAATCTGTGAATATTTTTGATGATTTAATAAAAATATGAAAATTTGTCCGCCTCCTTGGTGTAATGGTTAGCATGTCTGGCTGGCAACCCCGGAGGTCTCGGGTTGGATTCCCGGCTATACCCAGTCATTTTTTCTGTAAGTACAAGGGCGGATCCAGGAATTTTTTATGGGGGGGGGGAGGAATGTATATAGGGTGCCCGATGTATATAAAATCTACTTTTGATCTCGGAAGTGTGTCGCGATCGAATGTGTTCAAGCGGGGGGGGGGGGGGGTCAGAGACGCCGCCACCCACACACACAGACTTTATTTTCAATTTTAAAATTTTTTTTTGCAAATTTCATATCTCATATTTTAAGTTCTATTTAAATTGTTATGAATTCCCTGTCTATTTGGCCGCCGTTTTTTGGCCTCTGCGTGCGACGCACGTGTTGCACTCCCGCGAGGCACGGTCGCCCCCTCCGCCCCCCCCTGGATCCGCTCTTGTGTAAGTATAGGGTCTAGTAATAAAAATTAAGTGGGAGATAAATTTAACCTAATTTATCGCGTGGAGAATTTACCACTGCTAAAAAAAACTTAGTAAATTGGATTGTATCTAACTTTCTGAGATTTGGCTCGTGATCCCAGCTTCTTTCCTTCTACTCTGTTCTTTTCACGATAGAGGGAGGGGCCATCCCATACAGGCCTTTAGGGGATGCACCTTCTGGTATGTCTCCTTCTCACATCAATATCAGTACCTGGAGCCACCAAGCGATGCACGGTAATCCCTGATCCCCCTCCCGAAACCACAAACCTCGCCCCCACCACTCCGCCCCACCCCATCCCAACCGCGCCTCCCACCCCGGATCCCCCACAACTGCACCCCACCTCCCACATCCACCCCACCCCGCACCCAGTTTTTGCATTTCAAGCTTTCTAATGGTCCACTTATATATTTTGTGTATATTTGTTTACTCGTACACCAATTTGCCCACATTCGTTCATATTGATAAACATTATAAAAAAATAAATAGGAAAAAAATAATAAAAAAAATAATCATATAGGATCTGACATAAAAACATAAAATTAAATAAGATTTGTTTCCAAGTTTTAATATAAAAAAAAGCCAATTCAACCACTTTATTTGTAAACACACCTGTTTTATTATGATTTAGACACCTGTTAATTTAAAACAAACAAAAAATTCCTAATTTGAATATAATATATTAATATTTGCTATAACCTATTAGTGGGTTTTAAAATTAAAAAACGAATTAATAAATAAAACATAATTGAAAAAAATGTAAACAAACTTTTTTATTGAGATTTTCATCTATCAATAATTACTTTAATTAAGAAAAGATCAATTAAGATTAAATTTGTCGAGGTCAGACCTAGCCAGATCGCTTTCTTATCCTCAAAACTTGTCAATAGACTTTGTTTCATCAAAATTGGTAGAGACGTTTTCAAAATAGAACTAAGATACAAACTAATATATATATATATATATACAAACAAATTGATAAACAATTTTTGCTCGTTTAATAAAGTAGATTAAAAAAAAAAAAAAAAAAAAAAAAAGATTTCTTGAAATAGTAATTTCAACTATGGAATATAAGTATATCCATTCGGATTACGTTCAATAAAATCTCTATGAATTAAATTTTCAATACATCTTTTAATTAATTTGATGTGCGGAGAAAAGGTCCCATTTGGTTGAGAAAGAACCTAAAATAACAAATTATCATTAGTTTATATTAATTTATAAGTAATGTTAAATGAACAGATTTGAACTCACCTCCTGGATAAGTTCAGTATGTCCAAGGGTTTTTCGTGCTTTCCATAATCCGGACAATTGTACAATCGACGTGGTTTCTCCTTTCTTCGTGAACAAGGCCCTTGGCTAGTTCCACCTTTTTTGGAATATCTCGCTTTAAAGGGCATTGATTTTAAAAGCTTGTTTCATTATTCTCAAATTCCAGATTTAGAGATAATATCGTTTCAGGCAAAATAGTCTACGAAAAAGATTTAATATTTTTATTAATTAAATGTATAAAAATAAATACAAAATTATATATACAGGAGTGGTCCCGAATTCATGGTACAAACTTTAATGGTAGGTACAGGACATTGTAACAATGAGTTATTGTATAGGAATGTATAGTGTAATAAGTACCAGGTGTACCGGAAAGTCATTACCGTTTTTTCTAACAGATGTCGCTAGGCTTAAGTATGCAATGTTATGATTTGACACATATGCATTTTATTCTACTGACATCAAGCTTCAAAGCTATACATGTTATATTTTGCGAAAGTAACACCTTCATAGATTTATACCTCTTTGAAAATGTCAAGTCTCATGCCTAAAAACGTGCATTTGCGGCACGCATTACTTTTCTTATTTAATCAAAAGAAAAAAGCCGCTGAAAGTCATCGTTTGCTGGTAGAAACTTACGGTGAGCATGCTTTAACCTTAAAAACATGTGAGGTGTGGTTTCGAAAATTCAAAAGTGGTGATTTCGATGTGCAAGATAAAGAACGTTCTGGTAGACCAAAAAAGTTTGAAGATGCGAAACTACAGGAGTTATTGGATGAAGACCCAACCCAAACTCAAAAACAATTGAAAAAACAATACACCGACAACAAATGATCAATTTGAACCACGCATTGATCGAAAAACGTCCAGAATGGGCCCGAAGACACGGTAAAGTGATTTTACAACACGATAACGCGCCGTCTCATAAAGCAAAACCGGTCAAAAGGAAGCGTTAAAAGCACTTGGGTGGGACATATTATCGCACCCGCCGTACTCTCCAGACCTTGCCTCGTCCGACTATCAACTTTTCGCATCGATGGGACACGCGTGAATCTACAAAAAAAACTGAACAACTTTTATTAGAACTTAGTTTTTATATGACATCAAATAATAAAAAATATTAAATCATTAGATCTCAAAAAAATTCTAATAATTATTTTTAACAATTATTCAACTTAATTATCAACTAATAATCATTAAATAATTAATTATTAAATAAATAGTTTAATAATAATTAATAATTTTTCGACTCTATTCTGTGACATTTCAGAGTGTATCTCAATTCTTCTGGATGAATTCCAGTTCCAATTTCGTTATTTTAGCCTGTTCCAGTTTCTTCCTAGAGCTTTACATTCCCTGTTTTTTTATCAGATTTACAACACGATAAAATGAAGCTTGTGAGGTGTATTCCTATTAGGAAAACGCTCGCCATTCATTTCAATGGCAGCCCCAAACAAGCGCTGATCCAGGGGGGGCGGGAGCGATCGCCCCCCAAAGCGTTGGAGATCAACACTTTTTATATGTTTATTTAATTATTTTTTTAATAACATTAAATTTTAAAATTGAAGAAAATAAAGTTCTATTTGAGGGGGGGGGGGGCGGCGTCTCTGGCCCCCCCCCCCCCCATTCGGCAATTCGATCGCGGCACACTTCGAGGCCGAGATCAAAAGTAGATCTTATATACTGGCGACCGCCCCCCCTCCAAAAAAAAACAGAGGTCTGGATCCGCGCCTGGCTCCAAAACACTTCTTCCACATTCACCATAAATTAAGACCATTTCAATTTTGTCTTCAACAAAAAATGCTACATTTTTATTATGGTAATACATTATAACTATCAACTGAATTGACACGAGAAATAAACTTTTGTAAACTCTAGAATTTTAAATAGTTCTATTAAGTAGAAAATAATCTCTTAAATCTGTGTATAATGAAGTTTTAAGATCATTATAAATACTTATTTTCATTGTTATGACTTTTCACTTTAATAATTATTTATTTAATAATTAATTATTTAATTATTATTATTTGATAATTAAGTTGAATAATTATTAATAATAATTATTATAATTTTTTTGAGATCTAATTGATTTAATATACTTTTTATTTGATATCGTATAAAAAAATAGTTCTTATAAAAGATGTTCAGTTTTTTTTGTAGATTCAGAATATATACAGAAACATATAGGTTTTTATTTAAAACCGAACTTGACTTTGAAATACCCTTGAAAGCTTGTTCTAGGTCAACAAACAATAGCATAGTTTAATTTCCCCCTTGATATAAATAAACTTTTATTTGAAACTTTTTTCCAAATAATTCACTGTTCTGTTTTTGAGTTATAAAACTGTCTCAAGATAAAAAACTCACCCGGTATAAATATTTTTTTTATTTTCTTATTTAATTTATCTGTTTAGGTATACACCAATATGTCGCTATGAAGTTGCGTCGCTGCTTAATTAGTACTAATTTTCACTGTGCGTCATTAGATTTTTGTTTTGGGTTCGAGTCTTTAATTTTTTTTTTTTGAAATTTTCATTTTTTTCTAAAAGATGGCACCACTTTTGTTTCTTATTGCGCCATGCCATCAAAACTTTGGGATTCTCTTTCTAACTGAAATCTCCGAAGAACAAAATTTAACCTCCAAACAAATTTTCAAAGTGATGTGTTTGATTGACGAAGCTACAAGGAAATTTATTTTACGTTGAAAAAAAAGTTGTTCAGCAAACATTGGACCAATTTTTTGTGAAACAAAGACTCATCAGACAGTGATTAATTTTAATTTTGTTTTTTCATAAATTAATTGAATAGTTTATTTTGTTTTAATTGAATACGTTTTTTTTTGTTTTTTGTATGTATTTAATAAAATTTTATATTATTTTTGTTTTTTAAATGTTTACTTTGTTCAATTTTTTTTTTTAAAAAGTAGTATTTTCGTAAACCTGGAACCTATCTTCGATCTTTACATTGTTTGCTATTATAGAAAATCTTAATTCACTTTGCGTCGTGTTTTTTGGAACGTAACCCCAACGCAAAGTGAAGTAGGTAATGGTGTATAGGTATGTGAATAAAACATGAAATTACCGGAGTGTTCGATTTGATCAATTTCTTTTGAACCAGGCTTGCAACATTTTCCGAAAATTCATCAGAATCAAGTTGTAATGTTTCCTGAACATTATTGCCCGTTAAAGAATCGTCATTTTCAAAAAGAAGAAGTATTGCCATTTGAAAAGTAGGCATTGTAATAAAATAGGGTTTGTCCAGATATGTGAGTTGGAGTTCACCTAAAATTAGAAAAAAAAATTATTAATAATAGTCAAAAAAATAAATATATAAAACAAAAAATAAAACAGATAGAGGTAACTACCTTGAGATAAATGATGCAACCAAGTGAGTTTTCTGCCATTAAATTGTCCTTTATAAAAGTTTTCAAACTAAAATTTAAAAGAATTGAAATTAAATAAATAAATCAATAAATTTTGTTGAAATATTAAATAAGATAGAAATTTACCTTTTGAATAGATGTTGTCAATTTATGTGGGAGAGCCAAAGAGGGAATCGTCGTTTTTATAGGCCAAGTAGCACCCTTGAAAAATTAAAAATTAAAATTATTTTAATAAAATAGAATTAGTTAAAATATTTAAATAACTGTATATTTAAAAAATACTCACTTTCAAAACTTGAATAGAAAAATCAATTCCCAATTCAATTTTGTCATTAATTATATTCGTGTTGAATTGGTTAGTCAGATCAGCTGAAATGGTCATGTCCTTGATCATTTGATTTAGTTTCAAGGTAAATTCATAGCCACGGACTTGCTGAAATAAAAAAAAATGGAAAATTTTATTAGCTTAATATTTTAATTTTCTCTATGGAGGAAGGTCTAAGCGGGTCTCTTGCTAGCCTCCTAGACCCACCTCCGATCATCATTCACCCCGCCAACCCTATACATGTCCTCTGGGCACTCTCCTCTTCCACTAACTCTCATTACCCTTCAAACTCCACCTATAGATTAAAGTTTGTAGACCTCCACCCATTATGGATGGTTGGTTTGACTTTCAGGAAGATACAAGCCTTTTGTCCCGAAATAAAAAGTATATGTATTCATTAGCATCTTCAAAAAAATAATTAAAAGTCTATATAAAAAAGTAATTTTAATTCGAAAAGGGGGAGGGGGGGGGCAGAAATCATTAATATATTTAATCTTTTTGAATTGAAAATGAAAATGGTGTTTTTCAAGTTTAAAATTACAACGGGGTTTTGGGTTTACGCTTAGTGGAAAATACATTCAAATATTGGCAACAGTGGCGTTTGTCGCGATCGCAGATTGGCGATATAAATTTTCGATAAATTAAATTCATAATGTTTAGAAATTTAATATATATTCGGTGAATTGGCGAAAGAAATTTTTCATTTATAATAAATTATTTGTTTAAGGGTCATATTTTGCTGGGACAGGTGGCTGACTGAGGCCTTTCCTTCTCTTATTATAAAGGACGTGCTTTTCAACAATAGACGAATATTTGGTGGAATATGGTGGGAAAAGCAATTGGAATAACAATAAATTTAAATTGACATGTTTACATAAATGTGGATGGCTCTTAGCAACAGATGCCAAGTGAATTTGGGGGTTTCTCCGAATTTTGCCAGAAACTCGTGAGAGAATTTTCTCTAGAAGGAATTCTAAAACTGGGCGTTTCAATTATGTCACCACGCCTTACTCATTAGGGTATTAACCAATCAGAGGTCTGTGGAAAATTCACAGGGTCCTGTCAGAGAGTTCGGGGGTGGAAGTCAGTCATCCATGCAGTGAGTTTTGGAGAGCAGTGAGTTTGTAAAGACCAGCAGAGAGAGACTTCGGTTAGGAAGTTGAGGGAGTTAAAAATGTACAATTCCCCTTATGCCAAATAAAAACTATGTAAAATAAAAATGTGTGCTAATTCAACACTTGCCTAGAGATAGCGAACTTTTTCCTGAACAGCACACATCTTCCAGCAAACGGCAGGCGAGGCAAAAAGAATCCACGATCTACGAGGTTCGCGTTACCCTTAGTAGGCATTCATAATCCTTCGGAACTATGAAAGGCCCGCTATAAATAAAACAAATAATGTGTTCGCGCCCTTAACCACTGGCGCGCGACATATTTGGTTCGCACCGGTGGGATAACCATCGCAGGGCGCGACACGTTGCAACCAACAAATACATGGTGAGGCGCGGTCACTTCTTTATTTTAAAAAATCATAACAGAAAAAGAATTGACAATTTCAATTTAATTCTTTCCTGTATATAAGATACTTTTACAAGTTTTATTTCATTATATTTTAAAAACGACATCTCGAAGGTGGCCACCGTCTTCGTAAATACACTGAAATAGCCGAATTTTGACATTTCTGTCCAAATTTTCTATCATATCTGTACCTATGTCGGCAATAGCAGCACAAATATTGTCCTTCAACTGACCAAGGTAGCTTGGACGATTCGTGTAAGCCAAATTTCCCGATGGGAAATAGTCACAGGGGGATAAATCTGGCGATCGTCCTGGCAATTCAAAATCGCCTCTAAGGGCCGGTTGTATGTCTCAAAGTAAATGCTTTTTACCACTAACCAAGGGTAGATGGTAAATGGAGGGACTGGGATGGCCAATCAGATGACAGACACTGAATGTTCCTAAGAGGGAAGTGTTCCCGCAAGAGATTCATGGAAGTTGTGTGTGATCCGTGGCGCAATCCTGTTGGAACCACACATCCATTTCTTGGAGTTTGGGTAAAAAAATCAATCGAAAAACTGGACAGATATGTCAAAATTCGGCTATCTCAGTGTATTGACGAGGACGGTCCCCACTTTGGAGATGTCGTTTTTAAAACCTAATGAAATAAAACTTTAAATGTACTCCTGTATACATAAAAAAAGAATAAATCGATACTGTCAATACTTTTTGTGTTATGATTTTTAAAATAAGGAAGTGACCGCGCCCCACTCTGTATATAGGTATATAATAATTATTATTTTTATTTTTAGACTATTTCTCACATCAATTATTCGATTTTAAAAATAATTTGACTTTTGCTCGAAATTCAATTAATATTGTACCTAATTGCACTTTAGTTGATTTTTTTTTGGGGGGGAGGGGTTAGGTATAACTATGATGGCAAAACTTTCAAAACTATTTTCTAAATATTAATCAAAATTTTCAGAAATATTTCAAAGAATAAAATAAAGCTTACCGTAAATCGAGTAATCATTGCTGCTTCAAGTTCTAAAGATTGGCTTTGCTGATGAAGTAATCTTCTGGCTAACAATCCTTTGTACTTTTTTTCAAATATGTCTTTGTCATTAATATATTGAAAAATTATGATAGCCTTTGAAAGCTTGTCTTCGATATCGTGTTCAGGAATTTGGTTTGAAATATTTTTTAAAAAACTATCACAATACTTTACTAGCTATAAAAAACAAAAAAAAAAGACAATATTAATACGATTAATTAAATTTTATACAAATAATATAATAATGCAAACAAACAAACTTACCAAATCAAGAGATGGGCAATTTCTATCAAGATTTGAATTGTGATTTATGACAGTTTCAAATGTTTGATCTATAACTTTAATAAAATCTTTATCTCCGTGAAAAAATTGTTCATTGAACTCATAATTCTTGGCATGAAAAGCCATTATCCTATTTACAAATTCCTCTGGGGATTTTGGACATTCTGGCCCAGGAGCTGAAATTTTAAGGAACATTTCTCCACGCTGCTTCATAACTTGATGAAAATGTTTAATAACAGTAGAATTTCCTCCTTCGACAGATTTCACTAGCCCATAGATCAAGGATAGATCTGCCCATCGTTCTTCAGCTATTATCGGGGAACATTCCTTCTCCAATAACCCTGGTAAAACATTGGAAATGAGAATTTGCTCAAATGTTGCTCCAAGTTCGATATAAGAGCTAAAAATAAGAAAAAATATTTATTAATTATTGAAAACACCTTCTTGAATGTATTGATTAGAGGATTCCGGGACATTTCAGCCCCCGACAAAATATCTCATGATAAAATAACCCTTCCCCTCGTGAATCTTATGAGTAATGCAAATCGACTCCGGTTCTCTTAATATATATTCAGTTCGGCTCGGTTGGGTTCGTATAGCTCCTTTTCGGGCTGGCATTTAGACGGTTCGGTTGGCGTCAGCCAGAGGGCTATACGAACTAACGGAGCTCGAACTGAATATATAATATATTAACCGAACATCCGAAAAGTTTAGTCCGGGCGGGGTGTGTTTCGGGCTCCCATTTTTTTCTAATCAAACACATTGAAATCCGAACCAGCCAATCATCGGGCGGGCTGTGTTTGGGGCGCTATATTTTCTCCGAATATTATAATAATAATTAATAACGATAATGATTAATGACACTTTTATCAAACAATCAACAATTGTGTAATGTAAACATAAACGATAAATAAGTAAATATAGATGATAAATACTATATTATAGATAGTAAAAATAATAAATTGTTAGCTAGAGAATCTAACGGCAGACAGCAGCACTTTCAAATGGCTAATTAGCCGTCAAAATATGAAAGTCTGTTTATATTATTCAAAACTATGATTATAAGCTTCTCAATTAATCTCTTTTGTATTCTCCCTTATACTGGGAATATTTTGTCAGAAGACATTATGTCGGGGGCTGAAATGTCGCGGTACCGATTAAGTGGATTTCGAATACAACCTTGTACGAAGAAATTCTGAGTTCCGTAGGACCTCTTCCTCTCGTAGTTGAATCACCTTTTCAATATATTGAATGATGTTACCTTCCGAGAGAAACCTATCAGATTCCTTTTGATAATACTCGCCACTCGCAGCAAGGAAACGCTTTTCAAATATTCCTTCATAATCCTAAAAATAAAACAAAAAGAATGTCGAGATTTAATTTTCTTATTTGAAAAATTATAAAAGATGTTATTTAGAATGTATTTTTGTAGTTTTCTGTTGATTCCTCATTCTAGGTGAAATTTTCCATCTCTGAATTATTAATAAAATATAAAAAAATTGTCATATATTTAATAACCAAATATGTATTAGCTAATCATCTGCATTGTGTAGACATTTTTGTTTTGAACTCTGTGGTGCAAAAAAGTGAGAACACCTTTTCAGAAAAGACATATTTTATTTAAACTTTTAATACATTCTGTGATTGTAAAATATTTTTACACATTTTAAAGCGAAAACAATGTATTACTTTAATTTAAACCCTTTAAAATTAAATTTATTTAAACTAGCATAAATTTTCAGGTTTGAAATCTGATCTCTTTATTGAATTGTATTAAATGATTATCGTCTAATATCGAATTAAGATGAATATTTTAATATTTATCAATTTGATTTGAATATCTCATCTTTTAATTTAATTTAATTTGAAATATTGACCAAGCATAATGTCTCTAAAGACCGAGGAAGTAGATCTAATAAATGATGGAAGATCGTATCGGTATGTCTGTCGGTTAACGACTTGAAGCATCGGTTGGAAGTATCCACAGAGTTCTGTGGATAAAACGATATGAGAAACAAACTCTTATGCCAGGAGACCGGGATCTGATCGAATTAGAGCTTCCAATTGTTGAGTATGCCACCGAAGTATGGAGTCCGTTTTACTCAGCAGAAAAAAAACTTGTCCAATCTGTACAAGATAAATTTCTTCGTAGGCTGTCCTTTAAAATGTTCATTTCAAAATTCGAGTTCAAATTACAATTATATTTCAAAATTTCCGCAAATATACCGACGGCAGCATTACGTTAGCGTTGCTGCAAATTAATCTGGGCTATTATTATATATTAAATAGCCAGATTGATAGCAATTTACTACTATCCCAGCTAAAAATAAATGTTCCATGTCGTAGCTTGAGATCGTAAGACATGTTTTACATTGATTGTCCGAGATCAAAACTACATGATGGCTTCACCCCTAAACCGAATGATGAGCATATACAGGGTGGTCCCGAATTCATGGTACAAACGTTAATGGTAGGTACACGACATTGTAACAATGAGTTATTGTATAGGAATGTATAGTCGCAAGTGACGCGGTGAGGCGTAAACAGGGGAAATAACGGCTATACATTATACATACATTATACACTATATTACTATTACACTATACATACATATACATATTACATATACTTATTACACTATACATTCCTATACAATAACTCATTGTTACAATGTCCTGTACCTACCATTAAAGTTTGTACCATGAATTCGGGACCATAATGTGGTGTTGATTGGCGTTGACGTTAACAATTGAGGCGTTCCGAATACGAAAGGCCGAACTCAACATTGAGTCATTTTTTTATTTCACTGTTGGGATCAGAACCCTCTCGAGAATCCGGAGGTATAGGTTTCATGTTGAGTTCGTCCTTCTTTCCATCTCATAGTAAGCAGAATGATACTAAGCTGCTGGCGGGAAACTGCTAAGAATCTGCCATAGGCCATTTTTCACTATTTATTTATTAAATTTTTGATGTAAAGTTTCAAAATGTGACTAGAGAGGGGGTAAAAAGCTTTTGCTGAGTTCGCCCTTCATCCGTAATCGATAAAAAAAAATTTCAAATGCGATTTTCTCGAAAACACCATTTGTTGAGTTCGCCCTTCGTATTCGCAACAACTCAATTGTTCTCTTGTTAGTATTAAGATACTGTTTCTGGGAAGATAGATTATACTATTATTTAGTAGTCTGATTTGTAATTTAATATGTATATGTATACAGATAATATGTAAAAGGACTTCGTAGAGATTGTGGTGTTGGTGCAAGGCGAAACATCTTTATAAAAGGACTTGTTCCGTTCAAATAAATAAAGAAAAAATAAAAATGAGATGACCGATTCATACTATTAGCGGTATTTTTTTAATTTTTACTTTACCATACAGGATATGGTCAAGTATAGTAATCGTGCATGAAAAAAGTGATTTTTTTCAAAATATCTCAAAAACGGCTGAAACTATTTTGATTAAAAAAATTGAGCGAAACCATGGCATTTCGCTCTACAAAAAAGCTCCAATAAGTAAACATCAAAAACATTATATTTTTTGAGATAATAATTGTTTTGTCAAAATGTCTGTTAGATGGTCAGTTAGTCTGTTAGTTACCAAATTTTGTGGACGAGCTAGCTCAAAAACTAGTGTGAATACCGAAACCAAATTTCACACGTAGTTTTGCTCCATTGAGATTAAGAGCTGATTAGATTTTGGTGCACATCGACTCAAAATTAAGGGGGTGGAGGGGGGGCTAAAAATTAAAAATCTAGGCCGTTTGAACAAACTCAACCAAATTTTGTATACATAATCAGTGGGACCCCCAGAAGACTAAAAATGGAAAAACTAACCGCCCAAAATGTAGGAGGAGGGAGTGAGGTAAAAATTAAAAATTTAGGCCATTTGAGCAAACTCAACCAAATTTTGTATACATAATCAGTGGACCCCCAGAAGACTAAAAAATGGAAAAACTAACCGCACAAAATGTGGCTGGAGGGGGAGGGGGGGGTAAAAATAGAAAAATTTAGGCCATTTGAGTAAACTCAACCAAATTTTGTATACATAATCAGTGGACCCCCAGAAGTCTAAAAATGCAAAATATAACCGCCCAAAAATGGGGGCGTGGTGGTGGAGGGTCAAAAAATGAAAATCTTGGCCATTTACTAAACTCAACCAAATTTTGTATACATAATCAGTGGGACCCCAGAAGTCTAAAAATGCAAAAACTAACCGCCCAAAATGGGGGGAGGGGGGGGGGGGGTAAAAATAAAAAATCTAGGTTGTTTGAGCAAACTCAACCAAATTTTGTATACATAATCAGTGGAACCCCAGAAGTCTAAAAATGCAAAAACTAACCCCCCCCCTACATGATTATAAATAATTTTATTCAATATTAATAATAAGTGAGGGGCCAGATTGTATGGTAAAGTCAAGTGGATGCCCACATCAGAGCACGTCAGCTTATTTTTTTTTAGAGTAGGTGGAAATCTTCAAAGAAAGACACTGCTGGACCCGTGCCCAGGAGCGTGTGGGATTCCTACCCACTGAAACCACCTCCGTTTTTTCTTTATCCTCTTTCCTCCCATCGGACCACAGTCAGGTACTATTGAAGGTATTGAGGGTTCGGTATACAGGGTACATCAGCTCAAATTCAACAGCGCATTCTACAAACTCGACAAGTCAACCTATCAGAAGACGTCTCCGGGAATTAGGCTTGATGTCAACGAGACCAGCGACAGGCCCTCTTTTCACACCCAATCAATCTAAATGTTTCACTTTTTGCACCACAGTGTATATATTTGAATGAAAACAAATTAAATGAAATTATACTAACCTCCTCCCCGTTACGATTTCCATATGTTTTCACATAAACAAATGACTGGATGACTTCTTGGATTATGGCCGAAGAATATTTACCAGAAGCACCGATTCTATCCTGGTGGATACTTTGTAGAATATCTGATATTAGTTGTTCGCCAAAAACTGTTATCACAATGACACTCCATAATTCTAGACCTAAGAATAAAAATAAAAATATAATTACTAATTATATTGGATGGAACTTATGCGGCAATCCGCGAGATGGCGTAGGCATACAGAAGAGTCAGTCCGTCTGTCTGTCCTATCTCTTTATATTACTTCTATGAATATCCTTTGTTCTGACATAATACAACCTTATATTGCAACGTGTACATTCTCTTTATTAACTATTTATATTAAACATTAAATTACATCTCCTAAACGTGTGTTATATTCATTTATACAAATTCCGCTGGCGTATACTCGCTATCAATATTCTTTTATTTAAATATTTTGAGGATATAATTCTATTTTAAACTGAATGTTGATTATTTCTTTTATTAAAAAAGAATTATATCATCAAAATATTAAAATAAAAGAATATAATTATAGAAGAATTCACAAATCCAATCTTATAAATATGAGCTTTTCGTACGTGCCTTCGGCACGCCCCTCCAGGCTGGTGCCCTGGCGGGCAGCGTCTCGGTCCAAAAATTTTATTCTTCTTAAAAAACCACACTCCAAATGTATACCCGTAAACTACCGAAAATACATCGTCTCTTAATAGTTTCGCCTCTTTAATTTTTGAGTGGCGAGAGGGGGGGAGGAACAATTATCAATATATTTAATGTTTAAAATGAATTGGAGTCTTTCATTTCAAAATTCGAGTCGAAATTACAATTATATTTCAAATTTGCCTGGCTAATGAAAATCGATTGGAGCCATCAGTTTAAAATCCGAGCTGACAATTATATTTCAAATTTGCCTCGTTAATTAATATATATTTAATATTTCTTAATTTAAAATTCTATTGGTGTTTTTTCATTTTCATTCGAGTTCAAATGAATACAATATTATTTCGACACAAAGTCTAAATCAAAAATATATAGTTTTAGTAACAGAAATCAAGTTATGTAAATATTAATGTTACATTGGTCTAATGGCTAGAGCTGATGCCCTTAGTTCAAGAGTTCGTCGGTTCGATTCTAGGCAAGAGGGTAATTTTTTTAGAGAAATTTCTCTAAGCGTTGTTACAAATTAATATAGACAAATATATATGGTATAATTAAGTTAGGGAACGAAGAAAAGATTTTTATATTATAGAGAAAAGGATCAGCCGGGATTCGAACCCGGGATCTTCGCATGTGCGCTGCGATGCCTTTATAAGAGCCTTAGCTATTATCCTCTTGGCCACCGATCCCTGAACCCAAGCTGATACTTAATGTTTATATGAATTTGGAATTTCATTTTTATTTAATATTTTAATCTCTTCCTCGTTCATTTTTCACCACTTTTGTAGTCGGCTTGACAATTAAACTATATCCAAACGCCCCCCGGCCGATCGTGAACCCAAAGATCGAAGATAATTTTTCTTCTTCACTCCAGGGGCGCAATTACAATGAGGCCGTGTCGAAAGACAATTTTAAATTAAATTAAGGAACGAAGAAAAGATTTTTATATTTAATTTAAAATTGTCTTTCGACGTGGCCTTATTGTGATTGCGCCTTGGAGTGAAGAAGAAAATTATCTTCGACCAGGCGCGGATCCAGACCTCTGATTTGGGGGGGGCGGTCGCCGGTATTAAAGATCTACTTTTGATCTCGGAAGTGTGTCGCGATCGAATTGTCCAAGCGGGGGGGGGGGGGGGGGGGGTCAGAGACGCCACACACACACACACATACAATTTTATTTTATTAAATTTTAATTTAATGTTATAAAAAAAAAATTAAATAAACGTATAAAAAATGTTGATCTCCAATGCTTTGGGGTGGGGGGAGGCGGTCGCCCCCCTGGATCCGCGCATGTCTTCGACCTTTGGGTTCAGGATCGGGTGGGAGGCGTTTGGATATAATTAATAATCTTTTAAAAATAATTTAAAATAATAGGGGATCGTACGTTAAACATATAGGCAGCACTAACTACTGCCGAAGGTAGTGCTCTCTTGTGTTTATTTGTTCAAATAATTTAGGGTAATTCTGGCAAATAAATAATATATTGTTTATTTATTTATCCTGGAAATGTTGTATTACATATATATTTTTAAATGAATAAATAAATAATAGTAAACAAAAAATGATATATGAGCCGTTTATTTTGAAAGTGGCCTAAGTAATTTTGAAAAAAATGAGCTTATGTCACTTTTAGTTAGACCCGAGGTCGCCAAAGTGGTCTATATAGACCCCCAGGGGTCTATTTAACAAAAGCGCGGGTCGATCCGATCGAAAGGGTCTATTGGGGGTCGAAGAAAAAACAGTTCTTAATACGCAAATCACACATACCTAATTGAGTATGTAAAATTTGTGAATTTTTTTATAATTGACTTAATATCATTAATTAATTAATATCAAGGACGCTTCTTAAAAATTTAACAATAAGCAAATTTTGGACAAATATAATGCAAAATTATGTAAAACTTTACGAAATAGCTCAGCCAGTTGTGCTAGCATTTCCAAGTTCCTATATGGTTGAAACCGGTTTCAGTCACGTAAATTCAATCTTAACTAAGTACAGAAATAAATTAAATGTGGAGTTTCGAGGGGATTTAAGATTAAAATTGACCAATTTTGAACCCAATATAGCGAACCTTGCAAAAAAACACCAGGCACACCCATCTCATTGATTAAGAAGCAATACATCTGTAGTTACTTTACTTATTAATTGAAAAGTTTTTGTTTTGCCGAGAGTAGCAGAGTTGTTGATTCACAAAGAGAAACAAAGAGGTTGTCCTCTGCTTGATGCAAATAAACATATACACATATATATCAAGATGATATATCTGTATATATCATCTTGATATATATGTGTATATGTTTATTTGCATCAAGCAGAGGACAACCTCTTTGTTTCTCTTTTGTGACTTTACTTATTATTTCTACTTATTTATAATTACTTATTATTTAATAAATATTATTTAATAAATATGTATAACTTATTTCTGGGAAAATCATTAAATTTCATCATTAATATATTTTTCATAAAACTATTGTTTTACACACAATGTACTATTAATTTAATAAATGTTTAAAATCACAAAATAAATGTACATTACAGTATATAATAGAGTTTTATTTTAATTAACAGAAAATTACTTTTATGGGGGTCGATGGAGATTTCGAAAAATTATATAGGGGTCGATGATCAAAAGAGTTTGGCGACCCCTGAGTTAGACAGATAGATGGCTTCTTTTCATATTTATAATATCTCAGTCAATGGATTATAAAAAGCTCTTGAATTCCTCAAAATAAAAGTATCGAAATATATATAAATAGGTATATGTATTTATAAAAATATAAAAACAAATATATCGAAATAACAAACACTTAGGACTTAGGTCACTTTCAAAATAAGCGGCTCATATAAACATTTAATAAATACCCCTATTATCTTGTACAATTGATAAAGAGGAATGTAAAATCTCACTTACATACATTAATTCCTTTGAATCAATTGTAATAGACTGATGAAGAAGGGCAAAGCTCTCGAAATTATAGCCTCGTTATAAAGATAATAATAAAATGTTTCACCTAGAACCAACACCTAACTCTTTAAAAGTTATCGTTATAAAGAAATCAAAAATTATAATTCCAGCAGAAGACACACTCTTTTATTGTCTCCTTCAAATTATAAAAATTATTCTACTCTCGGCAAAAATAAACTTTCAATTTAACCCTTAGTACCTGTAATACCGACCGTTGCTCGGTAATTTTTTGCTTTAGTTCAAATTAATATATTAATATTATTTTTAATAATCTAATATTCAATAAAAATTACCTCCAATTAATCAAATTGGAAAATTCTAATATATAATAACGAGCTTTTCGTGCGTGCCTTCGGCACGCCGCTCGAAGCTCGGCCACTCCGGGCTGAGTGCCCTGGCGGGCAGCGTCTCGGTCCAAAAATTTTATTCCTCTTAAAAAACCACACTCCAAAAGTATACCGGTAAACTACCGAAAATACATCGTCTCTTAAAAGTTTCGCCCCTTTAACTTTTGGAGTGGCGAGGGTGGGGGGGGGGGAGAAATAATGATCAATATATTAATGTTTCTTAATTTAAAATGAATTGGAGTCTTTCATTTCAAAATTCGAATATATATATTTCAAATTTGCCTGGTTAATGAAAAATCGATTGGAGCCATCAGTTTAAAATCCGCGCTGATAATTATATTTCAAATTTGCCTCGTTAATTAATATATATTTAATGTTTCTTAATTTAAAATCTATTGGTGTTTTTTCATTTTCATTCGAGTTCAAATGTGTACAATATTATCTCGACACAAAGACCAAATCAAAAACTATCTAGTTTTAGTAATAGAAATCAAGATACAAATATTGTTGCAATGGTGTAATCGCTAGAGCTGATGACCATAGTTCAAGAGTTCGTCGGTTCGATTCTAGGCAAGAGCATAATTTTTTTAAGGAAATTTCTCTAAGCGTTGTTACAAATTAATCTAGTTAATTAATTATTAGTGGGATATAAAATTAAAAAAACAATTAATGTTTAAAAGAAAATTGAATAAAAATGTAATTATACATTTTTATCGAAACAACTACCTGTGAATAATTATTTCAATTAACAAAAAACCCATCAAAAACAACTTAGCCGAAAGATGAGACCGTGACAGATCGAATCACCAACACAAAACCCTCCTAACCCGTGAATTTCATCCAAATCGTTAGAGCCGTTTTCGAGACTCGATTCTATATATATATATACAAGAATTGCTCGTTTAAAATAATAAGATAAGATTATGTTTACACTATGGTTGCCAGTTGGCGCTCCCTATAATAGAAATATTCTTGAAAATTCTTACCTAATCTTCTAATGTAGAATCGTAAATCAGTTTCAGATGAATAAAGCCGTTTTAAGTAGCTGAAAAAATAATTTTTATTTAAAAGATTAATAATTTATAAAAATACCTCATATTGACGCTTTTGGTAAAAACAATGTATGTATTTTAATAAAGAGAAATTTATTTATTTATTTTCTAGTTTATCCCCATCTAAATTAAATAAATATATAACTCTGTATCTAAACATTTATTTATTAAAAAAAAAATTCGACGCTCTTTTGTTAAGATTAAAAAATAGAATATATACTTACTCTTTCAGTTTAAGGATGCCTTGGGAATAGTGGGTCCAAGCTTCATAATACAATTTGACTAAAACTGATTTATCTTCATTTTGAATGTTTTCTACAAGTTGTTTCAAATCATTTATTAAATATAATTGTGTTTCGTCGTACAATCTTTGTTGATATTGGTCGGGATTTGTCGAACAAAGGGTTTCGATAAGCCTAAAAAAAATTATATATATTTTTATTTATATAAAACATAAGTTGGTATATAATATCAGCTAAAAGCAGATTACTCAAGGGCTTGAACGATATACATATTACTTAAAAGTTGTTGTATTGTTAACTTCTAAGCCTTGATCAAGGGCGGATCCAGGGGGGGTGGAGGTGGTGACCGCCCCCCCATGCAGGTCCGTGCCTGGTGGGAGTGCAACACGTGCGTCGCACGCAGAGGCCAAAAAACGGCGGCCAAATCGACAGGGAATTTATAACAATTTTTTTTTATTTTAATGAACTTAAAATATGAGATATGAAATTTGTTAAAAAAAAAAAAAATAATTTTTTTTTTTTTTAAATTTTAAAATTGAAAATAAATGTGTGTGTGTGTGTGACCCCCCCCCCCCCCCCGCTTGGACACTTTCGAGATAAAAAAGTAGATCTTATATACATCGGGCACCTTATATAACCCTGGACAATTGGAGGCTTTCGAAATGTGGTGCTACAGAAGAATGATGAATATCAATTGGATGGATAAAATTACAAATGAAGAAGTTCTTAGAAGAATCGGAGAAAAAAGAACCTTGTGGAGGAGTCTGAGGAAGAGAAGAGGTCAGATGATGGGGCACACACTGAGACATGGGGGACTGCTTAGGGATATCTTGGAGGGGAGGTGGGAAAGAAAAGGGGAAGGGGAAGACCCAGATTAGAATATTTCAACCAAATAATTGGGGATATGGGATGCCAGACATTTAGAGAGGTCAAACAGCTGGCGGGGGACAGAGTCGAGTGGAGAGGGATTGTTGCATCAAACCAGTCTTAGGACTGTATACTCAATGATGATGATGACCTTATATACATTCTCCCCCCCCCATAAAAAAACTCCTGGGTCGCTCTTGGCCTTGATTCGAATGGATCATAAAGAAGAAAGAAGATACCACAGATATACCGGGTGAGTTTTTTATCTTGAGACCGTCTTATAACTCAAAAACAGTGGATTATATGAAAAAAGTTTCAAATAAAAGTTTATTTATATCAAGGGGGAAACTAAACTACGCTATTGTTTGTCGACCTAGAACAACCTTTCAAGGGTATTTCAATGTCAAGATCTGTTTTTTAAATGGAACCCCATATATTTTTCTTTACATAGCCTAAATCTTCAAAAAAAAAACTGAACAACTTTCATAAGAACTATTTTTATAAGACATCAAATAAAAAAGAATATTAAATCAATTAGATCTCAAAAAATTCTAATAATTATTTTTAACAATTATTCAACTTAATTATCAAATAATAATGATCAAATAATTAATTATTAAATAAATAGTTTAATAATAATTAAAATCTAATAAATTTTCCAACACTGTTCTGTGACATTCCAGAGTGTATTTCAAGTTTTCTGGATGAATTCCAGTTCCAATTTCGTTATTTTGGCCTGTTTTAGTTTCTTCGTAGCGTTTCCACTTCCTGTTTTTTTTAAACATATTTACAACACGATAAAAAGAAGCTTGTAAGGGGTGTATTCCTATCAGGAAAACGCTCGGCATCCATTTCAATGGCAGCCCCATAACACTTCTTCCACATTCTCGTATAAATTAAGCCCATTTCAATTCTTGTCTTCAAAAAAAAAATGCTCCATTTTTATTATGATAATACAATATAACTATCAACTGAATTGACACGAGAAATAAACTTTTCTAAACTCTAGAATTTTAAATTATTTATTTGATAATTAATAAACCAAATACATGAATCAATTAGATCTCAAAAAAATCTTAATAATTATTTTTAACAATTATTCAATTTAATTATCAAATAATAATGATTAAATAATTAATTATTAAATAAATATTTATTAAAATTTTATTTCTCGTTTAGTAAATCCAGTAGATATTTATATTATTATTACCATAATAAAAATGGAGCATTTTTTGTTGAAAACAGAATTGAAATGGTCTTAATTCATGCGGTAAATGTGGAAGAAGTGTTATGAGGCTGCCATTGAAATCAATGCCGAGCGTGTTCTTGATAAGAATACACCCTCACAAGCTTCATTTAATTGTGTTGTATATTCTATTTAAGAAAAAAAAGAAAAAATAAATGTAAGGGCTACGAAAGAAACTTAAAAAGGCCAAAATAAGGAGATTGAAACTGGAATTCATCCAGAAGACTTCCTATACACTCTGGAATGTCTCAGAACAGTGTCAAAAAATTATTAAATTATTAATAATTATTAAATTATTTATTTAATCATTATTATTTAAAAATTATTAAATTATTTATTTAATAATTAATTATTTAATCATTATTTATTTGATAATTAAGTTGAATAATTGTTAAAAATAATTATTAAGATTTTTTTGAGATCTAATTGATACATGTATTTGGTTTATTTGATGTCGTATAAAAAAATAGTTCTCATAAAAGTTGTTCAGCTTTTTTAGTAAATTTAGGCAATGTAAAGAAAAATATAGGTTTCCATTTAAAAAACAGAAGTTAACCTTGAAATACCCTTGAAAATTTGTTCCAGGTCGACAAACAATAGCGTAGTTTAGTTTCCCCCTCGAAATAAATAAACTTTTTTCCATATAATGCACTGTTCTTGAGTTATAAGACTGTCTCATGATAAAAAAAACTCACCCGGTATATAGGTATATACAGTTGTGCTTGAACTCTGATACGGGTATTTTTGGTATTAAAATTTCGAGACTTTTGGAAACAGTTTTGTTGATTCACAAAGAGAAACAAAGAGGTTGTCCTCTGCTTGATGCAAATAAACATACATACATATATCGAGATGATATATCTGTATATATATTATTTATTTGTTTGAGACTATAGTTTCGAAGACTTGGTCTTCATCATCAGTCTTTCTTCAATTATAAATGTTTTTCATGGAGTCAATATCATATGGATATTGAAAACTTGGTGTTCTTTCGTCACTGCTGCTGCTCTCGGTAAGAGGATTACATACTAAATAAAAATGAAATTGATTATATTCATGATAAACATCGGATTTATAAGCAGAGAATCGTATTAGAATAGAATTCTTTGCATTGATTATTATTAAAAAAAATTTTTTAAGAAAAAATAAAAACCGACTTCAAAAAATTAAATGCAACAAATAAAATACACTAAAAGGTATAAAATAATTATTATCTTATTTAGTTACAACTAAACGATGAAATATTAACATGAAATTACTTTTTGAAGTTGGTGCCAAACATACTAGTCTACCTTTTATGAATCGCACTCGACGGATCTTACTTAGTACGTTTGGAGGGTATGCTCGCTTATAGGTATAGTTAGTTTGGCACCGACTTCAAAAAGTAATTTCATGTTAATATTTCGTCGTTTAGTTGTAACTAAATAAGATAATAATTATTTTATACCTTTTAGTGTATTTTATTTGTTGCATTTAATTTTTTGAAGTCGGTTTTTATTTTTTCTTAAAAATTATTTTTTAAAACCCTAGGAATGGGATTTGTCTACCTGAGAATAATTAATTTTATTACGAAAAAAACCATCAAAAACAATTTTGTGGAAGATGAGACCGTGATTGATCGAATTGTCACCCAAAAAAACCCCTAACCCGTGAATTTCATCAAAATCGGTAGAGTCGTTTTCAAAATATAACCAAGATACAAATAAATAAATATAATAAACAAACAAATAAATAATACAATTTTTGCTCGTTTAATAAGAGTAGATATAAATAAATTTAGAAAGTATAATTATATATATTTTCATATGATTTAGTTCTTAAATCTTATTCACTTTTTTCTAGCATTTATTATTGATGGGTCTTGAATATTTCTCGAAGTAAGATTGTAGATTGCATGAACTGTTCTACATATAAGAGGCCTCCTCCCATCAAAATTATTAAAACTCATGTTTTTTTCGAAATTGAAATAAGAATAGTCTAAAATAAAAATTGAATTTTTATTTAAATCACACATAATTAACTATAATTATTTATTGAAACAAATAAATACAATATAAATACCACGTTTCGATTGACTTATTCTGCGATCGTTCTCAAATATGAGCACCCACACCGATTATAGGTTAACTTCGGCAATCACGTGTATGTAATTCCTGTTTATCTTGGCTCAAAACACAAATATACACGACTGCCTCAGCGCCAGTGTTGCCAACGTTTGAATTTGTAAATCCGCTAGTTCGGTCTTCCAATAAAAGCTAGAAACCGCTAGATTTCCGATCCTAGCGCCATCTAGAAATAGACTCAAAAAGTGAACAATTGCTCCCACAAGAAATGCATTGAGAGTAATTTTTCTGTGATTTAAATTTACTTTTCACAATTTTTTTTACTAAATAAACTTTTTCAGCATTAATAATAATAATAATAATAATAATACTCGATGATGAATAAAAATAATATGGTATTAAAAAAAAAATATTAATAAATTAGAAAACTGCAATACAAAATATTTTTAAGTACAAAAAAAAATTGCATTGTGCATATTATTAATTTATATTATTAAATATGGAGTAAAAAATAGCCAGATCTAGCGGGTAAACCGCTAAATTGGTAACACTGCTCAGCGCCCCCTGTCGGACTGAGCATTACATGTTTTTAAAGATTATAAAGCAAAAAAATATTGTCAAATCAAATGATAATAATAACACTAATAATAAATAACAATTAATTCAATTATCAAGAATATTATAGTTTACATAGTTGGATTTTATAATATAAGGGACATTTTCTATATTATCTACATGAAGTTAGCAACCCTGATATCTGTAAGTTGGCACGATATTTAAAAAATATTCTTGATAATTAAAAAAGTCCTTAAACCAATTTGAACCGCCAAAGTTAAATAATATGACCAATAATTTCTTATGTTAATTCTACAATTAGAAATGATTTTATTATTTTTTGATTTTATTGAAAAGGAAAAATAAATTGAGCATCCGACGGGTCTCGAACCCGTGTCTCTCACCTTTACGCGAAGAGCGGCTTAACTCAACTAGCCCACGGATTCTCCCGAAAACTGAAAAAACAATTTCTTTATAGTAAATATATTGATAGAGTTGAGTATTTTAATTAACTCTTATTTATTCCAAAGATGTTTTATTAATAATCAAGATATATCGAAATCATTCCAAATATGACCAAATTTTTAGATATTTAATCCAAATATATTATATACTTGAGTGATCTATTTTATATAAACCTATGTCTTGTTATCATAAAACGACTTAGATTTTTGCAAATAGTGATATCTTAATAATAAAGATATTTTAAAAAAATTAAAAAAAAATTTATTTACTTACATTATTTTTGTTTTTTTATTTTAAAACCCACTATAAGATTATAAGAAATATTAATATTAAAATCAAATTTAATGATTCAAATTTTTAGAGTTGGGTGTTGTGGATGGGATGAGGAAACCAATCGACTTGATTGGGGAATAATGGAATTGAAATAATTATCGGAAAAGAGTTTTTTTTATCTAATTAGATTTTTCCTCTTATTAAAAACAAGGACTAAAGATTAATAAGGACACTCGATGGTGAAGAAGTGATCTCCGGAATCGAAGCAAAAATACAATGTATACATTCATTAATGTAAAATAATTGGTTTAATAAATTTATATATTATATATTATTCAAATTTTTAGAGAGAGAATAAAATGGAATTGAAATAATTATCGGAAAAGAGGTTTTTTTATTTAATTAGTTTTTTACTCTTATTAAAAACAAGGACTAAAAAGATGATCAAGGACAGTCGACGGTGGAGAAGTAATCTCAGGAGTCGAAGCTCAAAAACAATGTATGCATAAATTCATGTAAAATAATTGGTTTAATAAAATTTATAAAAAAAAAAATCAAATTGTTATCTAATTAATTCAACCAAATGAATAATTAAAATAATTGAATATAGATTCTACATCAAATGAATATACTCATCTTCTAGTCATAAATACATATTTTTATTATAAATAAAAAATATTCAAGTTGTTATCATTTCTTGTCGTAATTACATATTATTTCATTTAAATACCCAATTATTAAATTTAACTATTCCACTATTTTACTCAAATAACAATATTTTCATAATTTACTTATTGGTGCTTGGTTCAAATAGCGGCATCTTAACTATTAATATATCTAGAGTTGCTCCAAATATATGAGAATACTTAAAATACGTATATCATTTATTCATATTGAACAGAGATCTATTTCGCCATATTTAAATTCACCATCTATTCATATCAAATATAATTTCTTTACTATAAATACATCGTTTTTTCAGTGTACAATATAGAGTTTGTTTTTTCAATAGAAAATTAAATAAATAATTGTTATTTTTATACTTCCTGTCTCTATTCAATAAATCTATTCCTTTAAAAAAGAGATGTACCTAATAATAAAATGAAAATACATCTCTCGTTAAAGATAAGTTCATGAATTATGGAGAAGGTTGCAATATATATATATATATATATATATATATACATATATATATATATATATATATATATATGTAATGGTACATATAATGATTTATTAGAGAGTGCGGGGGTGGGCGTCGTTCTTGCCTTTCAAGGGATGAAAGATGGAAAATCATAAGAAGTGAAGGGAAAAGAAAGGGTTGAAAAATGCCCTGTGCTATATTACATACAACATACAGCGAAAAGGCAGGAACCAAAAGGGCTCAAGCCGAGACAGGGTGGATTCAAAAATTCCACCCTTTGACTTGAATCTAATCAATTTTAAAGAAAAACAAAAATGCAAAATTATTTAAAGAATTGAACCACGAAAGTTATTATAAATAAACATGGATCATTATAACACCGTGCTTTGAACTTAATTGCAATTAAAAATAATATTAACAGGGCCGGATTTAAGCATAGGCTGAATGGTACCGCGACATTTCAGCCCCCGACAAAATATTCCCCAGTATAAGTGAGAATACAAAAGAGATTAAGTAAGAAGCTTATAATGATAGTTTTTAATAATATAAACACTTTCGTATTTTGGCGGCTAATTAGCCGTTTGAAAGTGCTGCTGTCTGTCGTTAGATTTTCTAGCTAACAATTTATTATTTTTACTATCTATAATATAGTATTTATCATCTATATTTACTTATTTATCGTCTATGTTTACATTACACAATTATTGATTGTTTGTTAAAAATTTTATTAATCATTATCGTTATTAATTATTATTATAATATTGGGCGAAAATATAGCGCTCCAAACACACCCCGCCCGACGATTGGCTGGTTCGGTTTTCAATGTGTGTTTGATTAGAAAAAAAATGGGAGCCCGAAACACACCCCGCCCGGACTAAACTTTCGGAGGTTCGGTTAATTATATATTCAGTTCGGCTCGGTTGGGTTCGTATAGCTCCTTGGCTGACGCCAACCGAACCGTCTAAATGCCAGCCCGAAAAGGAGCTATACGAACCCAACCGAGGCGAACTGAATATATATTAAATGAACCGGAGTCGATTTGCATTACTAATAAGATTCACGAGGGGAAGGGTTATTTGTCATTGGATATTTTGTCATCGGATATTTTGTCGGGGGCTGAAATGTCGCGGAATCGGCTGAATAGTCTGCAGTCTACGGGCCCGCAACACAAAGTTTTTTTTTTTTGATGAATTTGAGCTGGTGTACAATGCCGATCACTCAATACCTCCAATAGTATGAATCGGTCATCTCTCTCATTCGTCCAGATCCCAGTCTCCCAGGGCATAAGAGTTTGTTTCTCTATATCGTTTTAGAGCTCTAAGCGACATACCTTCCAACCGATGCTTTAAGTCGTTGAGCGACATAACTACAGATACGATCTTGCATCATTTATTAGAGCTACAGCTTGACCTATGTTACTTCCTCGGTCTTTAGAGGCATTATGCTTGGACAATATTTCAAATGAAATTAAATTTAAAGATGAGATATTCAAATCGAACTGATAAATATTCAAATATTCAATTTAATTCGATATTAGACGATAATCATTTAATACAATTCAATAAAGAGATCAAATTTCAAAGCTGAAAATTTATTCTAGTTTAAATAAATTTAATTTTAAAGGGTTTAAATTAAAGTAATACATTGTTTTCACTTTAAAAATCTTTAAAAATATTTGTACAATGACAGAATGTATTAATCTTGCAGCGGTCGCGCCCTCTAGATGAACACAAAGGCCGCGTGTATTTCTTACATACCCATTTTTAAAAAATATATCTATTTTGAAGTTGAAAATATAAAAATGAATTTCCTAATAAATTCATTTAGCAGTATTTTGAATGTGTAGTTTTCATTATCAGCGAGCTCCGGCTTATTTGTGTGGATTGAGCATTGAGTTCTACCACTCCGTCTTTAATGGAAAATATGTCTAATTAATTATTTTTTTAATTAAATAACAATTAATTGAACCACTTATCTAATTATTTAATTATTAAACCAATTTTTCTACATGAATTAATGTATACATTGAATTTGAGCTTCGACTCCGGAGATTACTACTCCACCATCGACTGTCCTTGATTATCTTTTTAGTCCTTGTTTTTAATAAGAGGAAAACACTAATTAAATAAAAAAAACTCTTTTCCGATAATTATTCCAATTCCATATTCCCATTCACTCGACCATCATAATCTATCTATAATTATTTTTCCTAATTAAAATATATAATAATTTTTGCTAATGAAATATTAGTTGGGTTTTAAAATTAAAAATTAATAAATTAATAAAAGAAAATTGAAAAAAATGAATTATAAATTTTTATTGACACACCAATTAATTAAATTTCCTAATTTTAATAAATAATAATTTTTGTAATGAAATATTAGTGGGGTTTAAAATTAGAAAAAACTAATTAATTAATAAAAGAAAATTGAAAAAAAATTAATAATAAATTTTTAATGAAACACCAATTATTTAAATTTCCTAATTATAATAAATAATAATTTTTGTAATGAGATATTAGTGGGTTTTAAAATGATAAAAACTAATTAATTAATAAAAGAAAATTCATCGAAAACGTTAGAGTTGTTTTCGAGAAACCAATTCTATATAATACAAAAATTGCTCATTTAATAGTATAAGAATACGATATAGTAAAAACTTTTATCATCAGCGTAAGCAATCTATTTATATTTTTACTCAATCTCATATCAATTTATTTTCTAATATTCCAAAATTTGTATTGCCTTATAAAAACACCAAATCAATATATTCTTTAATATAATTTTTCTACGTCAATGTGTATGTTTATGTGTATGTGTGTATTTAGGAAAAAACAGAGAGAAAGAGATTTCTCTTCTCCCTCTAAAACTATCGTAAATCATCAATTTTTCAATTTTGAGCTTTTGACGTACGATTTCGGATAAAATAATAATAATAATAATATAACCTATACTACAAATACTTCTAGTATTAATACGGGTAAAAAAATATCAATATTTTTTCTTTTTATAAGGGAATAGATTTTCTCTCTCGCAGTTTTTTTTTTGTGGATAATTTATGATGTTTTGACGGGGACGTCATCAGGAAATGCGAAAGGTAAAAGAGAAGAAGAAGGGGAGGGTGGAGGGGAGTATAGGGGTGGTTTAAGCAACAGGTGGTGACGTTTGATAGAATGGAAAGTTGCGCTTCCACCCTCCGCCCCGCCCCCGCAGTCCACCCCTCCGAGATCACTACTTGAAAACAACTTGAAACAACGACAACGGAACAGAACACAAGAAATTGAGTGACGTATTAAGCACGCCAAGCAAGCAAGCAAGGCGGGGGTGGAACATCCCTAATACACACACCCTCTCTCTCTTAAGGGGTGAATGTAAAATCAAACAAAATGGCTGGCAATTCTACCTTTAATTAACGTTTTTTTATAGCCCAATTGGAAATTAATTCGCTCATTCATTTAGGACAAGTCTCTTCTTTCAACTTTCAAATTGGATTAATATTCAACGAAAAGGGGACACACACACACACACACACACAACATTTTGAAAAATTAAAATTAAATTAATAAATGATGAAAAGGCAGCCCAAGTATAGTGAAAAAAATTATCTCGAATAAAATAGATGGTGCAACGATCGCAGAGTGGAGAAATAATTATAGGATTGAAAAAATTAATTGCAGATTAAGTGGACTGTATGGTTTTAATAATTGATGATTTCAAAATATGAATTTTAAAATGAATACAAGTGATGGTAGAAATAAATTAAAATAATAGAAATAAAAGATAAAAGGTTTGATGTTAAAATTTAACTAATTGCACGATATAAATTGTATAAAATAAGCTTTCACTTTCTTTGTGAACTTTGGGGACACACACACACACACACACACACACATTTTGAAAAATTAAAATTAAATTAATAAATGATGAAAAGGCAGCTCAAATATAGTGAAAACAAGCTGACGTGTTCTGATGTGGCCATCCACTTGACTTTATCATACAACCTGGACCCTAACTTATATATAATATTTAATAAAATTATTTATATTCATATAGGAGAGGGGTTAGTTTTTGAATTTTTAGACTCTTGGGGGCCCACTGATTATGTATTCAAAATTTGGTTGAGTTTGCTTCATGGGAAAGAATTTTCGTTTTTTGACACCCCCCCCCCCACCCCATTTTGAGTGTTTATTTACAATTTTTTTTTTAAGAAAAGGTTCAAAATTACATCTTCTACAACTTTGCTTCTAATAAAATTTGCCGTAGAGTATACAGTTTAGGAGTTATAATCAAATAACTCCTAGGACATACAGACACTGGGTGGACATAGGCAGGTATATATATATTATATATAGGTACAGAAATAGGTACAAATGCCCTTCACTAGTACCTTTGAGATTTGACGTTCGATGTCAAACTTGAGAAAAAAATTTAAAAAAAAACGTACTAGTAGGTCAACGGCTACTCGAAAACAAAAACCATATGACGGATTATTACGTCGCCGGCTCTTTGATAATTAAAATTGAATGACGTATTATTACGTCGACGGCTACAAAAGGTTGAATTTAAAAGACGTACTAATACGTCAACGGCCAGCAATGTGTTAATTATTATACTATATAACTTTTCGAGGATAAATTCTCAAGAAATGGCTGCCATTTTTTCTTTTGTAAAAATATAACACAGGTTATATTATTAAAAAAAAATATTGTGAATAGGGACGTTTGGACCACTTTATATTAGTATCATCATCAGCCTTAGAATAATCTTAAAATCAAAATGAATCCAAATTTTATGTAGTATGAAGAAAGTATCAATTCTTATTTATGATTCAATTTAAAAAAACATAAATAAATAAAAATATTTTTAAAAGGCTGATAATGACAGTAATATAAAGTGGACGAAACGTCTCTAATATGACAATAAAAAAAATTTCCGATCTTTCTTGTATAGCCCAAAAAGTGCTTTAATCAACAAAATACTAATAAATATTAAAGCGAGACACAAAAAAGTCATAGACCGCCAAATTGTGTGGCCTCGATATTTATTAAATTATTTATTTATTTACTTATTTACTTATTTATTATTTATTTACTTATTTATTATTTACTTATTTATTATTTATTATTTATTTATTTGATTATTTATTTGTTTATTTACTTATTTATTTATTTATTTATCAATTTATTTATTTATCTAACAAATAAAATTATCTATAAAAACAATAGAAAAATGTTGAATAAAAATTGAAAACGTTTTAGGACAAATTTTCCTTTTATCAGTTGAAATTCTGAAAAATAGCTGTTTTATAGAGGAACCAGCTGCGAAGCCCGTCTTCGGCGGGTATATCTTACCGACCCGAAAGCTCATTGTACTCCACAGTGGGTTTTACAATTATAATAATAATAATAATTTAAATTTCCTAATTTTAATAAATTTTATTTGTCATGAACTATTAGTGGGTTTTAAAATTAAAAAAAATCTCGTCGGCGTCGTCGCGCCCAAGCCGATTATTATTAAGTATAGATTTATTTATTATTCTTATAGCATGATACATGCGCATTAACAATTTCAGATCATTAATAAAATTAAATAACAATTCACTTTTTAATTTACAAATATTAAAATTTAATATGAAAATTTATACATACACATATATATCATACTAGCGGGCGACCGGGCCTTCGGTCCGGCGTCACCTAACCCTTGGCGGGGAGCGTCTCGTTCATACCAATTTAATAATTGAAATTTAAAATGATACTGTAAGTATTGAAAGAATGTGCTGAATGAAATTGATTCAACAATAAGGAAAGATTTATTTAACTCATTGTCTAAGCAAGATCTCTATCTGACCAATCGTTATAATAATTTAACGCTTTGCCAATCCCAAAAAGCTATTATCGGCCATCTTGTTTGTTTGCTTTTACCCCCAGAGATACGCTGGCGTTGTTTTCTCGATTTTTTTTTGTATTTATTTAATGTCACCGAGAACAAAGCCCACTTAGACAGCACATAAGTAAAGTGTTAGTAGGGTTAGTGGGGGAGCCGAGTTTTCAGCAGGTAGAAATTTTTATTCGCAAGCTAGGATCGAACCTCGGCCTCCCATTCCAACATCGTCATAATCGATCGATGCCGAAACGAGGCCAGTGAGTTAGCCAACTGAGCCAACCCGACTCCCCGAAAAAAAATTTTTTACATGCCACAGGTGTGATATCTATAAAAACACTCGTGTATTTGAATAGAATGTTGTGTGAAAATTTCAAAGAAATCGGTGAAGATTCGGAGATCCTTCAACGTATCACTTAAGCGTAACACTACATTTTTTTTTTTATAAATTTTATTAAACCAATTATTTTACATTAATTAATGTATACATTGTATTTTTGCTTCGATTCCCGAGATTACTTCTCCACCATCGAGTGTTCTTATTCATCTTTAGTCCTTGTTTTTAATAAGAGGAAAAATCTAATTAGATAAAAAAACCTCTTTTCCGATAATTATTTCAATTCCATTATTCCCCAATCAAGTCGATTGGTAATCCTCTCTCATTTCATCCGTCTCCTTTTCTACATTTTTATTTATATAGATTAACCTAATTAATAAAATTCAACCCACTATAAGAATAATCTTATCGAGGATTATTTGAAGTCTGTAATAAAGTTACTTAAATAGTTTTTAAGGAATTTGGTGTTGGTACTTGGTGAAACATTTTTTAAAATTATTGGATAAAAATACTTGGTAGGTTTCACATTAAGATATAAAAAATAAATTCGTTTTATTTTTTTATATCTTAATGTGAAACCTACAAAGTATTTTTATCCAATAAAGTTACTTAAAATGAACGTTTAAATTTTCATATAAATTTCTTGAAATATTCAACATTAGTTCCGTGTTTGTGTATATATTGTGTGTGTGTGATAATCACGTGAGCCATTATGAACAAATGCTTGTGGGGGGGGGGGGTGTTTCACTAAAAATCAACCGATTCGTGTTCCAAGTTGTTTAAAGTTGTTCTACTGACAATTAAGAGGCCATAATTCCAGTCATCAAATTGTCATTGGACTGAAATTAGGCGTAGTAAATGGGATAAGAGAGAGAATTAGAGGGGTGGGGGTGGAAATATTTACTAGATGATTCGAGCATTAGAGAGGGGGAGAATAAAAGTATTATTATTAGTAGTAGTAGTAGGGGAAAATCAAAAATTAATCAAGAGATGAGAATTACATTATAAAAAATAATCTGACGTGTTCTGATGTGGCCATCCACTTGACTTTACCATACAACCTGGCCCCTCGCTTATATTTAATATTTAATTTAATTATTTATAATAATGTAAGGGAGGGGGTTAGTTTTTGCATTTTTAGATTACTGTGGGCCCACTGATTATGTACACAAAATTTGGGTGAGTTTGGTACAAGAGCCTAGATTTTCATATTTTGACTCATACACCCCCCTCACCCCATTTTGGGCGGTTAGTTTTTTGCATTTTTGGAATTCTGGGGTTCCACTGATTATATATACAAAATTTGAGTTGAGTTTGCTCAAACGGTCTAGATTTTTATTTTTTAACCCCCCTCTACCCCCCATTTATTTTGGGTCGATATGCACCAAAATTAACACCTCTTAATCTCAATGCCTCAAAACTACGTGTGAAATTTGGTTTTGGTATTCACATTAGTTTTTGAGCTAGCTCGTCCACAAAAATTTGGTAACGCACAGACATTTTGACAAAACAATTAATATCTCAAAAAATATAATTTTTTCGATGTTTATTTATTAGAGCTTTTTTGTAGACCGAAATGCAATGTATTTGATCAATTTTTTTTCAATCAAAATAGTTTCAGCCGTTTTTGAAATATTTCGAAAAAAAGAAGAAAAAAAACAATTTTTTCATCCACGATTACAATACTTGATCATACACTGTATGGTAAAGTAATAATGTAATAAAATTGAAATAAAATATACCTACACAATTGAATAAATAGTACCTAGAGGCCGGATCTTTAATCGGAAATTTGTTTTTTTGTTATTTAATCAACCAATTAATTGGTTTTTTTTGATTCAACCACCTGTTATTAATTAGTTTAATTAAAAAACCTATCAAAATATTTTTTCCCATAAGCAAGTCCTGGTATTAAGTCGATTCCTCAATGTCTTCAGCAATGGTTACCCATAATAAACATTAAATATTCTATATATAGTCCAAGAGCTGGTGACACATTTTTGAGTACGGATTTGACCCAACTAGAAATAATGCTATTTTTTTCATGTTGTAAAAATACACTTTGGGTGGTCTGGTTCCACGTCCCACCACTCAAATCGTCTGGAGTGAATATAATATATTTATAATTGACTATAGGTAAATTATACTTTTTATAATTTCATTGTGGGTCAAAAATATTTTTTAACACATATGTATTTTTTACCGCTCTCCCACCATGCGCAGTACCTGGTCCACCTGCTTAGACCAGCCAGACTGGCCATTTCTTGTACAACTATCATAGACGGTACTATTATGCATTATTTCTAGTTGGGTCAAATCCGTACTCAAAAATGTGTCACCAGCTCTTGGACTAATACCAATTCAATTCAATGTATTAGGAATTAGGGGTTTTCATTATCATTGGGTTGCCTTTCCATCAATTCAGCATTTTCTAATTCTACCTCTCCATCTACAATACCTGTAATTTTTTTTTTAATTAATTAACAATATATTGATACAGCTATTTAATGAATTAATTTTCCTTATTTTAAAAAATAATATTTGCATTTTTATGCGAAAGAAACTAATTTCAAAACACAATTCGTAATTGGCTAAAGGGTAGAATTTAACATGAAAACTAATTTAATTTATTAAAATATTTTTATTCAATTAAAGATTTTTGAAATAAATCTTAAATAGTTGAATAAAATATTTATTTATTTATTTATTTATTCAATTAAAGTAAATGTTCAAAATGTCCGTCACGAGCACGAATGCACATTTTACATCGTCTAAGAAAAAAATTAAAAAAAAAATAAAATCCGACTTCAAAAAATTAAATGCAGCAAATAAAATACACTAAAAGGTATAAAATAATTATTATCTTATTTAGTTACAACTAAACGACGAAATATTAACATGAAATTACTTTTTGAAGTCGGTACCAAACAAACTATACGTACCCGCCAAACGTACTAAGTACTAGTAAGATCCGTCGAGTGCGATTCATAAAAGGTATATGTTTGGCACCAACTTCAAAAAGTAATTTCATGTTAATATTTCGTCGTTTAGTTGTAACTAAATAAGATAATAATTATTTTATACCTTTTAGTGTATTTTATTTGTTGCATTTAATTTTTTGAAGTCGGTTTTTATTTTTTTCTTAAAAATTATTTTTATTTTTCTCTTTTTAGAGATGTTATTAATAGTGATCATATCATCAGAACTTGACCAAATTAATATGACACCATCCCTAAGACACCCCCTTTCGGATAAAAAAAGAACCATCAAAATCGGTTCATAAACAAAGAGGTTAGGTCTAAACAAACCTAATAAAAAAGGTCTAATACCTATGAAAAAAAAACGAAAAAAAATGGGACCAATCGGAAGCTAGACTGGACCCAATGCAAAAAAAAATTTCAAAATCGGTTGACGATTGGCGGAGATATGAGGTAACATAGGCACAAAAAAAAAAAAAAAAAAAAAAATTCAGTCGAATAGAGAACCTCCTCCTTTTTTGAAGTCGGTTAAAAAGACCGCCTCACACGAGTCTTGCATTTCTTCGACAATTTATTTCTTCTTTTGCTTCAGAGATTCTTTTGTTTAAGTTGGGCAAGGTTATCTATTCGCTTTGAATAAACTTTTTCTTTTACTCGTGAGGCGGTCCTTTCTTAGACGTAGGGGTGTAGTGGAGCGGGAACGCGTGGGAACGGCGTTCCCACACTGGTTTCATTCAGTAAAAATAATAATAATAATAATAATAACAATAACAAATAAAATTAAAATCACTTACGCAAGTAAATAAAATAATATCTTAAAAAATGTGTGAGTGCCTCATATATTGATTTGAGGCATCAGCACCCATCAAGGGCGACCGCCGCCCCCCCCCCCCCCCATAGAGGCCCGTGCCTGGCAAAAAAAATTTGTAAAAAGAAAAACATTTTTTTTTTTTAAATTTTAAAATTGAAAATAAAGTTCTATATATGTATGTGTGTGTGTGGGGGCGGCGGGGCCGGCCCCCCCCCGCTCTCCGACAATTGGACAATTCGATCGCGACCCACTTCAGAGATAAAAAGTATCTTATATACATAGGGCACCTTAATACATTCTCCCCTCCCCCCCCCCATAAAAAATTCCTGGATCCGCCCTTGGCACCCATGCACCGTACCTACCCGAATTTCAATATTCTAATAGTTTACTTAGATTAAGATTCGGTAGTTTAGCGTTCCCACACTGAAAATTTTGCCACTACAACTCTGCTTAGACGATGTAAAATGTGCATTCGTGCTCGTGGCGGACATTTTGAACATTTGCTTTAATTGAATAAATAAATAAATAAATAAATATTTTATTCAACTATTTAAGATTTTTTTCAAAAATCTTTAATTGAATAAAAATATTTTAATAAAATTAAATTAGTTTTCATGTTAAATTCTACCCTTTAGCCAATTACGAATTGTGTTTTGAAATTAGTTTCTTTCGCATAAAAATTTGCAAATATTATTTTTTGTTTTTTAAAAAAGTGGAATGTTTTATACCATTTTGAAATCTTGATTAAATGCGTCAATTTTCTTAGATAATTTGCCATTATTGTTTGACACAGTTTTTTTTAATATATCAAGAGTCAAAGTTTACTTTTTTACTTATGGAAAGTGGTGTAGGTTTTAGGTGAAACATGATGTTAGTTAATGGAGTAAAGGGTGTGTGGTTTCACAGTGAATGAAGTAAAACTCAAAGAGGTTTATACAAACTCAATATATTTCGGATTATTAGTCCATCATCAGGAGTTTACAAGTTAATACTGGTATTAGTATTAGCTTGTAAACTCCTGATGATGGACTAATAATCCGAAATATATTGAGTTTGTATAAACCTCTTTTGAGTTTTATTTCATTCACTGTGAAACTACACACCTTTACTCTATTAACTCAAAGTTTACTGATTAAAATTTTTTGACACATGAATCTGACAAAAATATTTGTTTTCTCAAAAAGTATAATACTCTTAGTTATTTTCTGTTTTGTGATCGATAGCAGTATTATTCAGGATTCCGTAACAAAAATTAGAATTATAAAATATGAAAATTCGTAGCCACAGCATTCAAATATTTAGAGCAGGGTAGCGATTTTCACGGTTTTCAAAAAAATGCCTATAACTCGAAAACTAAGAGTGTTTTATTTAAAAAAAAAATTTATTTTGGACAATCCTGAACTCACCTATCTCGTGCTCACGTTTGATCCTTGAATTTTGGGACACCCTGTAATATATATATATATATATATATAAATATATATATATCCCTAATATATTTTTTTAGATTAGATAAATGTATAAATCAAAATATCCGAATTATACCCTTTAGAACTTACACTCCTCAATTCTGTTCAATTTTTCATCACAACCTAAATTTAATTAAATTTTAAATAACCTAACCGGATTTTGGCTCTTTCATAGATACATAGTATAGTTATTGTAATTGTTCAGGAATTAAATTATGTTTTTTAATAGATGTTTTAATCTAGTTAAAGTACATACGTAATACTAACCTAATACTTTATCGACCTCTATTTTATCCTTTTTTATATTAGTATATTTTAATCTTTATATTCAAATCACATATTTTTTAAAAATTTTATTGAAATCTTTTCTTGGTATATACTACATATATATATATTAATATACCGAAAATAGAGTATAAAAGTAAAATCCCTTTTATAGATTTCTTTTTGTTGATGTGATTAAAAAAAAAAATAAAATAAATCTATAATCGTTACTTACCCCCCCACCCCCACCCCTTCACCACCACTTCACTCCTTCATTTTCTTTTTCAGTTGAAAACCCTTTTTCTACCCCCTCCCTCTATTTTTTATAATCTTTTCAACCCCTCTAACACCCCTGTTTTTCTTCCTACCCTCTCCCCCCGGTTGGTCGTTTCACTTTGTAAGAATATTGATGATTTCTCCGTTATAATTAAATCTTCCACAAAAGGAAAACTCAATTAAATCATTTATTTCCTTTCTCTTTCTTTCTTCCTCTTTTTTTCCACCCCTTTTCCTTTTTTTTTTTTTTATTCCACTCTGATTTGAATAATAAAGAGAATTGTCTGTTCTCTTAAAATGGATTAAATAAAAAAAAAAAGAGAAAAAAAGATTATTTTTCTCTCGCTCTATATCTACTAGGTGTATAACCTTAAATCCGCTGTTTTTTAGTCAAAAATCACATTGTTTTTTCATAGAAAGCAAAATCAAATTTATTCAAAGTACTTGCCCTCGCTAGCTACACATTTCTCCCATCTCTCGGGCAATTTGTGGATACCACGCCAAAAAATTCGTTCTCTTTTGAGACACACCACTCATCAAGCCATTTTCGGACGTCTTCGTATGAATCGAAGTGCTGCTCAGCGAGCGCGTGGCCCATTGACGAAAACAGGTGGTAGTCTGAAGGGGCCAAGTCTGGTGAATAAGCGGGATGGGGTAGCAGCTCCCAGTTGAGTGTCTCCATGTAGTTTTTGACCATTTTTGACGTGTGCGATTGTGCGCTGTCGTGGAGAAAAATCAGCTTTTCATGCCTTTGTTGATAATACGGTCTTTTTTCACGCAGAGCACAGTGCAATTTGATCAGTTGTTGGTGGTAGCCGTCGGCGTTGACAGATTCACCAGGTTTCAACGTCTCATAGTAAACGATTCCCTGCTGATCCCACCAAACGCACAGCATCGTCTTCCGTCCGAAGCGTTTTAGTCTTGAGAAAGATGTTGATGGTGGCCCGGGGTCAACCCATGATTTTTTGCGTTTAGAGTTTTCGAAATATACCCACTTTTCATCGCCTGTCACAATCCGATGCAGGAACGACTTTCTTTTTTGTCTGGCAAGCAAGATTTCGCATGTTTTTTGGCGTCGCTCCATCTGCCTTTCGTTCAATTCATGCGGCACCCATTTTCCGATCTTTTGAACCTTTCCCATAGCACGTAGCCGCTTAGAAATGGCTGGTTGAGTAACATCCAATTGCTCGGCAAGCATTTTCTGCGATTGCGTATCGTCCTCGTCCAAAAGAGACTGCAATTGATGGTCCTCAACCTTCTTGGGCCGATTTTCACGCTTCTTTTCCCACAGGTCAAAATTGCCATCTTTGAACCGCCGAAACCAATCCCTGCAGGTCGTTTCCGATAAAGCACTGTCGCCATAGGCCTCCACAAGCATTCGATGCGATTCGGCAGCAGATTTCTTCAAACTGAAGCAGAAAAGCAGAGCTTCCCGCATATGCTCTTTTTCTGGCACAAAACTGGACATGATTACCCAAGGAAGAACAGACTTTGTGTTATGAAATTGTTAACAATGATCACTGATTAATGTTGTAAGACGTTAAACTCATGAAATAAAATGTATGGCGTGTCCATGGTAGTTCAATACGAGCACTAGCGCCATCGATGAGCAAACAGCGGATTTAAGGTTATACACCTGGTATATCTATATATATATATAATTATTATAATCGGCTTGTGCGACGACGTCGACCTGATTTTTTTTTAATTTTTAAAATACACTAATAGTTCATGACAAATAAATATTATTTAAATTATTATTTTAAATCCTTTTACGGACTCCAGGGGGGGGGGGGGGCGTTTCAAATTTTATTTATAATTTTTTATGACATGGTATGAAAATACTTTTGACTTTTTGAAATTTAAAGTTTGCACAGCATATAAAGATATATAATTAACATTAAATATGGAATGTTTTACAAATTCGAGGCCTTTATCACCTTAGACCAGGGCTGTCCAACCCGCGCCCGCGGGCCGAATGCGGCCCAGCACTGCAATGAATGCGGCCCGACATAAAATCATAAACATTTTTTTTCTCTAAAATAAGAAATCTGCAAATCAACTAAAAAGTTTTCGCGAAATAAAAGTGAACATTTTAAATTTTGAATCTGATTTTCGGAAAAACAATCACCATTTTTGGTCTATTTTCGACTCCATTTTCATTAGATATATTATACCAGGTGAGTTTTTTTTATCTTGAGACAGTCTTGTAATTCAAAAACAGTACATTATATGAAAAAAAGGTTCAAATAAAAGTTTATTTATATCAAGGGGGAAAATAAACTACGCTATTGTTTGTCAACCTAGAACAAGCTTTCAATGGTTTTTCGAGGTCAAGTTCTGTTTTTGAAATGAAAAGCTATATGTTTCTGTACATATTCTGAATCTACAAAAAAAAAACTGAACAACTTTAATTAGAACTATTTTTTTATATGAGATCAAATAATAAAAAATATTAAATCAATTAGATCTCAAAAAAATTCTAATAATTATTTTTAACAATTATTCAACTTAATTATCAAATAATAATGACCAAATATTTAATTATTAAATAAATAATTTAATAATTTTCCGACACTGCTCTGGATTCCGCGATATTTAAGCTCCCGACAAAATATAAGTGAAAATCACCTGACTGAAGCACACGCTAGTTTTTTGAAAACAATCTCCAATCCATTGGTCATTTCTTGAATAATATATTTATTTATAAGATTGGATCTGAGAATTTTATTTATATTAATTTATTTATTTATTTTTCGAGGATCTTAATTCTCTTTTAGAATAGGTGTTGATTTTCTTTGTTTGCAAAAAATAATAACACAGTTATATTTTTTCATTTATTTTATTTTATTGTTATATCAAGGGACGTTTCGACATATACATTCATGTCATCATCAGCCTAAAAATAAAACCATCCTTTCATTATTTCCAATATCTATAATTTTATAAACAAATGAACACATCACATCTTTTTTACATTATTTACATTCTTTCTTACATCAAAAAAAGCATCAAACATACCTTGAACAATCTTAAATTTATTTGATCCAATCAAATCACATTCTGATTCATCTGAATACATATCACAATTATTTCCTTTTTCTATTTTTACTATTTACTGATCTATACGATAACACAAAGAACTCCAATTTTCAACACACAAAGCACCAGTGAATACACATCCCGAAACATTAAATCCCCTAAAATGTATTGCCAACCCAAAAACCTTCCAGTATCCCCCTAATATTCTAAAATTTAATCAAAAAACATTAAAATGTCCTTCTGTCCACACACGGAAAAAATAAAAAATCCATCACAATACTAATTTCTTTCGCTGATCTTATTCAATATTCCAGAATAATATCTGCTATTATTTTCTGTATCTACCTTGAAGTTCACAGTTCTTTCTAGATTTTTTCTTATAGATATAGATTCAAAGAATTTTCTTTTGAAAGTATTACTTTCAGCGTATAAAATTTTTGCGTCGTCAAATTTAAAATTATGAACCTTATCTACTGCATGTATGGCTAACGCCGACACAAGATTTCCATGTATTACAGACTTCTCATGTTCTATCAATCTTGTCTTCAATTTTCTTTTGGTTTCACCAATATATATTTTTTCGCAGTCCTTACAATCAACACCTATTCTAAAAGAGAATTAAGATCCTCGAAAAATAAATAAATAAATTAATATATTTATATTTAATCTCTAATTATTTTCTTTCCTTTCTGATATCTAATCTCAAGTAAAACGGGTTTCTTTTCCAAATTGATCTGCTTTTTAAACTGAAATATATTTATTTCATTTCGAGTCGAACAGCCACCAGAACAAGTGCATAATCGTTGTTTTTTTACTTTCTGTGTCGTGTTTTGTGTATTTCTATTGACAACTGCCTTGTGGAGAATTGTTCAATACTTCATTATAGACAAGGTAAAAATTTAAATACAATTTTTAAAATCTTTATGGATAATTTAATGATTCCAAAAATTAAAAAAAACCTCATATCTCCATAATATATTCTTTGTTATGAATATCCTATTCCATACTATTAATAGAGAGAAAGATTTGCCACGCTGGCGTTATATGATGAGTTTAGGGTACTGAATTTAAAACAATTATTCCTATTGAATGTTTGTATTCATTTATATAGAATAAATTGTACAAATTACAATTTGCATTATTACACCACACGTATATCTAGCAGAACAAATATAATTTTGCCCAGGATTAAAACTGAATTATACTCGAGACATGCTCAAATTGTTGGCCTGAGAATGGCAATAAAGTATAGATATAATTATGATCAATTTAGAAATGTTAGACATATAAAGAGTTTTTTAATTAATTCTGGCTTTCTAAGAATGTGAATTTGTATGACGATTTTATTTTATTTTGATTTACTTTACTTTATGTTGTTTTACTTTTTATTTTGTCTTTGTTCTTTTATATCTTTAATTTAAAGTAATTTATTAAATTTATGTTTTTGAATTTCTCTGTTAATTTATCTTAAAATTTAACCCTCGACTCAAGATTAATCTTACAGAGGGTTAAATTTTATTTTATTTCATTTTAATATAATACATATAGTTGTGTTCATGATTTGAATTTTGATTCAAATTTTAATTGATAAATATTGTTAAGGTTCAATATGTATTAATATATATGTAAACTCTGTATGTAAACTGAGCCAAATAAATAAATAAATAAATAAATAATAGACCAGGATCCCAGCGACCGTCAAAGTATAAAGCCTAAGATTTTTTCTATGGGTGGGTACTATAGTAGGTAGAGTTTTACAGATTTTTAGCTATTATAATTTTGGAGTTACAGTTAGATAAAAATATTGCTATATGTTATCGTTAGTAAGTTAAAGACCCAAAATTAAAATAGCTAAAAATCTGTTAAAATTCTGAAGTACAGAGGCTCATAATATGGTTCGAAATAAATAAAAAAAAATATCTCCAAGTTTCAAGTATCGATCTGAATTTTAATCTGAGTCCCACGCAAGGGCGATTCCAGGAATTTTTTATGGGGGGGGGGGGGTGAATGTATATAAGGTGCCCGATGTAAGATCTACTTTTTATCTCGGAAGTGTGTCGCGATCGAATTGTCCAAGCGGGGGGGGTCAGTGACGCCCCCCCCCACACACACATATAGAACTTTATTTTCAATTTTAAAATTTTTGAAAAAATAAATGTTTTTTTTTGCCAGGCACGGACCTCTATGGGGGGGGGGGGGGCGATCGCCCCTCCGCCCCCCCTCCTGGATCCGCCCTTGGTCCCACGGCCATTTAAGTTTCCCATCTAAAGAGCATGGGGTTTTTAACATTGAAATAGCGATTTTTTTAGACCAAAGTAATGGTTCAAAAATTTTGAAACTCTCTAGACTTTATCCTTATAATAGTAGGTATCTTTCTGAATTTTTAACCGACTTCAAAAAAGGAGGAGGTTCTCTATTCGACTGAATTTTTTTTTTTTTTTGTGCCTATGTTAACTCATATCCTCCCCCGCCAATTGTCAACCGATTTTGAAAATTTTTTTGCATTGGGTCCAGTCTAGCTTCCGATTGGTCCCATTATTTTTTCGTTTTTTTCCATAGGTATTAGACCTTTTTTATTAGGTTTGTTTAGACCTAACCTCTTTGTTTATGAACCGATTTCGATGGTTCTTTTTTTATCGAAAGGGGTGTCTTAGGGATGGTGTCATATTAATTTGGTCAAGTTCTGATGATAGGATCACTATTAATAACATCACTAAAAAGAGAAAAATAAAAATAATTTTTAAGAAAAAAATAAAAACCAACTTCAAAAAATTAAAATGCAACAAATATAAATGCACTAAAAGGTATAAAATAATTATTATCTTATTTAGTTACAACTAAACGAAGAAATTTTAACATGAAATTACTTTTTGAAGTCGGTACCAAACAAACTATACCTATAAGCGAGCGTACCCGCCAAACGTACTAAGTAAGATCCGTCAAGTGCGATTCATAAAAGGTTTATGTTTGGCTACCGACTTCAAAAAGTAATTTCATGTTAATATTTCGTCGTTTAGTTGTAACTAAATAAGATAATAGTTATTTTATTCCTTTTAGTTGCATTTAATTTGTTGCATTTTATTTTTTGAAGTTGGTTTTATTTTTTCTTAAAAATTATTTTTATAGATTTTTATCTATTTTTAATTTACCTCTGACTAACATATATATAATTTTGCCTTGATAGTATACTATTTTTCGATCTTTGAGGCGTCTGGCTACAGCAAGGACCCGGCCAGAGCGTCTGGAAATAGTAAATGTTGGTTCCTAATACTAACCTATATGATATATTAAAAAACTAGCTTTGTTACTATGACGTAGATTAACCCATTTTTTTACCTCTTCGGTAACTGATATCTGCCAAAGCCCCCCTGACCCAAGTTAGCTAATACACATACGTTGTAACCTACTATAGTACCCACCAATAGAAAAAATATTAGGCTTTATAATTTATTTTTTTTTATTTTTTTTTTATAAATTTTATTAAACCAATTATTTTACATTAATTAATGTATACCATGTATTTTAGCTTCGATTCGGAGATTGCTTCTCCACCATCGAGTGTCCTTATTTATCTTTAGTCCTTGTTTTTAATAAGAGGAAAAATCTAATTAGATAAAAAAACCTCTTTTCCGATAATTATTTAAATTCCATTATTCCCCAATCAAGTCGATTGGATCTCACCTCCTCCTCCCTCTCTCTCCTATATTTTTTTTTTTTTTTTTAAATTTTATTAAACCAATTATTTTACATTAATTAATGTATACCTTGTATTTTAGCTTCGATTTCGGAGATTGCTTCTCCACCATCGAGTGTCCTTATTCATCTTTAGTCCTTGTTTTTAATAAGAGGAAAAATCTAATTAGATAAAAAAACCTCTTTTCCGATAATTATTTCAATTCCATTATTCCCCAATCAAGTCGATTGGATCTCACCTCCTCTCCCTCTCTCTCCTATATTTTTTTTTTTTTTTTTTTTTTTAAATTTTATTAAACCAATTATTTTACATTAATTAATGTATACCTTGTATTTTAGCTTCGATTTCGGAGATTGCTTCTCCACCATCGAGTGTCCTTATTCATCTTGAGTCCTTGTTTTTAATAAGAGGAAAAATCTAATTAGATAAAAAAACCTCTTTTCCGATAATTATTTCAATTCCATTATTCCCCAATCAAGTCGATTGGATCTCACCTCCTCTCCCTCTCTCTCCTATAAGTTTTTTTTTTTTTTTTATAAATTTTATTAAACCAATTATTTTACATTAATTAATGTATACCTTGTATTTTAGCTTCGATTTCGGAGATTGCTTCTCCACCATCGAGTGTCCTTATTCATCTTGAGTCCTTGTTTTTAATAAGAGGAAAAATCTAATTAGATAAAAAAACCTCTTTTCCGATAATTATTTAAATTCCATTATTCCCCAATCAAATCGATTGGTGTTATCCCTATAATTTATTTTATTTTATTTTATTTTATTTTTTATTTATTTTATTCGATATACGAGAGTTATCGCAGTTAAAATATACATTTTTAACAAAACTAAAAAACTAATTAATTTAATTATTTTTATAGAGAAAAGTTTGCGGAATTTAACATAATGTAATGTATTTTTTTATTATATTTATATTATTTAATTTAAATTGAGTGGGTAAACAATTATTTTTATAGAGAAATGATTGCGGAATTTAACCGAACAAAAGTCACATTAATAGATAGTTAAATAGTACACAGATAGATACATACATAAAAGTGAAGCTAATATAAAGCATGTAATAATATAATACAATCTATTAGACATTTAATTGTATTGTGAGCAATATCTTTTGATATCCCTCACACCAGGCGCGGATCCAGAACTCTGATTTGGGGGAGGGGGGCGGTCGCCGGTCAGAGACGCCGCCGCCCCCCACATAGAACTTTATTTTCTTCAATTTTAAAATTTAATGTTGTAAAAAAAAAATGTTGATCTCCAATGCTTTGGGGGGGGGCGTCGCCATCGCCCCCCCTGGATCCGCGCATGCCTCACACTACATGATAAGAAGTCTAATTGTGAGGAGTTTGCCTTTAGCATCACTCTATTCAGTCCTGTATTTTTTGAATAATTAGTATTACAAATGGGGATAAAAAAGGTTTCGACAATGCGACTGTAATATTGAGGTACTTTAAAATTAATATATTGGAGAATTTCACAACAATCAATCAGACCATTCAACAGTTTGCAGAAGAAACTTTGACATAGATCTGGGATCTCAGACTATAACTATCTTTTTTGATTATCAAATATTAATAGTAGGTATTAGTACATTTTATCTGCGGCCCGAGAAAATTTTTTTCTTCAAATGTGGCCCGAGTAGGCCAAAAGATTGGACTCCCTGCCTTAGACTTTAAAGCCCCCACAAAAAGAAAATCCAACAACTTTAATTGTATTTTTTGCGCCTGTATAATTGAATAAAATGTTCTATATTTCTTCTAAATTGTATAAAATGATTAAATAAATTTTAAACGTTAAACGTTTTGGATTTCATTAGATAATAATACTACTAGATTAAATATAAGGGAAGGGATATTTACAGAGGTGAGAGTCCCTTGATATCTCAAGACATAGAGGCAAGGGGGTGTAAACGGCTTAGCGGGTGTAAATAGTTATTAAAGGGCTGAAGATTATTAATGCGGGGGAGTTAATGCTGGGTGGGTTGCTGGTCTGGCATAATTCAACTCCACACGCCAGCCAGCCATGTCTCGTAATATCATCCTGTGTGTTAACCCTTTCGAGAGGGGGTGTGAAATACAAACGCACAAACGTCTTGAGGCGTTTAATTAAACCTGGCAACTGTCATCGGAGACATATGGCCCCCCTAAGAGGGCCGGGGGGGATGCACACATTCTGCAATTAAATCGAGAGACACCCTGTGTCTATGTACTAATGTCTGGCAGAGACCTACCCTCTCTCCTTGTACAATGCCAAATGCTGGACGATACAACCTGTGACGTCACTACACACATTCTAATAGAACAACAACACCTTTAGCGATTAATTATTTTTCCAATTTTAACTGGTCAACAAAAATTTGTTGCCGTAAGTCCTAAAATGGATTCCAGTAGAGTTATATACGCTGATTATCATGCAATTGCCCGATTTTTTACAACAGGTCAGAGTTTTGAGATATTATCGGTCAAAACGGCGACAAAGGCCATTTTGATCTATTTTTGAGTCCCATTAGATATTATAAAAAACAATATTTGAAATCAAAATATTTTGTTGAAGTAATAGGAGGCTGGCTGTCCGCTCACTTACAGCTACCCCACGAACTTGTCTCAACTTTTGCTGTAGGGTAAATCCAGGAGAGATGCCACACATTTTAAAAGTAATATTCATTTTCCATCTGGTTTTTAATCTGGAAGATAGGGAGTGAGCATATCGCTAGAAAAGTGTCGCCTGCCTACGTCATCGCTGACTCACAGTCCGCCATCTTGAGGCGATCAAAAAATTGAGATTTCCATATGGTCCTATACTAAAATATATGTAAATTAACCTTCGATTTTCAAAATTATAAGGTCCCCTAAATAAAAAAAAACAAACTAATAAAAGAACTATTTTAAATTATAATTTTTTGATTTTTTAAGTAATTTAGAGTAAATTAAAATTAAAATGAGCATTCGGCCTCCCTGGTGTAATGGCCAGAATGTCTGCTTTGCAGCCCGGAGGTCTCGGGTCCGATTCCCGGCCATACACAGTCATTTTTTCTGTAAGTATAGGGTCTGGAAAAAAAATTAAGTGGGAGATAAATTTAAAAAAACCTAATTTATCGATCGGAGAATTTACCACTGCTCGAAGCCCCTAAAAACTTAGTGAATTGGATATTTGATTGTATCTAAGTTTCTGAGATTTGGCTCGTGATCCCGGCTTCTTTACTTCTGCTCTGTTCTTTTCACGATGGAGGGGCCATCCCATACAGGCCTTTAGGGGAGTCACCTTCTGGTGTATCGCCTTCTCACATCAATATCATTAAAAAAAAAGCATTATTCTAAAGCCCATGATGCACATAACTATAAGTAAATAGTTGTTATGTTAACACAATAAAATGTATTAAGTGTATAATGGTTTATTATTAAATTAAAAACAGTACAATAAGTAGAAAAAATTTATTTGTAAAACGTTGCTCTGTGGCGTCTCACCCACAGGTGTCAGGGGAGATGCCACACCTCTTTAAATTACAAATTACAAATTACAATAGTAGTACCATAAAAACATTGTTATTAGAAGTATTTAAGAACTAAACAAATTTTTTAGCTATAAAAAAAGTTTAAAATATATATTTTGAACATAGAAAGCTCTTTAAAGATTGTAAACAAGTTTATTAGCGAATAGAGTCTTGCTCATTTAAATCTTACTATATACCTGTATTCTTTCTGTTTGCTCATTTAAATGTTATATATGTTATGTTTGCTTACTTAAATGTTACTATTTGTATATATATTCTTTCTGTTTCTGCTCTACGAGGTAGCCACCTCAGAGTATTGTTTTAAATAAATAAATAAATAAAAATTTTCGAAATTTTCAAATATCGAAATAAATAGTGGCTAATTATTACAGGGCAATATCAACAACCCGTTCTTAAAATTTGTCGAATGAATAGAAGTTTAAAATAGAAAATAATTATCAAAAGAGTACATACAGTATCAAAAACAAGATTAAAATTTTCAAACTCAAAAATCGCATATAAAAACACTTTAAATAATTTTTTTGTATTTTTTTCTAAAAAGTATATATATATAAAAAAAAAATGAATTTGAAGAAGTCATGAGCAAAAAACCTAAATTCAATATCTCAATATCAATTTGTCCGCCTCCGTGGTGTAATGGTTAGAATAACTGACTGGCAACCCGGAGGTCTCGGGTTCGATTCCCGGCTATACCCAGACATTTTTTCTGTAAGTATAGGGTCTGGTAATAAAAATTAAGTGGGAGATAAATTTAACCGATTTTATCGCGCGGAGAATTTACCACTGCTCGAAGCCTCTAAAACCTTAGTAAATTGGATATTGAATTGTATCTAAGTTTCTGAGATTGGCTCGTGATCCCGGCTTCTTTTCCTTCTACTCTGTTCTTTTCACGATGGAGGGGCCAGCCCATGGAGGCCTTTAGGGGATCCACCTTCTGGTGTATCTCCTTCTCACATCAATATCATTAAAAAAATAATCTTTTAAACCGGTGATCAAAAAATTTCAAAATTTACCAGGAACATTTTTTTTGATGGGTCTTACTAAAAAAATGTCAAAAAATGAAGGAAATCAAAAATTAAAATTTTTCAATATTCCGTGGAATGACCCATATACACTTGAAATTTTATTTTTCTAGGTCCAGCGGTTTGGGCTGTGCGTTGATGAATGAAAGCGTCACCTTCTATATTTTATATTTATTTATTTATTTATACTACTATCTCTTATCTTTGAATAATATTTATGTATTTCTTTTTCTTCTCTCTCTTTTATGGCAATATCGATAAATAAGTGGTCTTTTTGAAAGAGGAAACGAGAGGGCTATAATGATATTGCCGTGGCTTTCTATCGGGCCAATTTTTAAGCCAGAGGCCCAACCAACCAACCTACATATATACATATATATATATTCACTATTCATACATAGATTGTGCGAAGAAAAAAAATGTCTCTCTGCGTGAATAAGATAGAGAAAGGCAAACTTTGATAGGACCTAAGAGATAGGATTTAGAAGAAAAAATATGTATATATACATATATATATACATATAATATAAGATGTTATGGGGGAAAAAAAGAAAAAATCTCGCATGAAATAAAAAATCGCCTGTCAGAGGGAAATAATATATGAGCCGATTAAATATTTACTTTTTTTTTAATATTTATTTTTTTGCTATATAGATATATATATGGTATATAGGTAGAGTATTTTTATTGAATATAATCCACTTAGAGCGATGGGAAACATATATTATATAATTTCGCCGTTAGAGATCGCTTTTCTAAAGATTTCTTCCTCGATTGTGTGTCGGAGGAATTTTAATCTTTGCCAGCTGGATTTATAATATATATAAAAAATATTAAAAAAAAAAAAAATATATAAAGTATTTTCAATTTGAATTGTAAAATTGAGAGGAAAAAATAAAAAACTTTTTCGGCTCAGACAAAGCTGTGTTCCTGGGTGATGTTATGTTTTCTCACCGCCAGGTTCGTTGTCATCAGTGTTCCCCCACCAGTGCCGCAACATTAGCCCTTGTCGCACTGAAATAATAAATGTCAACTTGGCTATAAATCATTATTCTAATACGAGCTTTTCGTGCGTGCCTTCGGCACGCCCTCGAAGCTCGGCCCTCCGGGCTGGTGCCCTGGCGGGCAGCGTCTCGGTCCAAAAATTTTATTCCTCTTAAAAAACCACACTCCAAATGTATACTCCGTAAACTACCGAAAATACATCGTCTCTTAAAAGTTTCGCATCTTTAATTTTTGAGTGGCGAGGGGGGGGGAGGAACAATTATCAATATATTTAATGTTTCTTAATTTAAAAAGAATTGGAGTCTTTCATTTCAAAATTCAGAATATATATATTTCAAATTTGCCTGGTTAATGAAAATTGATTGGAGCCATCAGTTTAAAATCAGAGCTGAGAATTATATTTCAAATTTGCCTCGTTAATTAATATATATATTTAATGTTTCTTAATTTAAAATCTATTGGTGTTTTTTCATTTTCATTCGAGTTCAAATGAATACAATATTATCTCGACACAAAGTCTAAATCAAAAATATATAATTTTAGTAACAGAAATCAAGATATAAATATTAATGTTGCATTGGTGTAATGGCTAGAGCTGATGCCCTTAGTTCTTATATTTTATTAAACCAATTATTTTACATGAAATAATGTATACATTGTATTTTAGCTTCGACTCCGGAGATTACTTCTCCACCATCGAGTGTCCTTGATCATCTTTTTAGTCCTTGTTTTTAATAAGAGGAAAAAAACTAATTAAATAAAAAAACCTCTTTTCCGATAATTATTTCAATTCCATTATTCACCATCAATCTATCCTCAATTTCATTTTTTTTTGTTAAAAATTATTTTTTAATATATATAGTAATATTTGTATTGAATTATTAGAGTGTTTTAAAATTAAAAAAAAACATTAATTAAATAAAAGGAAATTGAAAAAAAAAATAATAATAATTATTTTTTTCAATTTCCTTTTATTAATTTATGATCTTTTTCAATTTTAAAACACTCGAATAATTCAATAAACATCAATATTTAAAATCACAATAGGCTTCCTCTTTGATTTTCAAATTACCACTTGTTTGTAGCGCAATTAGAATTCGAGTTATAACAAAAAAAAACAAACTAAAACTAGGTGATTATAAATGTTAATAAACATAGATAAAAATATCCGCCATATTCAGTACCCCTTTACTACCTGACGATGATTTTGTATATTAGAACAGGCCACTGAAAAACTCTAAAAATTAATAAATAATTAAATATACTATATATAAGAGCCTAGATTAATTAGTAACAACGCTGAGAGAATTTTCTTTAAAAAAATTACCCTCTTGCCTAGAATCGAACCGACGAACTCTTGAACTAAGGGCATCAGCTCTAGCCATTACACCAATGCAACATTAATATTTATATCTTGATTTCTGTTACTAAAACTATATATTTTTGATTTAGACTTTGTGTCGAGATAATATTGTATTCATTTGAACTCGAATGAAAATGAAAAAACACCAATAGATTTTAAATTAAGAAACATTAAATATATATTAATTAACGAGGCAAATTTGAAATATAATTGTCAGCTCAGATTTTAAACTGATGCTCCAATCGATTTTCATTAACCAGGCAAATTTGAAATATAATTGTAATTTGGACTCGAATTTTGAAATGAAAGACTCCAATTCATTTTAAATTAAGAAACATTAAATATATTGATAATTATTCCCCCCCCCCTTCTAGCTACTCAAAAATTAAAAAGAGACCAAACTTTTAAGAGACGATGTATTTTCGGTAGTTTATGGGTATACATTTGGAGTGTGGTTTTTTAAGAGGAATAAAATTTTTGGACCGAGACGCTTCCCGCCAGGGCACCAGCCCGGAGGGCCGAGCTTCGAGGGCGTGCCGAAGGCACGTACGAAAAGCTCGTAATAGATAATAAATGAATTGCAAAGTGTTCTCGTGAAGAGATTCACGTAACACAGTCAGAGGGAAAATGCCGCCCCCGTTTTCACTGCCGCCCCCAGGGTAGGGTGGTGGCCACCCAGCCAGCCACCACCTGTAACACACCTGCAGATGACAGCCAGCCGTTCGGGTTGGGGCTATTGTGCATGGCATTTACCTACCAATAATAAACAAGTTATTGTTTTTTCTCATTCGATTCAATTAACAAATAAACGAGCCAACCATCCGAATAAATAAATAAATTAATAACTAGAATATAAGCTAAATAAATAAATAATAAATAGAAAAACAAAACTAAATATAATAATGGAAAAAAATTAGTTTTTAAGGTCTTAATTTCTTTGATATTAGTTGAAATATTTTTACTTTCACATTTATATTCTATAGAATCTAATGGGAGAGTATTGCGATGGCCTGTCTGGGTCTTGACTATTTGAGAGCTTGTATCTCACAGATGAAAAAAGTTATTTTCATTTTGTAACTTCTAGGTGGAAGAAATTCTTGCCCTTAATGGTTAGAAACCGGATTTAGGACATAAAACTGGAAATTGTGGTCCCCAGAGGCCAAAAAAGGGGTCCAAAATCCATTGGTCAGTGTGTGGGAGGTATGTACCTCCCACCTGCGTTGCGACCATAAGTCTCAGAGCTACGAAATTCGAAACTTAAGCTCAATATAGGCTAGAAGGAGTACACTCATTCATTGTCTAAGGGGGTCAAAGGGGGCAAAGTGTGTTTTCACTGATTATGCGATATCTCTTAAGGACAATAAAATATCTACTTGATTTTTACTTAATAAAATACTAAATTAAAATATCTAAAAACTTATTTCAGGATTTTTTTTTGAAATTCGACCCCTAAAGGGGTCAAAAGGGAGTAAAAATATGTTTGCAATGTGTTTACACTAATTATGCATTTTCAATTAAGAACGATAAGATATCTACTTGATTTTTACTTAATAAAATACTAAATTAAAATATCTAAAAAGTAATTTCAGGATTTTTTGAAATTCGACTCCCAACTATCCAAAATGTGAGTGGGGGCAAAAATTAAAACTCTCTCCGATCTTGATCAAATTTTGTAGAATTATTCTTTATTACTTTAAGAAACTATTCCTGTAAAAATCAACTATCAAAATTGACTGTATGGGGTTGAAGGGCGGGGGGTAAAATTATAGAAATATTTAGCTTTTTAGTAGATTTACTCTTTAGAAAACTGAGAGCTATTTATTGTCGGAGTTACTCATAAGCATAGCGTCTTCTATCTATTAAACTATAATAAAATGTTAAAATTCTACGTGCTAAATTTAATGAAAAAGCTAATTTTTTGCCAGGTTTTATAATTAAAAAAAAAACATATTTTTTGGGAATGGAGCTTTTTTTAAAATGAATTTTGGAGAACTAATAATCAGATGCCGAGACGCCTGCAGGGCACGCCCTCTACAGCTCGTAATTATATATAAGTATTTGAAGTACTTTTAGTCCGTTACTTTTTAAAAATTTTAAACTAATAGTTTTATAAGTATTTGAAATACGTATTTCAAAATGCTGTTACTTTTTAAAAAGTATTTGGCATCTATTCTTAAGTTATTCTTGGTTTTCATCTATAAAAATACTGTATATTAAAAAAATGGACTTATTTAATTATGTAATAAAAAATAAATACATCTTTCAAATAAATAATTAAAAATTTTAAATTATCAAAGTATTACTCGTACTCTCTTAAATTGAAATGGTTGAAAAGTCACGCTTTGAATGGGTGGTGGCGAATCCACCAGGGAGGTAGGGAGGAAGGCTAGCTCGAGAGTGTCTCCACATGACGTCACCAGCCCCTCCAGCCGCCATCTTGCGACTGGCGGCTGGAGGGGAAATGCCTGTCCTGACTGGAGACACCTCACTCCTGCTTTTCTAGCCTAGCTGTTCCTCCTTAGCTCCTTGGAATCCACTGACATTAGCGTGAGTTTATTTGAAGCAAGGAGCTAAGGAGGAACAGCTAGGCTAGAAAAGCAGGAGTGGGGGTGTCTCCAGTCAGGACAGGCATTTCCCCTCCAGCCGCCAGTCGCAAGATGGCGGCTGGAGGGGCTGGTGACGTCATGTGGAGACACTTTCTCGTGCTAGCCTTCCCTCCCTACCTCCCTGGGACAGTCATTTCCCCTCCAGCCGCCATCTTGCGACTGGCGGTTGGTGACGTCATGTGGAGACACTTTCTCGAGCTAGCCTTCCCTCCCTACCTCCCTGATTTGACAACCTTCAAAATAGTTATTTCCAGTTTATTTCGATGGCCGCTAGGAGTGTTGCTGTCTTTTTTTGACTTTTCGGCCTTTTTAGCCATAAGCAAATTTTCGATACTACTTATATATTTTTTTTAATTTGTCTATAAGCCGGATTCTTCTAGTCGGATTCCAACTGCTGTGTCTTAATCTTGACATTCCATAGCATAAATTTTAAAATTTGAAATAAATTTTCTTTTTAATTAATATAAACAGTTTTAAAAACAACTGATTGTTACTATTCAATGATTGTTAAATTAATAGTTATAATAATGTAACTTTTAGCCTATAAATTTGTCAAAAGTATAGTCAAACAACATTTGACATTTTATTTCGAAAACTAAATGTTTTTTTTTTTGGAACTACTTCTATAAATGTTGACAGACCACTATATTTTGTACTAACTAATGTTTTTGTCAGATTATTTCTTAATTTTTTTAGTATTCAATAATTTAAAATATTATTGAATTAATAAATGTAATTTGTTTTTAATATTTATTCAAATTCCGGCAAAAATCGGCCGCGACCTCTTGTGGGCAAAAAAACTATTCTATAAATATCTGAAACTGTCAAAATTTCTAAAATTTGCAAATTTGAGCAACTAATTATTAATATACATTATATATATATTCAACAAAATCCTCACAACGGCAGTTGGTAAAATATCCTTTATTTTTCATCAACAATTGTTATTTTAATTTAGAATTCCGCGGAGTAAACTCGCGAGCAAATCCACTCAACGGAATTTTTAACAAATTATAAGTAAATTTGTTTTCTAGTATATTTATACAAATATAGAAAATTATCAAATTAATTAAATTAATCTTAAGAAATTCAAAGAGAAATTCAAAGATGTTTTTATAAAGCGAAATTTAGAGAATACTTAGCGAGACTACCGTTTTATAAGAACCATTGAGGTCCAGCTGATTCTCCATCCTGAACCAAGAGAGCGAAAAAAGATATGGTCCATCTAGATGTTACCCGGTATCAATCCGCGTATAGCCCGCATGGTCCGATGAGTACCATGGGCCATCCGGGTGGTCCGGGGTGGGGTATCATGCGGGCTATACGCGGATTGATACCGGGTAACATCCTAGATGGACCATATCTTTTTTCGCTCTCTTGGTTCAGGATGGAGAATCAGCTGGACCTCAATGGTTCTTATAAAACGGTAGTCTCGCTAAGTATTCTCTAAATTTCGCTTTATAAAAACATCTTTGAATTTCTCTTTAATTTCTTAAGATTAATTTAATTAATTGTTATTTTATTCATGTAATTCAATTTTTTATAGGGATATTATTTCAATGAACATTCCCGAACAGATCGAGGATTCATAGAAAATAGACTTATGACCATAAGAAAAACATTGAGTTCTTTTAAAAGAAAAATATAAAATAAAAGCAAAAAGGAGTTAATCCTCCAATTTTCCAAAAATAATTCGATTTTGAAATTATTTTAGATAGTTTGTTTGGCACCGACTTTAAAAAGTAATTTCGTGTTAATATTTCGTCGTTTAGTTGTAACTAAATAAGATAATAATTATTTTATACCTTTTAGTGTATTTTTATATTTGTTGCATTTAATTTTTTGAAGTCGGTTTTTATTTTTTCTTTAAAAATTTTTATTGAGTGACCAGCTTACTATTACAACAAAACGGCGTTTTAACACCAAAAACATCTCAAAACTCTTAACATAACATAACATGAGAATCTGCCTAAAAAACTCTCTAAGATCTTGTATTAGGTTTACGGATAAAATTGTTTGTTTAATTTTTGTCAAACAGAGTAGTAATATTAAACGATTTGAAATATAATTTCAAACTAAAAATATAAGTGTGGAAACGGTTTGACTTTTCTGTTGAATTTGTCATCAAGTGGCGTGACGAAGGGAACGTTTTTTTTTTCTATTCTCCCTCTCGCTTTCATCTTTAATTGCGACAACATATCAAAATGTACTTTTTTTTTATCCTCATCTCTAATTTTTTTTTTTTTTTTTTATTAGCAGCAGCAGCAAAACTTCCTCTTAAAGTGAGAGTTTGACATGGTGGTAAATGTGCGGATAGCGGAAGGGAGGGTGGTTTCGGGGTGAATAAAAAAAAGAAAGAAAGAGAAAAAAGTGGAGTTTCAAGGGGGGTGAAGAAGAAAAAAAGAGCCGAGAGCTAATCGTGTGAAGGATTGTCTACAGGGAGCATCTGCTCTACCCACACCCACACACACACCCACACACACACATATAAGACCGCTTAAAGACACAAATAGTACACGCACATATATATATATATACGGGATGCTCCAGGCGTGCCTTAGGCACGCCCTCTACGGCTCGGCCCTCCGGACAGGTGGCCCTGGCGGGCAGCGTCTCGGCTTGTGATTATTAGGTCTGCAATATATATTTGTAATATTTTGCCCCTTCTTTCGCTCCCCACGCACTCATTTTGGCTATTGATTTTTACAGCATACATTTTATATAGTCTTAAAAACTAACATTACAAAATTTGATCTATATCGGAGAGAGTATTAATTTTTTGCCCCCACTCACATTTTGGGAGGTTGAAATTATTTTGTAGATATTTGCAAATAAATAACTCTCAGTTTTCTAAAGAGTAAATGTACAAAAAAGCTAAAAATTTCTATATTTTGCCCCCCCCCCTCCTTTCGCCCCCATACAGTCAATTTTGATAGTTGATTTTTACAGGAATAGTTTCTTAAAGTAATAAAGAATAACTCTACAAAATTTGATCAAGATAGGAGAGAGTTTTAATTTTTGCCCCCACTCACATTTTGGATAGTTGGGAGTCGAATTTCAAAAAATCCTGAAATTACTTTTTAGATATTTGTATTTAGAATTTTATTAAGTAAAAATCAAGTAGATATCTTATCGTTCTTAATTGAAAATGCATAATTAGTGTAAACACATTGCAAAGATATTTTGCCCCTTTTGACCCCTTTAGGGGTCGAATTTCAAAAATCCTGAAATTAGTTTTTAGATATTTTAATTTAGTATTTTTATAAGTAAAAAGCAAGTAGATATTTTATCGTCCTTAAGAGATATCGCATAATCAGTGAAAACACACTTTGCTCCCTTTGACCCCCTTAGGGGTCGAATTTCGAAAAATCCTTTCTTAGTGAGCCCCTATGTCATAGATGTAATATCCTCTCCAAATTTCATGTTTCTATGTCCAGTGGTTCTGGCTGTTTTAATGATGCAGTGAGTGTTATCGGGCAAAGAATTTTATATATGTACGCTTAATTCTGATAGTACCTGGAGCCACCGAGCGATGCTCGGCAACTTTTTGCTTCAGTTAAAAGTTATTATTAATATTATCTTTTATTTAAAATTCTGATAAAACCACCCCCATCACTGCATGCCCATCCCTTGACCCCACCCCCGTTACGCCCTCTGTACCCCCCCCCCCCGAACACCCCTCCAACTCCAACAACCCCGTACCCCATCTCCTGCACCCAGTTTTTAGATTTCTAGTTTTCTAGTGGCCCACAGATTATGTATATATACCGGGTGGGTTTTTTTTTATCTTGAGACAGTCTTATAACTCAAAAACAGTGCATTATATGAAAAAAAGTTTCAAATAAAAGTTTAATTATATCAACGGAGAAACTAAACTACCTTATTGTTTGTTCACCTAGAACAAGCTTTCAAGGGTATTTCGATGTCAACTTCTGTAAAAAAACTAAACAACTTTTATAAAAACTATTTTTTTTTTTTTTATACGACATCAAATAATAAAAAATATTAAATCAATTAGATCTCAAAAAAAAATTTAATAATAATTTTTAACAATTATTTAACTTAATTATCAAAAAATAATGATCAAATAATTAATTATTAAATAAATAATTTAATAATAATTAATAATTTACTAATTTCGGGACAGTGTTCTGTGACATTCCAGAGTGTTATCCCAAGTCTTCTTCATACATACAGGGTATGGTCAAGTATTGTAATCGTGCATGAAAAAAGTGTTTTTTTTCCTTCTTTTTTTCGAAATATCTCAAAAACGGCTTAAACTATTTCGATTCAAAAAATTGAGCTAAACCATGGCATTTCGCTCTACAAAAAAGCCCGAATAAGTGAACATTGAAAAAATTATATTTTTTGAGATAATAATTGTTTTGTCAAAATGTCTGTTAGTCTGTGCGTTACCAAATTTGTGGACGAGCTAGCTCAAAAACTAGTTTGAATATCGAAACCAAATTTCACACATAGTTTTGCTCTATTGAGATTAATAGCTTATTATATTTTGGTGCAAATCGACCCAAAATTAAGGGGGGTCGAGGGAAGGTTAAAAATTAAAAATCTAGGTCGTTTGAGCAAAATCAACCAAATTTTGTGTACATATCAGTGGGTCCCAGGAGTCTAAAAATGCAAAAATTAACCCCCCTCCCCTACATAATTATAAATAATTTTATTAAATATTAAATATAAATGAGGGGCCAGGTTGTATGGTAAAGTCAAGTGGATGGCCACATCAGAACACGTCAGCTTATTTAGTTGAAAGAACAACAAATTTGAATATTTTTTGGACAATTCAAAAAAAGTTATCATCTCTACATTATTACTAGCTGCATACTAGCTGTACACCTATAACTAACTCTTTTTACTAGCTTCTACTATAGTGACTGTATACAGTCACTGGAGCTTCTATAAGAGAAAAGTAAAGGATTTTTATTCAAAATTTCGTGATCATGAAAAATTACTAGGTATGTCTTTTTATAATGGCCCTATGGTTAGTTACGCCTCTGACTAAGCATTTTTGTAAATTCATTCTTGCGACATTAGGTGAAAGATCAGGAGTTTTTGGTGTTTATCTAGGACAGTGGTTCTCAACCACTGTGCCGCCGAACTTTAGTGTGCCTCTAGATTCTTGAAGTGTACCGCCACTGCTAGGTCCCTCTCGAATTAATTTTTTTTTTTTACTTTTCTTTATCAATTGACACTAAATTTAATCCAAATATTTATTTGATCATTTGAACTGAAGAGATAGTAACATTTTACAGGATGCAGAATGTCCTATGACAATTTTATAGGTACATCAATCAATAAACCAAATAAAATTCTATTAATTTATTTTATTGTTAGTGTGCCGTCAAATTTTTAAATTATTAAAAGTGTGCCGTGACGAAAAAAAGGTTGAGAATCACTGATCTAGGAAAATCCAATTTTTAAAAATTTCTTTATGAGAGGACCTTATGGGTGCATGGCCCTTTGGAGCTCTTATACACCGTATATTGAAATAAATACACACATTAAACCTGAATCTACTTAAAAAGATCTTTTCAGGGATACCTCACACTCTACGATAAAAAATATATTTTTTATTTTTTATTCACACATAAAATTCAACCTTTCTCAAATAAAAAAAAAATCGATTTTTGAATTGCGAGAAAATAAATACATATTACTTTTAAATTTCAACTCTGTATCTTATTTAGTTTACGAGCTACAATACTCTAACAAATAGGGTTCCGTTTTACTTTTTAAACATCACTCAATTTTTTTTTTAATTGGATTTTATTTTTCAAATAAAAATTTTAATTAGTTTGTTTAAACAGGTGTCTAATTAAAATTCTACTAATTTCTAAACAATTAATTATAGCAATGATTAATTCCCGCATATGATATCCAATATATAATTAATAAAATCGTAATAATTGTTTTATTATTGAATAATAAACCATATCGAGTGCGTGTATTATTATATTACTATATGGAGAGAGCGTAATAATAATAATCAAGGGTTGTTTAATTACTCGCCTTCTTTAGTTTACTATATCCTTCAATCTTTTCACATAAATGTTCATTTATTCTCATAAAATGTTATAAAAATGATTTAAACAACAACAAAAACAACCAGATTTAAATAAATAAATAAATATATATATTTTTAGAAATTTAATTTGCATTCTTTTAAAAGGGGGTTGAAATCAGAAATGAGAATAGAAGGGAAAATAAATACAGAATGTCTCTCTCTCGCTATATAGAGTACATAGAAATAAAATTATATTTTATATTGTATTATTTAGTCGATTAAAATAGAAAAAACAGCAGACAATAAACAAAAGAATGAACAACAACAACAACAAATGATTTACAATTCTCTCTCATCGTGATTAAATAAAAGGGGAGGGTTTAGGAAAATGATATTTAAACGAATGGGTGGTGAATAATCAAATAAATCCTGATTAATGGCATTATTTATAAGGCGATTTAAATGAAGTAGGAGCTATACCGGCTGCGCTGCCCCTGCCTCCGGGGGGGCTCGATACCTTTCGCAAATTAATTGGTTATTAGTGAAGCTGAGGAAACATTTAGAGAGAAAGAGAGAGAGGACCTTTAAATTTCCATGATAGAGATGAGAAATGATCAATAATTATACAAATGAAGTGCATATCACACGACTTTCACTTAATATATTAGTCCAGTCAAAGTGTGTTTTTATCAGGAAAGTTTTGGGGTAGTTCTGATTTTTTGCGTATATATGTTTTTTGGGGTGCTGAATCCAAATCTGAGGTCCCCCAACGAAATTTCTTGACGCAACATTGTAGAAAATAAAAAAAAAATAGAAAATTTCTTTTTTTTGGCGGTTTTTTACTTATAACTCGAAAACTATCAACTTTCTGTAAATAAGCTTCCTATTCAAAATGAAAGATCATATTTCCTACAAATTTTATTTTTTAGGTTTTTTTTTCTCCGAACAACCGTTTGGGCTCAAGTGCAAAATACAAGTTTCGGCAGCCCCCCCCCCCCCGGATCGCACTTTTTTTATATATTTTCCCATTTTGACCATAAAAGGCCACTTTTTCGACAATGACCACTCTATACATTTTTAAACTAGATTAAATTTTCTACAATTCAAAACAAAGTTTTATCTTAATTGGATAATGGTAATTCGTGCCGCAATGAGGTTGAAGTTTTGAAAAACAGCAATTTTTTGCAAAAAATCGCAATTTTTCCTTCCTAAAATGAAAACCACTCATCCTAGAAACTTGATTCCTATATCATTCTCTAGGAAATTTTGTTTACTTGAACGTTTACTTGTGCCACTTTTTTGTTAAAACTCTTATATTTATAGATATCCAGCATTTTTCATATAAATTAAGGTTATTTACGAAAAGTTAATAGTTTTCGAGCTATAAGCGAAAAACCTCCAAAAAAATGTAAATTTTCACATTTTTTTGCATTTTCTACAATGTTGCGTCATGAAATTTTGGTGGGTGACCTCAGATTTGGATTCAGCGCCCGAAAAAACATCTATATGCAAAAAATCAGAACTACCCCAAAACTTTCCTCATAGGGGCCCATTTGAGGCACAATTTGAATCGACAATATACTTATTTTAGGTATATATACGATTCTTTTTTATTCTAATAATCTATTAATCAATTAAATTTAAATAAAGCTAATCTGATTTTTACTCTATTTGTTTATATTATTTGTTAATAATTAATTAAAAAATTATTAGGGGGGGGGGGGTCGGTAGGCTAGGCGGTAGCGTGACAACGAGCTAACCAGGGGACCCGGGTTCGAATCCGACTCGAGGCAGCCAGCTAAAATCTGACCCCCGGGGGTAGAGACAAATTTTAAAAATATAGCTAGTATCGTAATTGGGCTTATGTCTAGAAAGGCCGAAAAGCCAAAAAAAAAAAAAAAAAAAAAAAAAATTATTATTTTATAATAAAGAAATTAATGACAATTAATTAAAACAATGATCTTAATATATTTTCAATTTGGGTATTAATTAAAACTCTGAATGTAAACTTTAATTTTTTTATTATAAAATATTGATTCAATTAATTAAATCTTATCTTATACCTTTAAAGGAGCAATTCTTGTATATATGGAATCGGTTTCTCGAAAACGGCTCTAACGATTTCGATGAAAATCACAATTTAGAGCGTTTATAAATCCCTAAATCGACCTGCCAGGTTATAATAAATAAAAAAATTCAAGCTTATATCATTTCTTTTCGTAATTACATATTATTTCATTTAAATACCCAACTATTAAATTTAACTATTCCACTATTTTACTCAAATAACAATATTTTTATAATTTACTTATTGGTGGTTGGTTCAAATAGCGGCATCTTAACTATTAATATATCTAGAGTTGCTCCAAATATATGAGAATACTTAAAATACGTATATCATTCATTCATATTGAACAGAGATCGATTTCGCCATAATTAATTTCACCATCTATTCATATCAAATAAAATTTCTTAACTATAAAGATAGCGTTGTTTCAATGTGCTGTATAAAAACATGATTACTTATATTAGAGCTTTATCTAATTTTATGAAAAATCAAAATTATGACAGTCCAAATTCTATGAAATTCTCCCTGTTTGGGTTTTATTAAACGTTTTGAAGATTGTTTTTTTTTGTTTATAAAATATTTGTACTTATTTATTAGGATAAAAATATTCTAATTGATAAAATTTTCTTTTGATTAAGATATAGAGTAAGGTATTAAATTAAACGGAGTATATAGGGAAAGTTAAGGGTGGTTTAATATGGGGTAGAGGGTGGGTGGATTAAGTGGACAAGAGTTAGAGTGAAGGGGGGGGGGGGCAGAACCGATTAGAAAAGATCCAGAGGGAGGGATTGAGGCTTGGGAGGGGGACTCATAAAATGAGGGTTTCATAGTGACGTTAACTCTCGGCATTTCCGCCCCCCGCCCCCGCATTCTACCTGCTCGACATCCGATGACTTTAATTAGACTCTGACACACGAAACTCTCCACTGCGAAACCACCCCCTTGGCCTGGCCTGGCCAAGGGGTGGCTTTAACTACCCCCTCAACTAAAGGGAATTTATTTCACGAAACGCCCTACGAATAGGGGCTGCTGAATTCCTACCCTCTCTCTTTCATATATAGCTACCCTCAAACCAACCACCCCCCTATCATTTCCAACACTCGGCTAGCGGAAATAAAAATAAATAAATAAAGGGCGTAAATAGTTAAATTAAATATTTAGAAGTTCTATACACGAAAAGCACACACGGTGCCCGGAATAAATTGCATTGTTGCTTATTAAAATTAAAAGAAAAAGATTACTAGGTAGGTTTCACAAATGAATAAATACAAAAGAAGTCTTGTGGTCGAGGGTGATTGTTTTTAAAAAGCACTTTAAGACTTATTAAATTTATTTTTATTGAAGAAGCCTTTACAATAACACTTGTTGAGATGACAAAGTACAATTATTAGGTAGGTATAACGTATAAATAACATTATTGTCGGTGATTTGGGTAAATCCCGAATTTAAGCAAATAACGTGTTGTGAACGTATTTGAATTGAATTAAATGAATTGAATGAACTTGTCGGTGATTTTAATAAATCCCGAATTTAAGAGAAGGGCGTTCGGGCAGAGCCTTCGGCGGCTTCAATGGAGCAAGAAATGTTCAACGAGTGAGCGGGCGGTCGGCTTATATAGACAATATACTGCAGAATAATTGATACGTCAACGAGGATTATTTTGACCGCGCTGATTTGAAAAAAGATATTTTTATCTCACGAGACTACTGCGGATTACGCTATTGGAGTCTGCGGAGTATTAAGTCTGGACCAAGAGAGAAAAAGATGTGATCCACTTAGCTACAATCCAACGTCATTTCGCGTATAGCCCGCTAGACATTCGGATGGATCCCCAAGTGAATTTGAAATCTCAGATGTTATATATTCGATCTCTCAGTCCAGAGCGCTAGATCTATTAGCATGTATGTTAGATGCCTGCCATTAATTAACTGAAGGTTTTCTACATTTGAATCAATCGTGAATCTAATGTAGGGAATTAAAATTTATTTAATATCATTGTAGCGGCCCGCTCTCGCTCATGGCGACGAGCCTTGAGACACGGCCGCTAGATGACTCAGTCGGATCGTTGCGTCGTTTTTGCATGAGTGAAATATTATCACCCATGCTATAATTAAAGCGCCTCGATTCCGACTGAAGAAGCGAATTGGATTCGAACAAGCGAATCCGGAGGGGCCACCGCCATCCAGCAGCCCCTCCCCTGCACACACCCTATATGAACACGCAACCTACAACTCTGCACACACAAGATTGTTAGGACCCCATCGACTTGATGGGGGGCGCGGCAAAAAGCGCCACACAGCACTCACCTCACGAGAACCCTAACAATATCATTAACATTATCATCAACAATATCATTATTTCAAGTTAGATATATATAAGTTCAAATATTATTTTCACTCAATATTTGACAAAAATTCCCTACATTAGATTCGCGATTGAATCAAATGTAGAAAACCTTCAGTTAATATACTGCAGCGTCAGCGATATGACTGACGTCGCGGAAAGTGCTTATGTCTGCAAAATATGCGACTATAACTTACATTTATATTGAATCGTGCTCATAAAAAGCAAGATTTCTTTTATTTGTTAAAACCTACCTAGTAATCTATTATTAATTTTATTAAATAAATTTCACCTTGGATAACATACAACATTCTCCTTTCTCCCTGAACAAAATTGTTACTTATTACTCGGCACGCTCAACAGACAGACGTAGAATTGATTTCGCGCAAAAATTTTCAAGTTTTAAATTGGCTCTTGTGGTGAAACGTTTTTATTTTCAATGCAGAAAATTATGTAGATTTTGGGATTTCCACCATTTATACTTGGGGTTCAAAAATGCAGGAAATATAATTTTTTCGAATGATTTTATTGACATTTTAAGGTGTTGTTATAATAAAGGCATAAATGAACAATTTATTTTATTTTTCAGTTGATTATTAATTAGTTATAAGGATGTCTCTAGCTTAAAGAAATTTTCACTTTTTTATTATTAATTTAATAAATGTGCGGGTGAGCAATTCTCTCTCATTTGAATCTAATCTAAGAAAATGATTAAAAACGATGAAGATAAAATTATCTGTTTTCCTTTGGAGCTAAGGCATTGCAAGTAATAAATAAAATGTTACATATATTTATAGTACCTATTTGTCGATGAAAAATGACCTGGAGTCTAAGCCAGAATACTTCTCCAAGTCCTTTGAAAAAAGTGACCTGACCTAGCCCATCGGCTGTGTGCATTCAAAAAAAGAATGAAAATCTATAAGGAAACTTAAATAAAAAATCTAGCAAAATGTTTTTTTCCAAACTCGATTCTTTTTCTCGAAAATAGTTAATAAATTTAATCTAAATATAAATACGTACCTATATTTATTAATTTTTATTGACCCACCAGTGAATAATTAATTTAAATAAGAAAGCACCATTTTAATTAAATTTACTGAAAGATAAGATCCTGCAAAATCGATTTCTCGACCCAAAAAACCCCTAATCCATGATTTACAGCTAAATTGTTAGAGCCGTTTTTTAAAAACCGATTATCTATACTTATACGAGAATTCCTCCTTTAATACTATAAGATAAGATAAGATGAATTAATTAATTAAATTATTATTTAATAATAAAGAAATTATCGTTTACATTAAGAAAATTAATTAATACCCATTAATCATAAGTTAACACAACAGATCGAGCGCGCTGGACTGTGGGATTGAATATATAACATCTCAGATTTCAAATCCATTTTGGTGATCCATATCAGTGTTTGATATAAAAAGCGTCATGCGGGCTAAACGCGAAATGATGCTGAATCATAGCTAGATGGATCACATCTTTTTCATTTTCTCTTGGTCCAGACTTAAGATTGAGCAGACTCCAATAGCCTCAACCAGCAGTAGTTAAGCGCTATATAAAATATATCTTGCTTAAAAACGCGATCAAAAACAATTTTCGTTAATATGTTAATTATTCTTTAATATATTAGTGAAAAAATTATTTAATTAAAGACCCACATTGAACAATATATTAAGATCATTGTTTTACTTAATTATCATAATATAAACAATAATTTCTTTATTATGAAATAATCATTTAAATAATTAATTAATTATTAATAAATAATACGAACAAATGGAGTAACAATCAGATTAGATTTATTTAAATTTAATTGATTGTTAGAATAACAAAAGAATTGTGCCTATATATTATTTAAATCCTTGGTATGCATAATGCATAGATAATAAATAAGTAAATACCCATAAATAAATAATGGAGGTGAGAAGAGAGAAGACCATCCAAATTGTTTCTAGTTCAAGTTAATATAATTGTGGAAAGTTCTTTTTGAACTGGCTGGCGAGACAGGGGCAAGTATCCGGTATCCGGGTGGGGGATGAGAATGGTCTGTTTGTGGCCGCCAAAACAACCCCTAAGAGCTTAAATATTTGATCAGCGACTCACCGCTTTAGAAAGACCTATTCTAAGCCACAACAACAACAACAACAACAACAACACAAGTTATCTTGTCAAAGGTTAGCTCAAACTAAGTCGAAATGTTGATTTCAACTATCTCTATTTCCTTTTCTCATTCCTGACGCTTTAATGAATCCACAAAATCTTCAAATAATTTCATATTACGATTACAAACACTTTTTTTATGTTTAGAATCTGGCGGACAGATTCCGCGACATTTCAGCCCCCGAAAAAATATCCCCGACAAAATATCCCCCGACAAAATATCCCCCGACAAAATATCCCCCTACAAAATATCCCCCTACAAAATATCCCCCGACAAAATATCCCCCGACAAAATATTCTTCAGACAAAATATCTCATGACAAAATAACCCTTCCCCGCGTGAATTTTATAAATAATGCAAATCGACTCCGGTTCGGTTAATATAAATGTATATTAACCGAACCTCCGAAAGTGGTGTGTTTCGGGCTCCACACATTGAAAACCAAATCAGCCAATCGTCGGGCGGGGTGTCTCTTTTGTATTCTCTCTTATACTGGGGAATATTTTGTCAAAAGATATTATTCCGGGGGATATTTTGTCGGGGGGGGGGCTGAAATGTCGCGGTACCAGCGGACCTGCACGGTAATTTTTTTGCTTTATTTAAAAGCGATATATTAATATTATTTTTAATTTTTAATTTAAAAAAAAAGGTCGGCTTTTATTTGCACTTTGAAATCCTGAAGAAGGAGGGGCAATGCTCCGAATCGTTGTGTTTTTTAAAAAGATGAAAATGACGTTCTAATAAGCTATTTTATTCGAAATTTGTGCTTTTCATTATTATCCTTGGGCTGCTCTTGAATCAATTCAGCATTGAGTTCTACCACTCTGTCTTCAATAGAAAAAACACATACCTTTAATGAAATAAATTTCCTAATTTTAATATATATAATAATATTTGTAATATACAATTAGTGAGGCTAAAAAAAATACAGAAAATAATAATTTTATCAATGGTTTTATTCAAATTTTAAGCCGTTGTTGTGAACAAAATCACAAAACTAACTATTTAAAAATATTTTTTTTCTATTAAATTATGATTCTCATAATAATTTCTTTCTCGATATCTCAATCATTGAAAACTTAAGTCCATTTATTAGGGGAGACCGGGGTTTCTTGTTACAGGGGCAAGTTGTTACCGCATACAATCAATTTTAAAACCTAACCATTAAAGAAAAAGCGGAAAACCTGGCAATGTATTATGGTTAAGCTTGTCTTATTATTGATAATGATTTTTTTCCTTTCTGTCCAGGGCCGGATTTAGGACCTCTGGGCCCCTAGGTTGGACCTCTGGTCCATTCAGTTGAAATAGATCAATAATCGAAAGTCGAATTTTAACAATTATCAATTATTAAAAAACAATGAAAAAATACTACGATGGAATATAGACATTTTGTACTTATATCAACATAAGAAAGGATTATTTTCATCAAGCAGAGGACAGTCTCATTGATTTCTCTTTATAAATAGAATCTTTTGAGATAAAAGATTTAAAAATCAACCCCCCGCCCTTTCATATATTCTCTTTTAATGGCTTATCTTGTATCTGTATTACGAGAAAACAAATAATTGTTGTTTTTGTACTCTCTTATGTCCATTTCTCATCCATAAACCACAAAAATTGAAAGATTTAATAAATATTGTTTGTTGACTACACGTAACAATAGATAACCTTAAAAATAAAGCTGTGGCGGGACATACAAATTTGTTAGTCAAGTAGTAATTATTCATATATGCGAAAGGTATTTACGTTAATTATCGATACTATTGTTATAACATAAGAAAATATTATTTACATCAAGTAGAAGACACTCTCATTGATTTCTCTTTATAAATATAATTTTTTAAGATAAAAGATTTAAAAATCAAACCCAGCCCTTTCATATATTCCCTTTTCGTGCTCTATATTGGGAAAAAACAAAAAATTGTTGTTGTTTGTAGACTCTTTTGCCCATATCTCACCTGTTGTGCCGTCGAGAATTTTTTCCTTAAATAAATATAATTATTCTTAATGGTAATATTTTGGCAGTCGGCATCCCCTTTTGATCCTCGAATGTGACCATTTCACAATGGGTAAGGGATTTTACAACTTCCTGGACGTAAATGTCAAAAGGCTCTTAACACATGTCGATTGTAAAAGTCATTTTTGCGTGGGAAATTTCTAGAGATTAAATTTCTAGAAATGGGAGGGCTCAATGATTTTAAGATACGCCCCGCTAATTAAGAATTTGGCCTATGAGAAGTAATTTTAAAATTTCGACTCTTCAGGCAGGTTTGAGTCAGCCAGAGAGTTGGCAGCTCTAATTTGAAGCCCATTTGGGGTGGTCAGTTGTCAATTGGAGTTGAGAGACGAGTTTTAAGCTCTCCAGCCATCAGCATGGAGAAATGTAAAATTATAAAATAACTAACAAAAAAACCAATATTAAAATTACTCTTTCTTTAAATACATCTCTCCTACTTCAATTACCATCAAATCAGCATCAGGCCTGAAACAGGTCGAATCGCTTGGGCGCGTTACCAAGACCTTTCTGCTGAGACCTTCTTCTAGATAAATTGACAAATCGTCAACCTTTCTCTGGTCAAAAAGGGTTGCAGCCAAAACTCAAAATATTGTCGTAACACACCAACAAACCACAAAAATTGAAAGAATAAATAAATTTTAATTGTTGACTTCACTTAACAATAAATAACCTTAAAAATAAAGCTGTGGCGGGAAATACAAATTTGTTTATCAAGAAATTATTCATATATGGGAAATGTATTTACGTTAATCATCGATTCTACGATATTATAATAAAAAATTAATTTTGTTTAAGAAAATATTAGGTATTTACATCAAGCAGAGGACACTCTCATTGATTTCTCTTTATAAATAGAATCTTTTGAGAAAAAAGATTTAAAAATCAACCCCTCCCTTTCATATATTCCCTTTAATGGCTAAAATATTGTTCTGTATTTACGAGAAAACAAAGAATTGTGTTATGTACACTCTCTTGCCCATATATCTCACTAACAAACCACAAAAAATGAAAGATTTAATAGATTTTGATTGTTGACTACATGCAACAATAGATAACCTTGAAAATAAAGCTGTGGCGGGATATACAAATTTGTTTATCAAGAAATTAGTCATATATGCGAAATGTATTTACGTTCAACATCGATTCTGTTGTTATATTAATATAAAAAAATATGATTTACATCAAGTAGAGGACACTCTTATTGATTTCTGTTTATAAATATAATCTTTTGAGATAAAAGATTTAAAAATCAACCCCAATGTTTTCATCTATTCCCTTTTAAAGGCTTATCTTACTCTGTATTACGAGAAAACAAAGAATTGTTGTTTTTGTACTCTCTTATGCCCGTGTCTCATCCACAAACCACAAAAGTTGACGGATTTAATAAATGTTTTTTTTATTTTTTAACCTTTACAACCCCTTTTTTTCAAACCCCCTCTTTTTTTTATTTACTTATTTATATCAATTCCAAGTTTTAATATCGTCAGTGTTTTAGAAAAAAAAAACACAGAGGGCGCAAGTTTCAACAAAAGTTTACGATATTAAAGAGCGAGTTGCTCGTCGTTTCCCGGGCTCAACCCTTGGCGAACCCCCCCCCCCCCCCCCCCCGCACCCCCGCTCTAACAGATAACGTTTGTTTATCCTCCCCCGTTTGGCGGGGGTGTGTATAGTAGAGCTTTGGGGTAAACGAGAATCGCTTTGTAAATCAACGAATTCCAACCCTTCGATCCGAAACGTCTGTGTGTGTGTGTGTGTGTGTGTGTGTGTGTGTGTGTGTGTGTGGTCCTCAGGTGGATTTAAAAAAAGAACAGAGAGAGAATCGAAACCAATAGGGCTGGTCAGGGATCTTTTAAGCCCTTTTTTTTAACAATATATTTAAATGATTCACCTTTTATTTGCCATTCGTGCCATTTTAACACCCAAAAATGAAATTTTATTATTATATTAATGGTTTAAATCTTCATTTTATAAAATTTCCTAGTCTATTAATTCTAAATTTAAACACATAGCCGCATGACATATCTACTCTTATTAAACGAGCAAAAGTTGTATATTTATTTGTACAATATATATATATTTGTTTGTTTATATATTTGTATCTTGGTTATATTTTGAAAACGACTCTACCGATTTTGATGAAATTCACGGGTTAAGGGGTTTTCGGGGTGACAATTCGATCTGTCACGGTCTCATCTTCGACAAAATTGTTTTTGATGATGTTTTTTTCGTAATCAAATTAATTATTCTCAGGTAGACAAATCCCATTCTTAGGGTTTTAAAAAAAGTTTCCCTTTTCCTTTTGTACCCAGGCAGACAATGGGTTGCCTTAATTCATTGTTCTAAAAGGCCTTGAAGAAGTATTGTGATTGTGGATTTTAACATATTTTGTTCTCCATAAAGTTTGTTAGATTATTTTTATTTATTTATTTTTAAGCCTTTATTGGTTCAAATTACATTTTACATTTAACATTGTATATACATTTTAATTATTTAGTATCATTATTATTACAATCATCATTTTTATTTTTTAACTATAATAAAATACATTTGTTTTCATTTTAATTTAAACTATGTACAAGTTATAAAGGAACCAGGCCCCGAGGGGCATAGGCCTCTCCCATGGTCTTCCAAGTGTCTCTGTTTCTTGCCACTCTCATCCATTCGACTCCAGTCACTCTCACTAGTTCGTCATTCCATCTTCTTGGTGGTCTTCCTCGCGATCTTTTCCTGTCTAGGGGACACCACTCAGTTAGAATTTTTGGCCATCTTTCATCCTTCATTCTAGCAATATGCCCCGCCCATCTCCATTTACTTTTTCTTAAGTCAATGCTAATTTTTCTCATTTTTGTAATTCTATATAGATCTTCTATTTTATGTCTGTCTATTTTTCTGTAGCCAAGGATACTTCGGATCATATTTCTTTGGGCTATCTCGAGTTTTTGTACCGTTAATTCAGTAGGCGACCATGTTTGACTTCCATATAGTAATGTAGGAAATACACATGTTTTTAGAGTTTTGATCTTTGTGTCCAGTTTAATTTGCTTATTTTTTAATATGAATTTTAAAGACCAGAACTTGTTCCAGGCTAATCCTATTCTTCTGTTAACTTCATGTTTGGTCTTCTCTTTAAAAGATAGTTTTTGTCCCAGGTATATGATGTTTCTTTTGCAAACAATAGGTGGTTTGCTTGCCTCGTATTCAATATCTTTCTGTATAGCATTTGTTAATATAAAAGATTTGTTGTTATTTATTCTTAAGCCTATATTTTCACTTGCTTTGTTCATATCTTTAATCATTATTACCATATCATCTAGTGATGTTGCTATCAGAACGATATCATCCGCAAATCTTAAATTGTTTATATATTTTCCATTAACCCTTAGACCTTTATTTTCCCAGTTCAGATTGCGAAACATTTCTTCTAGAGCACAATTAAACAAGGCCGGTGATAGTGGGTCGCCTTGTCTAACACCTCGCTTGACAGGGAAGAACTGCCCAGGTTCTTCTAGGACAATTCGCGCTTGAGAGCCTTTATAGATGTTTTTAATTAATTCAATGTATGTTGGATCTACACCTTGAGATTTCAGTGCTTGGAATATATATTCTTGGTGGACAGAATCAAATGCTTTTTCGAAATCTATAAAAGCCAAATAGATATCAAGTTTGTATTCATTTGCTTTTTCGATGATAATGTTAATTGAATGCAGGTGCTCACAAGTTGAGTATCCTTTTCTGAATCCGGCTTGTTCTGGTGGTTGTGATTCGTCTAGTATCTTTTCCAATCTATTATTTATTAGTTTCATAAAAATTTTTCCTATGTTAGATGTTAAAGTTATAGGTCTATAATTTTTGATATCATGAGGATCACCTTTTTTAAATATAATAATTATATTAGAATATTTCCATTGTGATGGAATTATTTGGGTATTTAATATATTATTAAATAATTTCGTTAATGGACTTTTAATAATTTCAATAGAAAATTTTAGTATTTCGTTTTTTATGCCATCCAGCCCTGACATTTTTTCTGTTTTTAAATTTTTTATTATTTTTACTACTTCGCCTTCCAAGAATTCTGGCATTTTTTGATTTTGGATATTTTGATCTTTTAATTCTATAGAGGATTCTGATTTATTATATAATTTTTCATAGTAATTTGTTGCTATTTTATTAATTAATGAACGATTATATTGAGGTTTTTTGTCTTTATCTAATAGGAATGGAATCATTGATTTATCAGAGGAAATATTCTTTTTAATTTTTTTAATTGAAGTGTGTGGTTCTATTAATAATTTTATTATATTATCAATATAATCTTTTAGATCTTTTTTTATATGGTATTTAACTAGTTTACATAATATATTGTGCTCAATTCTATTTTTTATACAATTTCTCTCTGTTTTTAACTTATTCCTTTCCTTTATTAAATTTTTAGTGTGTTCGGTCAGTCTTGGTATAGATTTACATTTAATTAATGAATCTGATTGCAGCATGAATAAATTTTTTTCAAAATTGTCGTATTGGGTTTGAATTTCTTTATTTTCAGTGAGGTCAATTTCTTTAATATCGCATTCGAACTTTGTAATCATATCGGTTTGTATATTTTGAAAATTAAATATAGTATTTTTATTCCAATCTGGATTTGGTCTTTTGATAATTATGTTTATGGGAACTTCAATTTTTATCAATCGATGATCTGTATAGAACGTGAAGTTATTCACCACCTCAAATCTCAAAATCATATTTAAATGAGGAGCTAAGATGAAATCAATTTCGTTTTTATATATTCCGTTTGGGGCTATCCAAGTCCATTTTCTACCTTTTCTTTTTTTATAAAATGTATTTATTATTTTTAAATTGTTTTCCTGGCAGAACTGTACTAGTCTTTCCCCTCTTACGTTCCTATGGCCATATCCATAAGGGCCCATAATCTTTCTGTTCTCCTCTTCCCTTTGTCCCACCTGGCTGTTAAAATCGCCCATTATTATTGTTTTATTATTTCGATTAGTTGGGTTTTCCTCTAGGATATTATTAATTAAATTATAGAATTCGTCGCACAATTCTTCTTTTGAATCAGCTGTTGGTGCGTATACTTGCACTAATGTTAAAGTACATTTCTTTTTAAAAGTTATTTTTAAAATAGCTATCCTGTCAGAGAGTCCTTTGAATTCTATAATTTGTTTTTTTAGATTGTTATTAACCATAAATCCCACTCCTCTCATACCTCTAGTCACTCCATAGTGATAGAAGATGTAATCAGATTTCCTTTGAATTATTCTTTCACCCTCTCTTCTAACTTCAGACAGGCCCAAAATATCCATTTTAACATTTTCAAGTGCATTTTCAAGTTCAATTAATCTTTCTTCATCCTTTAGACTACGTACATTTAGTGTTCCTATTATTAGATTTTTAAATTTATTAATTTTATTTTTATTAGAATTAGAATTATTTTTAAATACATTTCTTTTTATAGAATTATTTTTAATTAAATTCTTTTTATGAATATTTTTAATTTTATTTGTCTTATTATATTTTACAAAAGATTTAATTTCAGAAATGTTAGTAAATTCATTTTCTGAATTTTTGGATTTAATTGAATTATTTGAATTAATCGTATCCGTTGAATTAGTTGAGTTAATTGCATTTTTTGAATTAATTGCATTTATTGCATTTATTGAATTTATTGAATTTATTATATCATTTGGGAGGTTGTGGTCATTTATGCCCGAGTTGACCAGACTTACTGGGCAGGAGTCAAGATTGCGAGTTTGTATTTTTTTTTGTATGTTCCAAGATCCGAGTTCCACCGTCCTTATCCTACTTATCCTTTCTTTCATCAAGTCTTCTCAAGTCACCAAGAGATTCACTTTTATTTTGAAAAAATGTTGTGATTTTCCCATCATTTATTTTTATTTTCTTTCCTTTATTTATAGTATTTTTATTAGTATTATCATTTAAACTACTTCTATTATCATGGATACCAGGATTGGAATTATCACTATTTGGTGAATTTAATTCTCCTAGAGGTCTTTTTTAGAGTTCCTATTATCCTTCAAATTGTTTTGATTTTCTCTTATAATAAGTTTATCGTATCTAATTATGGCAAATTTTCCTTCTTCTCTAGCCTTAATTAATTTAGGTATCAATTCTTTTCTTTTTAATTGAATATCCTTCGGAAAATCTTCCGTAATATAATATTTTGTACTTTTTAAATTATTTTTATTCTTTAGGATAACATTTTTGATCCTTAATGCTAGCATTGATATTAAAACTGGTCTAGTTTTATTCTCAGAGGGGCGTCCAATTCGCCTTATAAAATTAAAATGTTCTATATTAATATCATTATTTATTTTATTTTTAAGGATAGTTACCACTTTTTCCTCCAACCCCATCGAATGTTCCTCATCTTCCTCTAATCCATGTAGTATCACATTTCGAGCTTTACTTTCACTTTCTACATAATTTATTTTTTTCTCTAGTGGGTTGCCTTAATTCATTGTTCTAAAAGGCCTTGAAGAAGTATTGTGATTGTGGATTTTAACATATTTTGTTCTCCATAAAGTTTGTTAGATTAACGATTTTTAATTGTTTTTATAAAGAATTTTATTTATTTAATAGAATAAAAAATAATCAAGAATTTATTCAAAAATATATTTCGCATAAGCATAATCTCAATTTTCTGAAAAAACAACACATTTTGATAGGTTTTATTTATTAACAATTGGATGAATAAAAATGAATCATATGGTTGAATCAAAACTGGTGCAGGAGGTGGGGTGCAGTGGTGGGGGATCCGGGGGTGGGGGTACAGTTGGCGAATACTATATATTTGTATTTTTTTTTTAATTTGAAAACGGGTCTCAAATAAAAATCGACCTTTTTATCAGAATTTTCAATTAAAAATAATATTAAAATAAAGGTTTTAACTGAAGGAAAAAGTTACCGAGCATCGCTCGGTGCCTCCAGGTACTAGTTAAAAAACACACGTATTATATAGAGAAAAAATCGAGTCCAAAATAAATATTCTTAAAGCCATAGCTGGCATGAGCTGGGGTTCTGACATTACAACTTGTTTAATGGTTTATAGATCGTTCATCAGACCCCACTTCGACTATGGTTCTCCACTACTAGATAATGCATCTAAATCTATAACAGATATTTTAAACAAACTCCAACTAAGATGCATTAGAGTATGTTGTGGGGCATTAATGTCTTCCCCAACTAACGCTCTTCTTGTCGAAGCAAAAGAGATGCCCCTTAATTTAAGAAGGGAATTTTTATCGTTTAATTATCTCATAAAAAAAATATACATGGGCGATCAAAAGGTCCTAAATTCATTTCCCCGAACTCCTGAAGATACTTACCCTTTTGCAAAAAGATTCTCCCAACTCGAAAATGGCTCTTATAAATTGAAAACGTTTTCCAAATTCCCGATATTCTCTTACGATTATGTAAACCAAATCCATAAAATAAAAACCCACACTCTCCCTTGCCGCAGAGGTAATCCTAATATGAATTCAGTTTTTTTGCACAAAGAGAAACAAAGAGGTTGTCCTTTGCTTGATGCAAATAAACATATACACATATATATCAAGATGATATATCTGTATATATATTATTTATTTGTTTGAGACTATAGTTTCGAAGACTTGGTCTTCATCATCAGTCTTTCTTCAATTATAAATGTTTTTCATGGAGTCAATATCATATGGATATTGAAAACTTGGTGTTCCTTCGTCACTGGAATGCTAGAAACCAACAAAGACATTCTCTCCGGGCTCACACTCAAATATAACCATATGTTTCCCTTTCTCCTTTCTCCTTAGAAAGGGGGAATTTTTTTCCTTTTTTTCTTTTTATCTTTTGTTAGCAAACATCTTAAGTAGATTACTATTGGATAATTCAATTTGATTGTTTAAACAGAGTTCTGAATTTCTATTGAATGACTTCAAAATTTCTAAAGATTCGATTGCGCTAATCAATTTTGGGTTCCTTTCTCCTTTTATTAATCTAATACCTTCTGGGAAGGAGTGATTGTTTGAATTTAAATGTTCTGCAAAAGAATTTTCGTACTTTTTATTTTTATAATCTCTTATGTGTTCATTTAGTCGAATTTTCAGATTTCTCTCGGTCTTTCCCACATATATTGCTTCGCAATCAGTTTTTTTGGATTTTACTCAATCCAAATTCAAAGACCACCTTTTCATTTATACAGACGGGTCCAGAAATGCCTCCCATGTTGGTGCGGCTTTGTGGTGTCCAAATAAAAGTTTCAAGGAAATATTTAAACTTCCACTCGAAACCTCCATCTATTCAGCCGAAGGCTTCGCCATTCTGAGGGCCGTTCAATATATTAGAAATGTTCATGATTATAACAAATTTCTGGTCTGTACTGACTCGTTGGGGATTTTAAAGGCAATTAATGGTTTCCCCAAAAACAAAAACCCTTCCTATATTATTTTAGATATTATAGAGGAATTAAATAAACTCAGGGTTGATGGGAAAGAAATTGAAATTCTATGGATACCTAGTCACACCGGCATTACGGGAAATGAGGAGGTTGATAGGCTGGCCTGTCTAACCGATGGTATTCCACACTCAATTGATCTAACGCCCAATGATATCCGTTCAATAATCAAGAAGAGAATTTACTGGTGTTGGCAGAATATGTGGTCGTCATCAAGTATGGTAAAAGGTCGTCATTTCTTTAATGTATGTCCGAGAATCCCGGTTCGTCCGTGGTTTGAAAACTTCGATCTTCATCGAAAACTGAAAGTTCACATTATACGACTTTTTTTTTTTAATGCAATCGAATGCAAGAAGGGGTGCACCAGTAAAGATGTAGCCCCTATGGATCTCGAAAGACCCTTGCATTACCGAAGAGAAGGGAAAGTTGATTAAGTGAGAGGGTGTAGACGTAGGTGTCTATGCACCCTGGTTTTGAAGGTTTGAAGATCATAGGTGCTGGGAAAGATAGAGGCTGGGAGAGAGTTCCAGTTCCTTGAAGTCATGGGGATATATGTATTCGCGAATGAAGTGGTCCGGCACTTTTCCAATTTGACCGCGAAAGAGTGTTGGGAGTCGGCAAAACGTGTGCTGCGTGCAAAGCATGCTTTGGGGGGAATTATTGATTTTATCTCATCAGAGCACCTGCCGTGATAGTATCTATAGAAAAGGGAAAGGGCAGAGACGTTTCTTCGATGAGCCAGCGAGTCGAGGGAGTCGGCTCGTTTCTGAATTGCATCAAGGGTAGACTAGGACATGCAATAACACCTGCATACCTACACAAAATCGGCAATTTTCATTTTTGACCCTCCCCCCTTTTTTGTCTGATATTGTTTAAAACATATTTAAAAAAAATATATTTTTTTCTTTTCAAAAATATACTCAGTTTTTTCTACTAAAATTTTTTCATTTTTTTTATGCCTCTTCAAAATGTGGTATGCCCCACCCTGTATTATTTAATTAAAAAAATTAGAAAATTAATTAGATAATTATAGGTATTTTCTATTGAATATGGAGTGATAGAATTCACTTCTGAATTTTGTAATCCAAAGGATAATGAAAACCCCAAATTCCGAATAAAAGAATTTATTACAACAGTTAAAAAAAGTTGACAATTCGGAACATTGTCTCTCCTTATTGTAATTGTTAAAAACCTCCCTTAATTATCTTTGTTTTATAAGAAATTAATTATAAAACGTATAGCTTAAATCAATTGAATCGTCTTTATTGTTCCATCCTTTATCGTCCTTGGATGAATGGATGGATGGATGGATAGGTTACGATTTAATTAGTTGCATCCATTTATTAACTTGCCTAAAGGTGTTTGAGTGTGTGTGCGTGGGTGTGGGTGTGTGTGGGTCTCTTGTCTCTGATTGGAATTTGAATGGCCTCTTGTTACATTTAATTGATCCAATTTCACTTTCAATCCGTTTATTTTCTGATCCCAGTGAGTTATCAGCCTAATACGGAACGTAGCCGCCCTTTCCCCCCTCTAATTCTCTAATTAATTCGTATTAATGTTAAATCCATTTCGCTACCTTTATTTAATACTCTCATATTCATTATCATTGACTAAATGGCCTGGATGATAAGCAATACGTGCGCCGCCCCGGGAGGGAGGAATATCATAGAATTTCATCGATGATTAACTTAAATACCTTACGCGCTTAAGAGATTATTATTCCAATATATATAGGTACCTACCTATAATTTCTTGATAATCAAATTTGAATATCCCGGTTGCATTTTGTTTCTAAGGTTATCTATTATTACGTCAAGTCAACAATTAATTAAATTAAAAAAAATGTATTGATCTCCTATGACTTTTCGCAACTCCATTTTTTACAACAATGGATTATAAAGAAAAAGAAAATTTTAATAGAATTTCATCGAAATCGTAATGTTTCCAACAATTGAATATAAGTCAACAATTAATTAAATTAAAAAAAAATATGTATTGATCTCCCGATTGATGCGTTTTTGTAACACCATTGTTTACAACAATGGAATATAAGTCAACAATTAATTAAATTTAAAAAAATATGTATTGATCTCCCGATTGATGCGTTTTTGTAACACCATTGCTTACAACAATGGAATATAAGTCCAACAATTAATTAAATTTAAAAAATATCCGTATTGATCTCCCGATTGATGCGTTTTTGTAACACCATTGTTTACAACAATGGAATATAAGTCAACAATTAATTAAATTAAAAAAATATGTATTGATCTCCCGATTGATGCGTTTTTGTAACACCATTGTTTACAACAATGGAATATAAGTCAACAATTAATTAAATTTAAAAAAATATGTATTGATCTCCCGATTGATGCGTTTTTGTAACACCATTGTTTACAACAATGGAATATAAGTCAACAATTAATTAAATTTTAAAAAAATATGTATTGATCTCCCGATTGATGCGTTTTTGTAACACCATTGTTTACAACAATGGAATATAAGTCAACAATTAATTAAATTTTAAAAAAATATGTATTGATCTCCCGATTGATGCGTTTTTGTAACACCATTGTTTACAACAATGGAATATAAGTCAACAATTAATTAAATTTAAAAAAATATGTATTGATCTCCCGATTGATGCGTTTTTGTAACACCATTGTTTACAACAATGGAATATAAGTCAACAATTAATTAAATTTTAAAAAAATATGTATTGATCTCCCGATTGATGCGTTTTTGTAACACCATTGTTTACAACAATGGAATATAAGGAATAATAAAATTTTAATAGAATTTCATCGAAAACGTTCGAGCCGTTTTCGAGAAACTGATTCTAAATATTATACATATTATGATATATACAAGAATTGCTCGTTGAATATAATAATAATATTATACTTATATTCGTTGATTTATTTATTTCAATTTAATTTTAATTTAAATTAGATAATTTTTCATCGGTTTGGCAGACAGCAGGTGTATATATATATATATATATATATATATATATATATGTTTTTAATTAGCAAGTCCGCTAAGTAAATCATTGACCGTGAGTTGTTTAGAGGGGGTGGTGGAGGTAGGGTGGTTTTTATTATAAATGCCTTACGGATGTAATTTATAACATTTGCAAATCTTTTCCTATGAATTTTAATTAAGAAAAAGCAACCTCGGAGGCTGGAGAATCCACCCACCTACCCTTCATCTTTTTTTTTAATTATTATATTATTTTCATCTAAAAAAAACAAGGGGTTGAAATGAGAAAGGGTAAACCTCTTTTTTTATCATTTTTATTTGACTTTGCCAATTAACAAACAACCCTCCCCCTGGCCCATCTACCCTTTTCTCTTTTGTCATAATAATACTACGCTAATACGAATGTTAATAATAATAATAATACTAATACTAATAATAATAAGCAAATCTCAACTGCCCCGTGCAGTTCCTTTGCTAATTAGCTTTTGGGACTGTGCTACTGGCTGCTGCTGTCCTGTGGTCATCCATAACTTGGTTCCAACCCCCAGCTCCCCTGCATCCCCCACGACACCCTCAAAGGGTTGACCCAGCAACCCTTTCCCTATCTCTCTTTGACCACACGGCCAGCAAAAGCAACAACAACCACCAAATATAGCGAATTCTATCATTATTCAAGAGATCAGCTTTTTATTTATTTATTCATTTTATTTCTTTAATTAGTATTAATATTTATTTATTCATTTTATTTCTTTAATTAGTATTATTTTCTTAATTAAAGGATTTAGAAAAATTTTGGTGCTATTATTATTATATAAATTTTAATTGGACTTAAATTTAAATTGTCTCAAATACTCGCAAGCATTTTGAGATTAATGATTAAATAAAAAACAAGTTATTTTGATTTCCAACTTTGAATGATTCATTATGAAGGAATATGGAATTGTAATAATTATCGGAAAAGAGGTTTTTTATTTAATTAGTTTTTTCCTCTTATTAAAAACAAGGACTAAAAGATGATCAAGGACACTCGATGGTGGAGAAGTAATCTCCGGAATCGAAGCTCAAAAACAATGTATACATTAATTTATGTAAAATAAATAGTTTAATAAAATTTATAAAAAAAAAATTTCGAACTTTAATTTTGTTTAATATTATTATTATTATTATTATTACTATTTTCACATGGTCATCAATTCACCATCCTTACGGAAATTCAACCAATTGTTTATAATTTTATTTATTAATTTAAAGTGAAGCTAGTTACAAGTTCTGTTAGTATAAATAATAACTATATATACAGATGTATACTTAAATATGATACAAATTGATAAATTGATACAAAAATTGGACTCAAATTTAAATTCTCGTAAAGAAGTTTGCGACTAATGATAAAATATAAGCAAATTATTTTGATGTTTATTTATATATTTACTATATAAGTTTTTAAGATTATATATTCTTAATAAAAGCTAGTTACAATTTCAGCTAGTAAAATTAACGCCCTATAATTCGTGATTTTCATCGAAATCGTTAGAGCCGTTTTCGAGAAACCGATTCTATATCTTATCTTATTATATTAAACGAGCAATTCTTGTATATATATAGAATCGGTTTCTCGAAAACGGCTCTAACGATTTCGAAGTAAATCTCTGGATTAGGGGTTTTTTTTGGTTTGACAATTCGATCTGTCACAGTCTCATCTTCGGCTAAGTTATTTTATGTTAATTGAAATAATAATTATTCACAGGTGATCGATAAAAATGTATAATTAAATATTTATTCAATTTCATTTTAATAATTAATTGGTTTTTTTAATTTTATTTCCCACTAATAATTCATTACAAATATTATTATATATTAGAATTTTCCAATTTAATTAATTGGAGCTATTTTTTATTGAATATTAAATTATTAAAAATATTATTAATATATCACTTTGAACTAAAACAAAAAATTACCGAGCAACGCTCGGTGTACCAGGTACTATAATTTAATAGAATTAGATCAAGATTTGACACTATATATGTAAAAAAGCATACACTTATTGCTTACTAGTGTTAGTTTATTATTAGAATCATTACTTAATTAAAAATAAATAAATAAATAACTTATAATTACATATTTTTAAACGAATTTCAAACTAATTAGTTAATAATTAAATCAACAATGAATAACCTTATAGTTTGTTTATTTAATTTGATTTGATTTTTATATAATTTATATTTCAATAATAATTAACCTAATATACTTATTTTTTTATTCAAAGAAAAAAATGAAATTTTAATTATTATAATTTTTTGATTTGTAATTTTTATATATACTTACATAATACATTTATATATGTATATAACAAAACAGAGACGAGGGAAACCAACCTGATGTTTCAACCCCTATCTCTTTTGTTAGCTATTTAATTTTATCTGAGCCGGATATTAAATTAAAAATAATGAATTAAAAAAAAGACATATTTTGTTGTTGTTGTTGTTGTTGTTTATTTTTATATTAAACAACCTAATAAAAAAGAAAAATGAAAATATTGGGAAAAAAACAATTCTACATAACAGACACAGTGTATTTGTGTTTGTGTTTTTTGAGCCACTCAACAACTGTCTTTTGATGAATACTTTAATCGGTAAAAATATTGAGATTAAATACCAACAGAGGGTTGACTAACTTGACAAGTACATCAATTATGTAGCTCTGAGACTTATGGTTGCGAAACGTAGGGGGGTACATACGAACTGGGCAATGGATTTTAGGCCCCTTTTTGGCCCCTGGGGACCACAATATCCGGTTATATGTCCTAAATCCGGTTTCGAACGATTAAGGGCATCGATTCGTTCCACTTAGAAGTTACAAAATGAAATTAACTTTTTTTATCTCTGAGATAGAAGTGTCAAGACCCAGGGAGGCGCTCCCAATACTTCACATTATTATATTCTATAGAATATAAATGTGAAAGTAAAAGCATACGGCTGTTGCTTAATACTGTTAGAATATCTTAATTAAAAATAAATAAATAAATAATTTTTAATTACATTTTTAAAAGAATTTCAAACTAATTAGTTATTACGTTAATTAAATCAACAATGAATAACCTTATAGCTTGTTTATTTAATTTGATTTTTAACTGACTTTGAAAAAAGGAGAAGGTTATCAATTCAACGTTTGTTTGTTTTTTGTTTGTTTTTTTTGTGTTTGAACATTTATTATATAATAATTTTAACTTATATTTCAATCATAATTAACCTAAAATATTTGTTTATTTTTATACTATATAAAGACCAAAAGTAAATTTTTGAAAGGAAATGAGTGTCTATTTGAGAAAGAAAGCTCAAATATATTCTCAAAATCTACTCCAGATATTTAAACAATTTTATTAACGAAAATGAAAAATCTTTGATTTGACATAAATTCATTCTCTTTAATTACACTTCTCGACAAAAATTAAACAAAAATTTCTCCCCATAAACCTATCAATAGTTTCCAGTAGAGTTTTCTACGCCGATTCTCATAGAATTTCCCGATTTTTTACAACACGTCAGAGTTTTGAGATATTATCGGTCAAAATGACGAAAAATTGCATTTTGACCTTATTTTCGAATCCCATTAAATATTAAACACAATATTTGATTATTTTGTTGGCGTAATGGAAAACAGCTTCCTCTTTGATTTTCAAATTACCACTTGTTTATAGCTCAATTTGAACTCGAGGTATAATTAAAAAAACTAAAACTACGTGATTATAAAAGATAATAAACATAGATAAAAACATAAGGTCTTAGTTTTTTTAGTTATAACTCAAGTTCTAATTGAGCTACAAACAAGTAATGATTTGAAAATCAAGAGGAAGCTGTTTTCTATTACGTCAACAAAATAATCAAATATTGTGTTAAATATTTAGTGGGATTCGAAAATAAGGTCAAAATGCTATTTTTCGTCATTTTGATCGATTGTAGCTCAATTAGAGCTTGAGTTATAACTAAAAAAAACTAAGACCTTATGTTATTATCTATCTTTATTATCCTTTATAATCACGTAGTTTTAGTTTTTTAGTTATAACTCGAGTTCTAATTGAGCTAAAAACAAGTAGTAATTTGAAAATCAAAGAGTAAGATGTTTTCTAATACGTCAACAAAATATTTTGATTTCAAATATTGCTGTTTAATATTTAATGGGACTCAAAAATAGGTCAAAATGGTCTTTTTCGTCATTTTGACCGATAATATCTCAAAACTCTGACCTGCTGTAAAAAATCGGGAAATTTCATGATAATCAGAGTATATAACTCTACTGGAATTGATTGTTACGTTTACGGGGAAATTTTTTGTTTAATAGTGTTATTATTATTATTTTTTTTTTTATATAAATTTTATATCCACATTATATCGGACTGTTGTTGTTTTTCTTTTTTAATCATTTCCATAGATTGAGGAATGCAGAGTAGATGAGATAGAAGCGTGGGAGTGGGGGGTGTATCTAGTGGATGGTTGCTCTCCCTTATCTTTTAGACCCCCTCGTCCCCTTAAGCTTAACTACGGAGAGTACAGGGATCGTTTCCCGGCTAGAACCATACCAGTAACGTGTGCTCTTTCTCTCTCTCTTTTGGTCTGTTTGTCCCAAGGAATTCCATTATCTTGCTTGCACTCTCTACTGTGCCTCCAAGCCATCTTCTATTCTAACACTAACAGTTAATTGTCCTCTATCTGTGTGTGTGTGTGTGTGTTAGGGGTGTTTAGTGGGGGTGGTGGGGGGTTGTAGAATAAACGAACGCAATGAGAAAGAATGCTGCGCCATGAGAGAATAAATTGCATTCAAAAATATAGACACACACACACACACACACACTATATTTTTCATTTCAAAGTTATTTATTTATTTATTTATTTATTCAATTACGAAAAGAAACAGAAACAATATTTATGTTATTTAATTATAATTCCTTGGAAAATAATTAAATGTTAAAATCACAGAGGAAAATGGAAAAAAATAAAGAGTATTTTGGGTTTAAAAGAATTCTTATTAAGTTTGCTGTTATTTGAAAAAATAAATAAACTGATGTGGCCAGAGTTACTATACACAACAGGGTTACTTTCACATTTATATACTATAGTAATGTGAAATATTGTGATCGCCTGCCTGGGTCCTGACTCTTTGAGAGCTTCTAGATCAGAAATGAAAAAAAGTTAATTTTTCTTTGTGATTTCTAGGAGGAAGGAATCGATGACCTTAATTGTTTGAAACTGGATTTAGAACAGTGTTTCGAAAACTTTTTGTATTCAAGGTACACCTAACAAATCAACAAATTTTACGGGTACACCAAAGAAAAAAACAATGTTTATTTATTATTAAAATCAATATATTTTAGGTTAAAAATAAAATAAAATGAGAGAGTCTTCTGTTTTTTAAATAAAATAATTTTTAATTATTTCTAGAGACTATAGTTTCGAAGGCATTGCCTTCATCATCAGTCTATCACAAATATTTCAAATTAGTTACAAATTAAGATTTATACATAGAAAATTTTGAAAAATATATAAAATATATAATATATAATTTTCTATGTATAAATCTTAATTTGTAACTAATTTGAAATATTTGTGATAGACTGATGATGAAGGCAATGCCTTCGAAACTATAGTCTCTAGAAATAATTAAAAATTATTTTATTTAAAAAACAGAAGACTCTCTCATTTTATTTTATTTTTAACCTAAAATAAAAACAATTCTGTTACCATCGACAGTGAAATCTTTTAATCAATATATTATATGAAAAGATGTTTAATGAGAAATTTGAGCTGGTTAACTGAGCACAGGGGATCCAAATTTGGAGCAATCGTTGATAAGAATGCTTGCATAACTCTCAGATATATGTAGGTGCATTATCTTCACAAAACTTGATATTTTTCCGCGACACGCCAACTAATGACCACGGTACACTAGTGTGCCGCAGCAAACACTTTGCGGAACACTAATTTAGAAGATAAAACCAAGATATTGGGGTCTCTAGAGACCAAAAATCCATTGGTCCGTGTTTATGTATGTACCAGCCCCGTTTCGTAATTACAAATCTCAGAGCTTAAGAAACTTAAGCTTGATTTAAGCTAGAAGGAATGTAACAAGCTCTTGGTTAAAATCGGAACACCGGAGGTTGGCATTTACATGAAAGATTTTTCGTTTTTTTTGATTTTCCCAAAAAACGGCCCCAATAATTTTTTTTTTTAAATTGGTGTACCTACTTATATCAAGGGTCATAAATCGTATAGTCGTATAATCATAGTCGTGTATAAATTTTAATCCGATTGAAATAAACGAAAGAGGTGTAAATTAGGAGTGATCTTGCAAAATAAATATTTTAATCGTTTATATCTCGTCTTCGGTAAGTCGCAGAGTTTTGAGATTTGAATCTTAAGCTATCTAGAGGCTAGAAGAAGAGTATAACAAGATTTTGGCTAAAATCGAAAAACCGGAAGTTGAAGATTTTTAGTATTTTGCAATTTTGTCCAAAGGGGCTTGGGCAAAACCCAAATTCAAGTAATTTTTTTTCTAATGTTAGTTTAATCAGCAATCAAGATATATATATATACATGTGTTTTTTTCTTAAATCCTCTAACATTTTAGGATCTTGCATTAATAAATTCCACTTAACCCATATTGCCTAGGCTGGCATTCGGGGTTATTATTTATAATTACATTTATTTATTTATTTTATGTTATGAGTTTTAACATTTTGAGTGAAGAAAATATTTACATTGTATATTTATTTTTGTCGTGTGGTGTGTGCTAACAATGGAAGGAATGTTTAGTTAATTTATTATAATATATAATCAATAATTGTATTTTTATACACTTTTAATTGATCATTTAAAATATTTGAATTATTAGAGAGAGATATTTTAATTTCGGTGGATTCTAAGAGATCAAATTTAAGGCTTTTTCTTTCGAAATCAATGGGGATAGAGCTATTATTATTATTTGAATGATTGGATTCATGTAAGTGAATTGCGAAGGCTGAGATCGAATCTAAATTAATGTTATTGGATCTATTGAGACGATTAAGAGCTCTAACGTGCTCAGAGTAACGCATTTTGAATGAGCGGCCTGTCTACCCTATATAGACCCTTTGACTCCTGGTGATGTGCTCACCCCCGAAATATAACGAATACAAAACTCAATTTTATTTTATTCCAGTTGCTTAAGTCTTTTTTTAAGTCGCTTATACATAAAAATTAAAATTAATTAAAATTGTATGATTTAATTTCTATTATAAGAGTCCATTTTGGGCCTATATTATCTCCTTTTAAATATACCTAAGACTCTCCTAATCCTACTGTGCATTATTAACCAAATTTTTGACTAATTTTTTTTCTCTTTTTTTTTGTTTCAGGTAAAGCCGAATTATTTATCCTATCTTCTTCTACTCAGGAAGCTTTCTTATTGAATATGTTTTAAAATGGAGTATAAAAAGGTAATTTAATTTCCTGATATTATTAATTATTTATTAAGATTTTGTATCACGCTAAAAAAATGAATTGTCATATTAAGTACCTAAGATTACTTGTATATTCTTAAAGTTTCGGTTATTAATTCTAAAAGAGATTTCAAATACGAGCAAAACATTCTAAATATCAGGCAGTTCTCTATCTTCTATACTTTAGGAGTTTTTTTATTTTCTATGATTAACTATGAGAATTTGGTCAATATAATACTTTATTATATCTTAAACACATTGATAAAATACCATGTTTATTTTTCACCCAAGTATTGATAAAACATCCAATGAATAGTTAATTATTCAATTTTATATAAACTATTTGCTTTTATAAAATAGAATAGAATTTAATTATTCAGTTCTTCCCTTTTTCAGGGTTTAGGACTTTTCATTTTATCATATATATTTACATTATTTATTTACGATTGATATTTTACAATGTTGGTACTTTTTGTTTATTTATATTGTTATTTAATAATTAGATAGTTAATAATTAATTTATAATTTTAATTGCTAAATTAATCGGTCTTTTGTATAATTCTCATACTATAATTAAGATCTAATTATGAGTTATGCACGTTTTTAAAGTTTGGATCCTCTCTCCTTTCATAAATATTTTTAAGTACTTGTCTTCTATATTTAATTGCGAGTTATTTTTTTTCAATCTGAGGGGTTAAAATTTAAAGAAAAAAACAGAATAGGGCAGCACTTTGTGTTAACGCCTGTATGGTAGATTATCTCAACTGCCAGTTGAATTCTACATGCTTTGCTAATTATTTTTAACCGACTTCAAAAAAGGAGGAGGTTCTCAATTCGACTGATTTTTTTTATGTACCTATGTTACCTGATATCTCCGCCAATTGTGAACCAATTTTGAACATTTTTTTTTCCATTGGGTTCAGTCTAGCTTCGGATTGATCCCGTTTTTTTCATTGGTATTAGATCTTTTTTATTAGGTTTGTTCAGGCCTAACTCCTTTGTTTATGAACTAATAATCAAAAAATTCAAATTATATTAATTAAATTACAATTAAAATTAATTTTTATAATGAGCTCATTTAATTAAATGGTTATTATTAGAAATAAATATATATTATAATTTTAATTGAATTATGGCGTAACAATAAAAAAATAGTGCTCTACATTTTTAACCGACTTCAAAAAAGGAGGAGGTTCTCAATTCGACTGATTTTTTTTTATGTGCCTATGTTACCTGATATCTCCGCCAATTGTGAACCGATTTTGAAGATTTTTTTCGTATTGGGTTCAGCCTGTATTTTAATTCGTATTACCGTGTAAATCGATAAAAATGTAAATAATTCAGTAATATATAAATACTATATTTCAACGGAAAATAAAAATCATAAAAACAATTAATTAATAAAATGGTAAATATATAAAACATATAAATAAGTAATTCACTTTACATATTGTATATAGTAACATAGAATTGAGTACGAAAGATCATTTTTCCCTAAACGCATTTATAAAATTTCTGCTAGATTCAATCATGTCTTGTAAAAATCCAAAAATAAATACTTTGCAACATTTAATGATTAATTATTTAATTTCATATTAAATTTAGAATGGAATATAATTTATTTATTCTGTCCTTACCCTTTTCGGTGTTTAGAACTTTATATAAGTATACATTATTTATTTACATTGTTGGCTCGTTTTATTTATTTATATTGTTACTTAATAATTAGTTATATTTTATTAATTATTTAATTATTTTATATTTTAATAATAATATAATTAATCATTGATTGCTATTTTTATTCAAAAATATTTTGGGCTGTGCGTTGATCAGTCACCCCCCCCCCTATAAATTATGTTTAATTGTAGGTACATTTATTTTAGATAATGATTTATCTTTTTGTTTAAAAGTATTTTAGTATTATACTAATTTGTCCCACTTAGCCACATCAGCTGTTTTCATTTTATAAAACAACAAAAACAAAAAATAAAATCCTTTTCTGTTATAAATAAATAAATAAAAAGAAGAGATAATTTTGCAAATAAACAGAAAAAAATAGACACACACAATCAAACGAATAAAGAAATAAATGAATAAATAGGTACAGTGTCGGAGCAATTATTTATTTAATTTGAATGAAATTTAAAACGAGAGAAGAAAAACCGAAAAAGAGAGAGAGAGAGAGAACCAAACAAGCCTATAGGGTCTATTGAACCAATAAATCAATCAAATTGACTTGAAAACAAACAAATACAAATACATTAGGTATTTAACTAATTAACCAATCAATAAATACCTACCTAAGCCGGAAAATAAAGGAAATAACTACACGTTTTTATTAATAATTTAATGTTTTCTAAAGAGAGTGAGAAAAATAATTGATCTTACTTATGACAGTTTCTGATTTATTTACATTGTTTGTTTATTTATATTGTCACTTAATTATTAGATAATTAATAGGTAATTAGCTATATTTTATTAATTGTTTAATTATTCGATATTTTAATATTAATATAATATAATTAACTGAACAGCTGTCATAAATAGCCTTAAATTCGAGATGAATTTTATCTTCTCTGGGCCGGTTGCATGACGCAAAGTAAATGCTTTTACCACTAGCCAAGGTAGATGGTAAATGGAGAGCCTGGGATGGCCAATCAGATGACAGGAACTTTCAGTGCCTGTCATCTGATTGGCCATCAGTCACTGGTAAAAAGCATTTACTTTGCGTCTATGCAACCGGCCCTCTATATATCTAAATTCTTTTTGACAACGGATTTTATTATGTCTGAAAGTGATGATACAATATATAAATATTTATATTACAAACAATACAATAAAGATAATTATTATAATAAATACTAACCTGAAAGGGATAATTAAATTACAAGTTGTTTATCTTGTGATGTAAACATATCAAGTGACAGTTCCCTTTCAGATGTGTTCTTAACTTAACACTAATCTACAGTAGAGACCTCTGGTGGTGGGTAGTGACTGTACTAGTCATTTACATATATAAAACAGTTCCGTGACAGGGTGTAATAGCCACCGCACATACCAAACCGCTGGACCTAAAGGGCTGAAATTTTTAGAGTGCATTTCTATAATTACATTGATGCCCTCTAAGAAATGATTTTTTGAAATTCGAACCCAAAAGGGGAGAATGGGCCCTAAAATCTTCTTTTATATACATATTTAAATACTTTCAAGACAGGGTGATAATTAGCGAACAGACCAAACCACAAAGGGCTGAAATTTTGATAATTCATTTCTTTAATGACATGGATAACCACTAAAAAAAGTTTTTTTTTTGAAATTCGAACCCTAAAGGGGAAAAGGGATCCAAAATGTGTTTTCGGAGTTTTTTAAGATCTCATAAACCAGAAAAGATATCGATATGGTTTTAGCTTAGAAAAGTGAAGTATTAAAATACAAAAAAAACAATATTTAAGTATTTTGCTCTATTTGCCCCTGAAAGGAGAAAGTCATTTTGGAGTAAATTTTTGAAATTTTTAAAGTGCTCTATCTCCTGGTTTTTTAAGGAATAGCATTCAATTTTGGTATTTAGGTCTATTTTTGAAATATCTCAGGATGAGTTTTTTTAATTTTCCAAAATTTGACCCGTGAATTGAAAAATGAGGAAGTTTTTATTTTAGGGTCTTAAACAGTAAAGGCTTTTTATCTTCTATGTTTAGGGATAGGGTTGGTGAGGTGGGGAGTGATCGGCGGTAAAGGGTAGAGGGCTCAGAGGTCAACAAGAGGCCCGCCAAAGGCGGGCTTTGCACCTACTATATATAATTAGTTTCTTGAAAATGGTTCTAGTGAAAATCACTGAGTAGAAAGTTTTCGGGTCGACACTTCGATCTGTTAGCTTCTCATCTTCGCGTACTGTTGCGCGCCAGTGGTTATGGGTGCAAACATATTATTTGTTTGTTTATAGCGGGCCGTATTATAGTCCCGAAAGGATTATAATGGCCTACTAATGGTGATCGTGGATTCTCTTGTCTAGCACGCCGTTTGCTGGAAGATGTGTGTGCTGTAGATAAAATTTTTTGTTATCTCTTAGGCAAGGGTTGAAATAGAACACATTTCTTTTATATGGTTTTTTATTTGGTATAAGGGTGGGGAGGGGTAGTACATTTTTACACTCAACTCACTTACTGTCTACTAACTAACTCTCTGCTGTCTACTTGCTAACTGCTACTAACTAACTGACTGACTGACTCAAGACTGTCTCTTTTTGCTTCAACCCGGAAAATTCACAGACTCTGGGAATTTTCCAAAGGCCTCTGATTGGTTAATTTCCTAATAAGAGGGGCGTGGTAATATATTTGAAAACCCATTCCTTCTAGAAATATTCTCACGATTTCTCTTGGCAAAATTCAGAGAAACCCATAAATTCACTTGACATCTGGCGCTAAAAGCCATCCGACATTTATGTAAACAAGTCAATCTAAATTTATTGTTATTTAATTGTTTTTTCCCAATATATTCCACTACACATTCGTCTATTGTTAATAGGCACGTTCTTGGGATACAAAAAAGGCCTCAGAGCCGCCCGCTCAACCATCTGTCCTGCCAAAATATGACCCTTAAACAATTAAACTTATTATAAATGAAAAATGCTTTCGCCAATTCACATAATATATTGAAATTTCTAAACATATATGAATTTAAATTACCGAAAGTTTATATTATGAATCTGCGACCGCGACAGTACACTATAATTTGATTGGTTTTTTCTTAATTAAAATAATTATTCTTGAGTGGGTGTATAAATAGCACGTTATAATTAATTTAAAAATTTATAAATAATATTATTATTTTTTAATTATTTATTTTATTTATTCATTTATTTATTAAACAATATGTAATTAAACATTTTCTTTTCTATTTAGTTTTGATAATTAATTAGATTTTTTAATTTTGAAACCCACAACTATTTCTTTACAAATATTAATATATATATATATATATATATATATATATATATATATATATAAATTAAAATTAGGATGAAATGATGAACGAAAGGGAGATCAAAACCAATCGACTTGATTGGGGAATAATGGAATTGAAATAATTATCGGAAAAGAGGTTTTTTTATCTAATTAGATTTTCCTCTTATTAAAAACAAGGACTAAAGATGAATAAGGACACTCGATGGTGGAGAAGCAATCTCCGGAATCGAAGCTAAAATACAAGGTATACATAAATTAATGTAAAATAATTGGTTTAATAAAGTTTATAAAAAAAAAAAAATAATTAAAATTAGGAGGGGATCACTGAAACCAATCGACTTGATTGGGGAATAATGGAATTGAAATAATTATCGGAAAAGAGGTTTTTTTATCTAATTAGATTTTTCCTCTTATTAAAAACAAGGACGAAAGATGAATAAGGATACTCGATGGTGGAGAAGTAATCTCCGGAATCGAAGCAAAAATACAAGGTATACATTAATTAATGTAAAATAATTGGTTTAATAAAATTTATAAAAAAAAAAAAAATTAATTAAAATTGAGAATGGGGGATGGATTGGTAATGAGTGATGGAAAACCAATCGACTTGATTTGGGAATAATGGAATTGAAATAATTATCGGAAAAGAGGTTTTTTTATCTAATTAGATTTTTCCTCTTATTAAAAACAAGGACTAAAGATGAATAAGGACACGCGATGGTGGAGAAGTAATCTCCGGAATCGAAGCAAAAATACAAAGTATACATTCATTAATGTAAAATAATTGGTATAATAAAATTTATAAAAAAAAAAAAAATAATGAAAATTAAGAAATTGGATGTATGATTTGACAGGATTGGGATTGAATATGGAATTGGAATAATTATCGGAAAAGAGTTTTTTTTTATTTAATTAGTTTTTCCCTCTTATTAAAAACAAGGACTAAAAGATGATCAAGGACAGTCGATGGTGGAGAAGTAATCTCCGAAGTCGAAGTTCAAATACAATGTATACATTAATTCATGTAAAATAATTGGTTCAATAAATTTCGTTTAAAAAAATATAAAATTTAAATAATTGAAAATATTTTCTATATGAATATTATGAATTTATAATAAAACCACAAATTACATAAAAAAATAGATAGTTTTTTTAAATCTTTGTTGCAGTGTAAAATTCTTCTTCAACGATAATGTGGTTAGAGCTATTGAGAAAGAATGACACTCAAAAATCTAACAAACAGGGCCGCCAACACATGTTTAGTTTGCTAGTTTAGTTCTTTTATTGTTTGGCAAGCTATGTTGGCTAACCTGAATTTTTTTTTATTTTTTCCTGAATTTTCCAATTTTCCGGGCAACCTTTTGCAATTTTTTTTTACGTATTAACCTGAATTGGACTATTACGAACATTTAAAAAAAAATAACCAAATCGGTCCAGGCATTTGAGAGATCCGCGCTTACGAAGAAACAGAAATTCATTTTTATTATATAGATATACCATACTTGAAAATACCAGTTTAGATAACACATAATTAAATTAATTAATTGTTCATTTTTAGTGGTGGTTATCTAATCTTCTTATGGGGTTTTTTCTTTTTTTTTCATCCAGGCCATTCATTTTGTGTGTGTGCTTGTGTATTAGTGGATCACATCCTCCTCACGCGAGCCGTGCACATCCCTTAGCGGATGTTCTCCATCATCATCCCCTTTCTTTTTCGCGGCGAGTAGTGCATGCAGTAGTTGCAGCCATCTTGCCCCCCCCCCCGCGCTAAAGCTGTCACCATCCCCTTTGCAGCACGGAATGTCTGATTAGATTAAATGATTTATACAGGTGAGAATGTCGGGGGTAACAAATAATGCGCACACCCCCACCCCTGTTCCGGTAGAAATAAACCGTTTAAACACAGTCTAATAGGAGGGTGGGGGTCAACCACCCACACACACAAACAACACGATAAATTTCAATCTTCTTTTTCATTTAATTATTCATTAAATAGATAATTAGATGATAAAGTGGTTAGGTTGGAGACGTAAAAAAAGAGAGAAATTAAATTGGGCACAAGGTAGAGGATTCGAAACTACAATCTTCCTTCTTTTTAAAAAATAAATAAATAAACAATTTCTAGATATGTGGTAATGATAACATTTATTAGGGCATTATGCTCAACATTCACAATAATTAGTACGAGAAGTTCTTATAGGGTTGTAGAAAAACCAAATAAAAGGCATCAATTAACCATTGTACAACGTTGCGACAATATATTTTGTCTTACTGACGACCTACAAAACAAAAAAGGATACAATAATGCGTAGAGTAAACAAATAACCAAAGAACAATGCATACCATACTATATATATATTTGCCTAGATTAATTTGCCGCAACGCTGACGTAATGGTGCCGACAGGGAGCGGCATTGGTAGATTTGCGGCAAATTTGAAATATAATCGTAATTTATACTCGAATTTTGAAATGAAAGACTTCAATTGATTTTAAGATGATAATTAAGAAACATTAAATATATTGATAATTATTCCTCCTCACCCCCCCCTCTCACCACTCAAAAATTAAATATTCAATTCGCTTTTCTTTGCGCACAGAAGAAGAAATTAATCACATCTTATTTGATTTATATTTTATATATTATTTGTTTATTTTTTAATAATTTGCCACTTTTTTAAAAATCTAAATTTTGTTATTCTTATTTTTTGATTTTTACAAAATTGAACGACTTAAGACACGCATGCCCGAGTTTCTCATGGCAATACTGGATGGAGCAGCCTGTCATACAAACAACACCTGATCTCTTTTAAATATTTTGAGCCTTATATCGATTATCGATCCCAAATTAAAAAAAAAATGATATAATATAATTCTCCTTCTTACACGATCCTACTTATTTAAATAAATATACATATTTACACACAAAAAATATCACAATGTTGTAGATTATAGAAAACAAAAATACTTCCAGATTCATATCTAAAGCCTCATTTCTGTAGCTGTGTCAGGACGAAAATGAGGCGAAACTTTTAAGGGACTATGTATTTTCGGGAGTTTACATGTATACATTTGGAGTGTGGTGTTTTAAGAGGAATAACATTTTTGAACCGAGACGCCGCCCGCCAGGGCACCAGCCCGGAGGGCCGAGCTTCGAAGGCACGCACGAAAAGCTCGTTATACATAGTTGTCTTAACTTCAGACCTTGTAATTTGGTCAGCATTTTGTTTGTTGTTTTATTTGCTAACAACATTAAAAGTTCTACGAATTTTAAATTAAATCATTGGCAGAAATAAAGTTACACGAAATGAAAGTAGTCTTAGCTTTTTAAAATTTTTGCGATGTCCCGCATCCACAGTATCCATGGGCCGTATACCACAATTACCTACTCATCATTATTGTATCTTTTATTTTTTTAGTACTTGAGAATGACGAAATATATCGTCGAAACGTTGAACGATGGTTAATTAATGCCTTTTATTTGTTTTTCTAGAATCCTAAGAACTTCTCCAATTAATTTAACTAATTATGGATGAGATCTATAATGAAAATTATTTATAATAATCAATTAAAATGGAAACCAGTATTTTGTCATCAAATTTCTAATTACAATTATAGTCAAATTGTGTTTTTATTAGGAAAGTTTTGGGGTATTTCTGGTTTTTTGCATATATATGTTTTTTGGGTCACTGAATCCAAATCTGAGGTTTCCCTAGCAAAATATTGTGACGTAACGTAGCGGGAATGCAAAAAAAGGTGAAAATTTTTATTTTTTGCCGGTTTTTCGATTATAACTCAAAAACTATCAACTTTTCAAAATTAACATTTCTATTCAAATTAAAAGTTGATAAAATTTCCTACAAATTCCATTATTTATGTTTTTTCTCTAATTAAACCATTCGGGCTCAAGCGCAAATTTTCGACTTCGGCAGCCCCCTGGATCACTCAAAAAAACTTGCACTTTTTTCGATTTTTTTCCCATTTTGACCATGAAGGAGCACGTTTTCGACAAAGACTATTCTATATATTTTTAAACTAGATTAAATTTTCTAAAATTGAAATAAAATTTCATCTTAATTGGATAATGTTAAGCCGCAATGTGGTTGTGTTTTTATCAGGAAAGTTTTGGAGTAGTTCTGATTTTTTGCATATATATGTTTTTTGGGGCGCTGAATCCAAATCTGAGGTCACACACAAAAATTTCGTGACGCAACATTGTAGAAAATGCAAAAAAAAAGTGAAAATTTCCATTTTCTGGTGGTTTTTCGCTTATAACTCGAAAACTACCAACTTTTCGTAAATAATATTTTTATTTAAAATGAAAGTTCATAAAATTTCCTACAAATTTCATTATTTAAATTTTTTCTCCGATCAACCGTTTGTGCTCAAGCGTTAGTTTCAAATTGGCCTATTTTTTCTGTTTCTGCAAATCCCAAAAACTTGAACTTTTTTTGATATTTTCCCATTTTGGCCATGAAGGAGCGCGTTTTCGACAAAGACCATTCTATACATTTTTAAACTAGATTAAATTTGCTACAATTTATAAAAAGTTTCATCTTAATTGAGATTGAAGTTATTACAAACTGCAATTTTTTCAAAAAATCTCAGTTTTTTCTTCATAAAATCAAAACCACTCGTCCTAGAAACTTGATTTATATCTCATTCTTTAGAAAATGTTATTTACTCGTAGGTTTACTTGGACCACTTTTTTGTTATAAGTCTTAGATTTATAGATATCTATCATTTTTCATGACAGAAAATGATCCATTTTTTTCAAAGAATCGCAGTTTTTTCTTCATAAAATAAAAACGACTCATTCTAGAAACTTGATTTCTATCTCGTTCTTTAGAAAATGTTATTATCTTGAACGTTTACTTGAAGCACTTTTTTGATAAAAGTCATAGATTTATAGATATTCAGCATTTTCCATGACACTTTTGAGGATTCGGATCATATCCTGTCATGTTTCTAGGTGGATAATTTGCTGTTTTAATCAATTTATCGGGCATCAATCTTTTCTATTTGATGTTGTTGTTGTTGTTGTTGTTGCTCCCTTCCATCATCCCCTGTTGGGTTTTCTCTCATCCGCCCTTTCTCTCTCTTTCTCTTTTCGTCTACTTCGTCTACCAATTAACCCTGGAATGCAGCAAAGTTTGATTCGCCACCCCCTACCCTCTGATTCTTGGTTACATTTCGTTACGCACCCCCGCCCGATTCACCCCCCTTTCAACGAACGTCTCCACCAACTACTCAAAGAGCCCCCTCCCTCGTACTACGAACGAATACGTTGCTATCATCACGATAGATAGTTTCCCTCCCACCCCCGTCTCTTTCAAAATTCCTTCGCTTTGACGTTTAATTATCTATTAATCGAATTAATTTAATTATTAATTGATGAGATTTCTCTAAAAATTCCACCCCTTCACACACTCTCACACCCTTTAACTCTTTTTTTATATTCTAATTTGAAAATTATTTTGAATTTTTATTAAGAACAAATTTAAGGGTTGTTTCATTTTGAAATTCAAATCAGATTTTAATTACACCTCCTTACCACCCCTCTCTTTTTATTCTCGGTCAGTGAATTAATTTACAACCCCTATATATGCTCCCTCTTTTCCACCCCTTTCATCCCTCATCTTTATTCATACACAAATTTGTAAGATAAAGAAAAAAAAATAAAGTAAAAAAAAATTAAAATATCAACGTTTCGATCTTATAAAGAATGAATTAATCAAATTTAATCAAATATTTCTACAAATCTTTTACAATATAATTGTTTTCATATTCAGTAATAATTAAAATTATTTGAGTAATAATTAACTAACAATTAAAAAAATAATTATCTATATTAATTAATTATTTTAAAATTTTAAAATAGATAAATAAATATTTATCTCAATTTACAAAATTATAAAATTTTACATTAACAATACTCATTACATACATCAACATTATATATTACATAATTATACTATATATTTTTTTGAATTATAGAATTAGTTAATTGTATTGCTAAACAAAAAATTCATGGGAACCCCTGTACGTTAGACAACCGATTACGTTAGAGCTCCGTTCTGGAATGCCTATCATTAAGGGAAACTCAATTTTGGTCAGGGAGAACAGATTGTTTCGTGGTGAAACATTTTAATATATTAATAAAACTTGAGTAAGATGCGAGGTGGGTTTCACAAAAAAAAATTATATTATATTATATATTAATATTTAATTTTTATTCAATTATATATCTACAATTTAAATTGAATTTTTCACCGTTAAAATGGATTGATTATTAGTTAAAATTATAATTTATATAGTTTTTTTTTTTTACAAATTTTATTAAACCAATTATTTTACATTAATTAATGTATACATTGTATTTTTGCTTCGATTCCGGAGATTGTTTCTCCACCATCGAGTGTCCTTATTCATCTTTAGTCCTTGTTTTTAGTAAGAGGAAAAATCTAATTAGATAAAAAAACCTCTTTTCCGATAATTATTTCAATTCCATTATTCCCCAATCAAGTCGATTGGTTTATCCCCGTTTTCAGTCATCAATACAATTTATATAGGTTTTGATTTGTAAATATATAATTAATTTATATATAATTAATTGCGAGAATTAATTAATTCTTTATTTAATTTTTTATTATTAATTAAATTAAATATCTACAATTAAAATTGAATTTTTCCTCCGATTAAAATGGATTGATTATTAGTTAAAATTATAATTTATATAGTTTTTGATTTTTAAATATATAATTAATTTTATATGTAATTAATTGCGAGAATTAATTAATTCTTTATTTAATTTTTTATTAATAATTAAATTATATATCTACAATTGAAATTGAATTTTTCTCCGCTAAAATGGATTGATTACTAGTTAAAATTATAATTTATATAGTTTTTGATTTGTAAATATATAATTAATTTTATATGTAATTAATTGCGAGAATTAATTAATTCTTTATTTAATTTTTTATTATTAATTAAATTAAATATCTACAATTAAAATTGAATTTTTCTCCGTTAAAATGGATTGATTATTAAGTTAAAATTATAATTTATATAGTTTATTAAAACCAATTATTTTACATAAATTAATGTATAGATAGTATTTTAGCTTCGACTCCGGAGATTACTTCTCCACCATCGACTGTCCTTGATCATCTTTTTAGTCCTTGTTTTTAATAAGAGGAAAAAACTAATTAAATAAAAAACCTCTTTTCCGATAATTATTCCAATTCCATATTCCCATTTTCTTCCCTATCAAAAAAATTAATATAATTTTTGATTTGTAGATATATAATTAATTTTATATCTAATTAATTGGGAGAATTAATTCGTTCTTCTTAATTTTATTTTCCTTATCCCTTAGGGCTTAGGGCTAAATTGGAATTAATTTGCAATTATAGATAATCAATAGATGATGGTTTTCGGGGGTGTTTTGAGATGAAATCAGCAAGAAAGTTCTTGTGTTGATTCCATTAAATCCCGCCAGGGTTCGCTGAAAAATGTTTTTTTTTTTCATTCTGTAGAGAAGAAAGGAAGGAAGAATCGTTTCCTCAGAAGATGTTGTTGGTTAGTTAAAGAATCACGTTTCGATTTCATGTCAGAAATCGCAAAAATACTTTCTTTGTTTCTTATCCCTATCCCTTATCTCTCTGTCTTTTAAATGTCTTTGTCTACTATTCTATCTTCAAGTTTTTCCACACACACACACATACACACACTCTTTTGATTATTAAATAATACAGTCGAGTTTTCGTAAATACATGTTTAATAAACATATGACCAAATCCAACATATTTTCCATTGTGAAGTCCACTAGGTTTATTTTTCTAATTTAATATAAATTTTCCATTTTTAATAATATAGTCTTTAATTGAATACATTTATTGTTGCACTCATAAATTTTTTAACTCCGATTTTACTCAATTTCATATAATCTACAAAAAGTCAATTCCGTCCCCTGTCCAAATCCTGTTTAAATCTTCAAACCCGTGTATTTACTTGAAAAATGTACAGATATGACTGAATAAAATATTACCTAAATTTAAAAAAGATGAATGAAGACTATATAATTTAATAAAGTTTTTTTAGTGATTAAAATTTTGTTAGAAAAAATTATTAAAGTTGTCCAAAGACACTGTGTCAATTCCGTCCCCAACATTGTTTTAGTATTTAACTTAACACACGCCATCACTGCAGTGGTCAAAAGAGACTCTATTGTCAGTTGGTGGGTTGGTTTATTAATGGCAACCAGTCGTGTTAATTTTATTTATATGATAACAGAAAAATAATTTTATAAAGGTAAGTGATAATTATGTCGTTGATTAGTGTCATTTCCTTCCCTGTGATAAAATTCATATAAAAATATATATGGTATTTAAAAAAGATCTTTCTAGTTTTGTTTTACTTTTAGTGAATTGTAACCTTCTATATTTTTAAGTCAGTCTCTGAACCAAAATACTCTAATGTCAATTCCGTCCCCTTCATTGTCACACCTGAATGGGAAAAATGACAAAAAATTGAAAAATATTTTTTAATTCATGACCTTTATTAGAAATTGGTCTATAGATAGTTGAGACACAAAACTATATTATTATTGTTGGGCTGGAATAAAGTTATATTTTCAAATTTTAGGTAAAAAAAAATGCAAAATAAGTTGAATTTATTCATATATTTAAACAGAGTGAACAGTGTAATAACTCTATTACTAATGTGTTAAAATACATATATGACATCTGTAGAAATTTGATGTCAAATCTTTTGTATTTCTTGGGCCGTATTTAAAAAAAAATTAAGAATGACAAATTATAGTGTAGCGGCTCGCTGTTACTCTGGCTACGAGCTTTTAGACACGGCCGCTAGATGACTCAGTCAGATCGTTGCGACACTTTTGCATGACTGATAATATTTCAGTCATGTTATAAGTGAAGCAATTCGATCTCGACTGATCATCGGAGAATCGATGGAGGGGCCATCCACCAACTAGTAGCCCCTCCCCCGCTAATTAAGCGGGTGGCGCCCAACCCGGCTTTCCACCAGGGCACAAACAACGCCCTGTCCAAAACATCGTTAGGACTCCACCAACTTGGTGGGGGGCGCGGACACGCACCACAACGCACTCAACCAAGGCCCTAACAATCTGGTGACCCCGACGTGATTGCTAAGCAAGCAGCTCTTGACCCACCAGCTAGGTGGATAGAGCCCTGCCCGGCTAACTAAGTCGGTAAAGCGATCACCCAAAAAAGGAAAGCAAGGGTGTGATGTAGCGGCTCGCTGTTGCTCTGGCTACGAGCTTTTAGACACGGCCGCTAGATGACTCAGTCAGATCGTTGCGACACTTTTGCATGACTGATAATATTTCAGTCATGTTATAAGTGAAGCAATTCGATCTCGACTGATCATCGGAGAATCGATGGAGGGGCCATCCACCAACTAGTAGCCCCTCCCCGCTAATTAAGCGAGTGGCGCCCAACCCGGCTTTCCACCAGGGCACAAACAACGCCCTGTCCAAAACATTGTTAGGACCCCACCAACTTGGTGGGGGGCGCGGACACGCACCACAACGCACTCAACCAAGGCCCTAACATATAGTTTAAAAAACTAAAAAAAACGCTTATTATTTTTATAAATATTTTACATTTGATGATAGACTATTGGTCCATAATTTTCAATTTTTGAGGGTTTCCTTTTTTTAAATAATATCATTATATTGTATTTTTTCCATTAATTTCAAATAATTTTTGTTTTTAAGATGTTATTAAATACTACTCTTAAAAGATAGGCAAGGAGACTTTGTATACTAACATTTATTATTCCACTTTCCTTTTGATGTAAACAAATTTTTAAATTTACCCCAAACTATTTAATTAAATTAATTTTTCAGCTCCATTGTTTAAGGTTATTGTATTGTCATCTGAATTACATATTCATTTAAAGTTTCAAGTCAATACGACATTTAGAAGTAAGATAAAATTGACTTTCTAGATTTGCTTACATACAAGTGAAGTTAATATTAAGTGTTTAAAAACAATTTCCAAAAAAATCAAGTTAGCTTAATATTGCAAAGGTACTAATAATAAAATAAGCTGATGTGGCCACCCACATGGCTTTATTATACACCTTCCCCACTCTTATATTTAATAGTTAATTAAAATAATTGTAATCATTTACGAAAAATCCCTCTGCTCCCATAAAGTTTGTATCCTTTAGTAATATTTATGATATCTCCTTATAAATTAGAATCTTCTAATGTAAATATAAGCAACTCAAGAAAACAAATAGGGACCATTATTTTTAAATTATTTTATCTTAATAAATGTTTCAAAATATTGGCTCCACAACATGAAAACAATTGAGAATGAAAAAATATTTTTTAGTTCCTATTTTCTCCACTTATTCCAGAGAGGTGATTTTATACGCATATACCAGTCCATACTATATATATAAGAGCCTAGATTAATTTGTAACAACTGAGAGAATTTTCTTTAAAAAAATTACCCTCTTGCCTAGAATCGAGCCGACGAACTCTTGAACTAAGGGCATCAGCTCTAGCCATTACACCAATGCAACATTAATATTTATAACTTGATTTCTGTTACTAAAACTATATATTTTTGATTTAGACTTTGTGTCGAGATAATATTGTATTCATTTGATCTCGAATGAAAATGAAAAAACACCAATAGATTTTAAATTAAGAAACATAAAATATATATTAATTAACGAGGCAAATTTGAAATATAATTGTCAGCTCGGATTTTAAACTGATGGCTCCAATCGATTTTCATTAACCAGGCAAATTTGAAATATAATTGTAATTTGGACTCGAATTTTGAAATGAAATACTCCAATTCATTTTAAATTAAGAAACATTAAATATATTGATAATTATTACTCCCCTCCCTCGCCACTCAAAAATTAAAGATGCGAAACTTTTAAGAGACGATGTATTTTCGGTAGTTTACGGGTATAAATTTGGAGTGTGGTTTTTTAAGAGGAATAAAATTTTTGGACCGAGACGCTGCCCGCCAGGGCACCAGCTCCGGAGGGCCGAGCTTGAGGGCGTGCCGAAGGCACGCACGAAAAGAGTCAAGAGATAGATGATAAAGAAAATACAGAAAAGAGAAGATCTCTCTCATTTTAAAGTGATTTTGAAGGAAAACAAAACGGTTGCCAATAGCACCCCATTATCGGAAAACGATATAAAATAAATTTTTATTAATAACAAAAACTTAATAGAACACGAAAAAGAACAAAAAGAGAGAGAGAGGGAACAGCTGTTGGACCACAAGAACTGACAATGGAACAGAATATGATCTACAACAATCATCCCACAACAATTACCTATAACAATATGGTATATTCATAAAAAATAGGTAAAACATTCGTATATCTCTATTATCAATAGGTATAATAGTTTTGAATTCTCTATCTCTATGTTCACCGACTTTCAGATTAAACGGCTTAACCGATTGATTTGAAATTTGAAACATACACTCGTGAAGGGTTAAGTAACCGGTGTGGTTTATACAAAGTGAACTTTTAGTCTCAGGAGGATATGTTCATCGACTTCTTTTTTTTATTTTTTTATTCCAATTTCTAATAAATTCTAATTGAATTTTTTTCTACAAATTTAAATTTAATTGATAGTAATGGAATGCAGAAGAAAAAGGAGAAAAAAACTCTCTTCCCCCGACCGTCTTTCCAGCAACTTATAACCTTCAATCTTTCAAGACCGGCATCCACAGATACCTTCGACTCCTACTCAATCCCTAAATCTCCACTTATCTTCAAATTACAAGGGTCCACCACGGACTACAGAGGTTGTACTTTCTTGGTGCAACTTCTTCTTGTATCAATATCATTAAAAAAAAAAAAAAAAAAAAAATCAAGTTTTAGCCAGTAAGAAATTTTATATGCTAGCCAGACTCGAACCCAGGCCTCCCGATTGAACATCGTCATCAACGATGCTGAAGCGGAGCCAGCTTTTTTTTAACTTTAATAAACTTTTATTTACAATATTATACAGTAGGTTTTTACATTAGTAATATTATTCTATAAGGTTACAGATTTTATACATATGTTTTATAATTAGTTTCTATGTGCAGTCTCCTGCCTAGTACTTTAAGGCTTATACTGCTTTTTTTTTTTTGCTTAGGCTTTAGATATTTAAGGTTTATTTAGAATAATCAGTGTTAAGTGCATTGATTATACGAGGAGGAGTTGAAAAATAAGTTTCCCCTGTCGACTGTGGTCAGAGTTGTGTATGAAAGTCAAAAAATAGAATGAGACATTAAAGATATGACATACCTTTATTTTATTATTCTCGTACGAGTACGTTGAGACATTTGTCATATCGCTTGATAAGCTTCAAAAAGTCCTCCAAGAAAAATTCAGGGCTTTGCATATGGAAGAAGCGTTGAACGGCTATGGGCGAAAGGCGACACAGCAGGAAAACGCGCAAGTCACCGATACACCATTGGGTAGAGGTCGCTGCAAATCAAGCAGATGGCGCTGTTGCAGTGCCTGCGCAAAGCGGAGACCAGCCTCTCATTTGAGCCCCGGTAGGTATGGAGAGAAGGTGCGTTTTGAATTCGTGGTCAAAGGAGGAAGTGAGAGCGGTTATCCGCTATGAATTGGCACGTGGAGTATCAGGAACAGAAATTCATAACCGCCTCGTGGAAGTCTATGGGTATGGTAAGTCTATGGAAGTCTATTCGGAAAAAGCGGCCTGGCCTTCTCACATCTGGCGTTCTGCTGTTGGATGACAATGCCAGACCACATTCGGCGAGGGCAACGCAAAACCATATTGCAACTCTTGGTTGGGAGCGCCTACACCATCCGCCATACAGTCCTGATCTCGCACCAAGCGACTTCCATCTGTTTCCGGCTTTGAAGACAAATCTCGGGGGAAGGCGCTTTGGAAGCAATACGGAAGTGAAACAAGCCGTTCAACGCTTCTTCCGTATGCAAAGCCCTGATTTTTTCCTGGAGGGCTTTTTGAAGCTTATTAAGCGATATGACAAATGTCTCAATGTACTTGGTACCTATGTGGAAAAATAAAGGTTTGTTATATCTTTAATGTCTCATTCTATTTTTTGACTTTCATACACAACTCTGACCACAGTCGACAGGGGAAACTTATTTTTCAACTCCTCCTCGTATAAGGTTGTTGGTTTTTAAGATGTTTTCGTTAATTTATTTTACAGGAAAAGTTACAAGAACAAAAAACCTGTTTTCAGTTTTTCTCTTTTTTTTTTAGTAGAATAAAAATAAAAAGGTTTATATTATATTGTTAGTTTTTAAATTATACCTATTTTCTTGTATATGTTTGTGTACTTTGGGTTTTTCCCCGTTGTGTCTCTTAGTCTTTTGGGTATATCTCTTGTCAGTTTGTTGTGTTTTAATTGAGTCTCATAGAAAGTTTTCGAGATTCTGATTATAAAATCATCTATTCTTTCTATTTGACTCATTTCGTGCAGGTCGGATATTTTTGTATCTCTTCCTCGGTTGTTAATTAGTCGTAGACATTTGTTTTGATATATCTGTAGTGGTTTGATAGTTGTTTTGCTTACATGACACCAGGCCGGTGCAGCATATGTCAGTGTAGGTCTTAATATTGTAGTGTAGATTAGTTTTTTATTTTTGTGAGTTAAGAAGGAATCCCTAGATAGTAGTGGGAATAGTGTTTTCATATTGCCGTACGCTTTTCTGAGGGACTCTTTTATGTGGTTTTTGAATGTTAGCCTTTTATCAAGTTTTATTCCAAGATATTTCACATCGGCGGAGCCAGCGCCTTAGCCAGCTAGGCCAACCCGACTCCCCGAAATTAATTATAAATCCTACCAAAAGTTGAAACCAGGTTATAGATTAATCCTCAAAAATGGTTAATATTGTTTGTTTTAATCAAAATTGTTCGATTAATAAAACACCCTGCTATTTTCTGAAGGGAGTTATTTACGTTGTATTTCTTCTTACTAGGTAGGTATTGAGTAGTTTATAGAAACCTGTTCGCCTTTTCCTTGATTCTACATGTAAATTATTAGAGGTCTCTTGAATCAGGTAAACGTAAAGCTGTCTTGCGATTGAAGCTTTGGTAGGTTTTTATTAGTTCTTTTTCGTCTCTTTTTGGGAGAAGGGTTTTGTTAACTCTTCTTTCCATTTAGAGATAGGAAAAGCAAGGGTTGGTTTTGAAATTAGGCTGGAATAAGGGAAATCTCTGCGTTGCTAAGGTAAATATTTTGTTTATTTTTAAAATATTTTTCTTTTTTTTTAGATAATATGGTTAAAAAGGATAGTCAATTCAGGGTTGGGACTATGGTAGAAGTATAGGTGTTAAAACCAGTGGTGGTTTTTCTTATAGAGAATGATTCAGATGGTTATATAGATTATAAGGATATAGGGAAGAATGAGTATTAATTCTAAATACAGTATGGTTCCTACAAGTTAGTTAATTCAGATATTAATATATAGGTTTGCATTCATTTGTAGGATCTGGCATTGATTTGTGGAAGTCTGTCTATTTATTACTAATTGGGATATTAGTATTCTGCCTCCTATGATTAAATCAATTATAAATTTTGTCAAGTCATAAAGTCCTAGAGTTGTACAAAATTTTATTTAGTTCTCACAAGCAGAGATTAGCTGAGGTAGAGTGAGGTCATACCATCCTTGTTAAGGTTTTGACCAGGTTTCCTTAACAACTTATGGCAAATGCCGGGATGGCTAATGCGTCGCTTGCTCCTGGTATCGAGGTTTTTGCGCGGAATTTTTAAATTACTTTTGTCTTTTGATGGAAATCTATGGTCATGTTATTTGTTAATGAGCATACATTTCTATTTTTTCTTTTTCTTTTTTTTTACTTGTTTATTAATTGTTAAATTGTTGTAATTAATTTGTGTTGATGTTTGTTAATGTATTGTAGCTAGATTCTATTGATGTTTGGAGGACCTAGCCACCGAGGATTTATTTTCTAAGCAGGTCGAGAATAAAGATTTATTTATTTATTTATTTATAAATGGGTCTGATTCAATAGTAGTACTAGTAGGTACTATCTAGTGAGTAGAACTCGTGTACCTACCTACCTGCAAGTTGTTTGTAATGGATAACAGAACAGGATGGCAGTGATTGATTGGGCAATCACTGGCGATTCCATCGACGCCTTCCTTGGTTAACACAAACAACCCAGAGAGCAGCCGTTTTGTTCTTCACAAAGCATTCCATCCCCCCACATTTCGACCCCCACAGCGCCATTAAATATTAAACATGATTCAATAAATTGATCGATTACCAATACCTCGATAAGGGGTACGAGGGGGATGTTTACACTAAAATTCAAACAAACTTGGGGTAGGTAAATATGTGTGTATTCTACTAGTATTTCACTTAAAATTAAAAAACCATGAATATTAGTCTAAATGATTACGATTATTACATTTAACTATCTTATGTTTCTACCCCCGTTCCTTTTTAAAACAGTATTCACGATATATTGTAATAAGGAGAGATCAATCAAATATAATATAAAAATAATATATTTGGGATATATATAGATTTAAATCCACGCTTACTAGATTCTTCAATAATAGAAATCAACAAACTTTGAATGTGATTTATGGATTCCGAGCGTTTTCTAGGAACCTAAGAACGTTTTGATGTATACTAGCTAATTTCGGAATTTTTTTTGTTCTAATTGAATACTCATGCTCGAAATTCTAAATTTTAATTATTGTTAGATACGACACAATATATATATGTATAGATAATGTGGAGAGGGTTAATTTAAAGCCGTGTTGACGTAGCAGGATCATTAGTTAGATTTGTGTTTTGTTATTAATGTGTGGGTGGGATCATATATCTTTAGGGGGAGGGGACGGGGGGTTGATTGATGGATCAACAGAAAATAATCAAGAACGTTTCGTTGTGCCCTGATAAGAGAAAGAGAGAAAGAGAGAGAGAGAAAGAGGACAGGTTAGAAAGGTTCATTGAATTGACATTAATTTTAACCAGAGGGGTTAGGGGGTAGGGGGTTAATGCACTGGCTGTCGATATAGCAGATACAATTCTTTATAACAAAGAAAGAAAAGAAATTTCATCATTTTAAGGGTAAGTATTCTTTAAAAACAACAGAAGAGACTAGAAAAAACTAGAGGGGTAGAAAGTATTTTTATTTATTGTTTTATTTTTCTAAAATGGCTTTAAATATTTTAAAATGTATTTTTTGATTTTTTGAATCTATGTTCGATTATTTTTGCTGTTATATGCATCTAATATATAGACATAATATGGATAAATAAAAATAATATATTTGGGATATATCTAGATTCAAATCTAAGCTTGCTAGATCCTTCAATAATTATTTGTTTAAATAGAAATCAATAAACTACGGATGTGATTTATGGATTCCTTTGAGCGTTTTCTGGGAACCTATGGTCCCTGTGTAATAGGAATAATGCAATAAGGGTTGATCTGATGCAGTTTTTTTATACGAAATAATAGAAAGACATTCGATTATTTTAATGTGTAGTTAGGGGCATAAAGTATTTTTATTTTTATAGAAAGGTTTTATATTATACGGAATATGTCATTAGGAAATGTACTATATGCAAATTTAAATTTTTTGTTTTCATCTTCGTTTATTTTTTGCTATTAAATACGTAATTACGTATAATATATTTATATAGATATGGATGAATAAAAATAAAATATTAAGGATATAGCTGTATTTAAATCTACGATTGGTAGATTCTTTTTTTTCCGAAGTCTACTCGAATGACGTTTTGATATTCTTGGATAGAGATAAATAATGTAATACTGGTATAGAGGAAACGAATAAATTTTATTATTTTAATGGTAATTTTATGCTAGGTACACGAGCAGCAGAAGAGACTAGATAAATCTAAGAACATAAAATGTTTTTTTTTTTTTTAATTTTTATCCAATGCGAAGCATGGGAGAAAGTATTGGAATCGCTCTCGAGGCAAGCGCGACTTCAAACGGTCCTCAGGTAAAGACTACGGAACCCATAGACTCAATTAAGGTCACAAATTGAAGTATTCAATGAGATTGAATTTTAGCACGTGACGGTTTTGCCAAAAATTACCTGGAATCTCGTCGAGAGGCCAAAAAGTGCTATTTTTTTTGGAAGTGCGTGCGGATGGATGGATGGATGGATGTGTGTTATCGTTTTTTTCGTCCACGATTTTTTCCACACCTTTGCCCTGATTGAAATGAAATTGAAAACCTACCATTAGTTTAACAAAATGAAGCGCTGATTAGTTTTTGGTACATATCGGTCCACAAACATTAGTACTTTATTTCAGTACTTTTTTAATTTTTTCTAAATATCTTGAAAATGACTTAACCAATTTTGATGAAATTTAATATCCTAATTAAGTACCTTGGGGACCACAAAAAAGGTTAAATAAAGTTTTTAGTAAAATTAAATTTTAAAGTACTTTACTCAAGAACATATTAATATTTCAAATGAATTTGGATAAAGTTTAGCAACGATCCGTTTGCAGTTTATTTTTTTTTTCTAATGGTTTTAAATTAATTTAAAATGTATCATTAATATTTTAATTTTTTTGTATTGAATATTTTTTGCTATTAAATTCCTAAGTCTAAGAGCTAGTGACCATTTTGTAAACTGATTTTAGAATCCAAATAACATATCGCATACTGTAGTGTTATCAGCATACACCCCGAAAGTCAAATTGTTATTCGCCAAATCGAGTCGTTTTTTAGGGAAATCGACCCCTGAAGGTGTCAAAAAATACGATATGATTACACAAAACTCCTAAACTGTTTACTCTACGGCAAATTCCATTAGAAGCAAAATTGTAGAGGATGTAATTTATGACATTTTTAAATTGAAAGTTTTTGCCGAGAGTAGCAGAATTTTTATATATTGAAGGAGACAATAAAGAGTGTGTCTTCTGCTGGAATTATAAATTTTATTTATTTATAACGAGACTATATAGTTTCTTAACCTAACCACATGAAAGATTTTAAACTTTCATTCATAAATTAATTCCTGTGAATACATTGTAATAGACTGATGAAGAGGGCAAAGCCCTCGAAACTATAGTCTCGTTATAAATAAATAAAATTTATAATTCCAGCAGAAGACACACTCTTTTATTGTCTCCTTCAATATATGACATTTTTCTTTAAAAAAAAAAATTGAAATTAACCACCCAAAATGCGGAGGGTCAAAAATGAAAATTCTAGTCCTTTCGATTAAACTCAACCAAATTTCGTATACATTTTCTGTGGACCCCCAGAAGGCTAGAAATGTAAAAACTAACCACCCAAAATAGGGAAAGAGACAAAGAAATGAAAATCTAGCCCCTTGTACTAAGCTTAACTTAGTTTTTGACTTTATAGCCTTCTGGGGATCCCCGGAATATGTATAAAAAATTTGGTTGATTTTTTGTCGAAAGGGCTAGAATTTTCATTTTTCACCCTCCCCATTTTGCGTGGTTAATTTCAAATTTTTTTTTAACAAAAATGTCAAAAACTACATCCTCTACAATTTCGCTTCTAATGAAATTTCGCCGTAGAGTAAACAGTTTAGGAGTTATAAATAATCAATGAAATGATTTTACGGTATTTTTTGACATCTTCCGGGGTCGATTACCCCTAGAAACGACTCGAATTGGCGAGTAAGAATTTGACTTTCTGGGTGTGTGCTGGTCACACTACAGTATGTGATATATATGAGTCTCCGCCAGAGGGAATGTCCGTCAAAATCCCGAGACTCGCCTCGCAGACCATCCCGACACCAATCTGATATTAAGGCATATCTCCGCCCGATCGAATGTCGGTCGAAATACCGAGACTCGGTTAGTTGAACATTCTGACACCACAGACTTGCCACATGGGATGATATTTGGATTCTGAAATCATCTTCCAAAATGGTCGGTAGCTCTCGGTCTAGTATACTTGTTAGATTCTTTAATGCCTAATTTGTTCAAATGGAAATTAAATAATAAACTCGGGACGCTATTTAAGGATTCCTTTGAGTGTTTTCTCCTATTAATAGGACATGACGTTTTGATATGCCAGTAGGGTTTTTTTCACCCTCTTACCTTTATATTATATTTATTAATTAACACCTGACATATCTCTTATACCAAGGGGATTTCAAATTTATTATATAAAACAAAAAAAGAGAGTTGAAAATTAAATAAAATAAAAAAGAAGGAAAGTGTTTCGTTTAGGGATTATCCAAGAGAGTGCGCTGTGTTCGTATTCGTCTAGCTCTGCAGGAAATCTTTCGTTACGAGTGTAATTGCTTCCGGTGGACGTGGATGGAGAACGGAAACAGATCCAACCCCCACCCCCATTCTGTCCACCCACGCCCTTGAGCCTTGAGGCAATACACACATCTTCATGGGACGGTGTTTTATTTTTATTTCTCTACTAGATGGAATTTATGACAACCTACAAGCATCAAATTCATTTATGCTCTCAACTACATACTTCAAAATATATATATATACTAGCTTCAAAGCCCGCCTTCGGCGGGCCTTTTACTTCTGCCCCCTGGACCCCCGCGTGGCTGTTTTATTGTAAACTTTTAAAGTTTATTATTATATTATATAAAATTTAGGTTTAATTAGGCTCAAAATAGGTTTTTAATAATTTCACTTTGACTTAGAAACACTTCACTACCTAAAAATAAAAAAGACACCTAAAGAGTTTAAATGTTTATCCTACAATAAAAAAAAAAAAAAAAATATTTTTGGGAATATAACACCTGTTTGCCGAGTTCCGCCCCTGTGGAAAAATGAGTGATAAAAATGTTTGAACAATTGGTTTTACTTAAGTCTCACTTAAAACCTTAAAAGTACATTACGGTGCAAAAAAATCGACCTACTAATAAAAACTTTATTAAATAGCAAATTATTTTTAAATTTTTTTCAAATATTCATATAATTTGTTCCATTAACTTTTAAACTAACATATTCAATAAATATTGTAGATAATTTTTGAATTTTATAACAAAAAAAAATAAAAGATAGAATTACAAATTATCCTACTTTTTCAATATCACTTTACATTTAAATAAAGTTTTAATAAAAGATCAAATTCCATTTGAAATATCAATAAAATGAATAATTTTGAATTAAGCATCATTGATAGAAAGATAAAATATCCAAAATGAATATTTCTCAAGTTCAAGCAGTTCAAATTGTGTGCCTAATTAATCAAGGGTTAAGTCATTAACAAGTGGCAATTAGACTTGCAATAAGCAATAATTTCAATAATGTATGGTTACTTGAAAACAAATTAAAAATGATTTACTATTTAATAAAGTTTTTATTGGTGGATCGATTTTTTTGCATTTCAGTGTATAATATTTTCTCACATTTACGTTATTAACACAATCACTGTTCATTTATTTATTTATTTCTTTGTTGCGTTTGGACCCTTGGGATCACGCAAAGCTTGATGTTTCTTTCTGGTTGGACCTTCCACGCCTCTATCTTTTTCCGGAACGTGTTATCGAGTTCCATGGTCAGGTAATTTTTCCTGGCCGGATGAGTGTGTTGATGTTAAAGGTGCCCAGGTATGTATGGATTTTTGGTGTTATTCTTCCATTGTTTCTTCCTTGACTTCGTGATGGTCCGGATCCCCCAGAATCTGAATGCCCGGTTGCCACTCGAGGGTGGGTGGATTGGTTACCACCTGGGGTAATCTTGTTTTTGCCTCTCACGATTCATGGTTGCTTGTTACGAAATTTTGTCCTGCGCATGCGCGAGGTTTTGTAGAACCAGAGATTGTCAGTTTCTGGAGCCGAGGGGCCGGTTATTTATTATTTTCAAATAAATTCACTTTGCTTCTTGCTGGGATCGAACTGATGAAGTCTAGGTTGATGTTCTCCTAATCGGATTAGAAAAGTTGGTGATTTAACCGATTGCGCTACCGCCCCCTCTATAATCACTGTTCATTATAATTAATAGGCTAAATAAACATTAATTTAAGATTAATAAAATTATGGTTTCTTTCAAAATCTATTTAGAAAAATACGTATTTTGTATCTAGTATTTCAAATACCATTTACAAAAGTATATTGTATCTGATATCCCAAATACTTTACTCAAAAGTATCTTGTAACTTGTATTCGAGATTCTATTTATGAATGTATGGAGTATAGCCATGTACGGGTGTGAAACCTGGACAATTAGAAAAGCGGAGAGAAAGAGATTAGAGGCTTTCGAAATGTGGTGCTACAGAAGAATAAGGAATATCAAATGGATGGATGAAATTACAAATGAAGAAGTTCTTGGAAGAATCGGAGAAAGAAGAACCTTGTGGAAGAGTCTGAAGAAGAGAAGAGATCAGATGATGGGGCACACACTGAGACATGGGGGACTGCTTAGGGGATGATATCTTAGAGGGGAGGTGGGAAGAAAGGGAAGGGAAGGATTAGAATATTTCAACCAAATAATTGGGGATATGGGATGCCAGACATTTAGAGAGGTCAAACAGCTGGCGGGGGACAGAGTCGAGTGGATACGGATTGTTGCATCAAACCAGTCTTAGGACTGTATACTCGATGATGATGATGATTTATGAATTATCTTGTACATCTCTGCAAATAAGGAAGAAACTAATGTGAAAGTCGTGTGGTGCCCACACCGCAGTTGATTTGTATTGCAAATGTTTCTAGCTAGGGTATATAAATAGGGATATAGAGTGAAAAACATGCAAGTATAGATTGTCGGGGTGGGGGGAGGGGGGGCGGCTTGAATAGATAATCCTCCATTTCGAAACATTTGAAAACCCTTTTTCAATTATAATTCGAAAACAACCTGCTGCTGATACTGCTTGCGAACGTAATTATACACCAAAGTAGGTAGCAATTTTCTAGACTTTCATTTAATTCATTAAATTTTTCAATACGATGAGTGGACAGTGTGTATATATATTGTACTCTAGCTAAATTTTTTGTGTGAGGGTATTTCTGTTTGTCCAGTAAAACACACACACACACACACATACAGAGAGAGAGAAACTCAAATGGAATTGCAAGTTGAATCAATAGAATTCGGTTAAATAGAAATGAGAAGAAGGGGGGGGGGGTAGAGGAAGTTGTAAGGGGTGGGGGTGAAAGGGGGTACAGGTACAGGGGGTAGGTATATAACGAGACAGAAAAAGAGCCAAAGAGGGTGGTAGAATTGGATCTAAGGGGTGTGTGTGTGGGTGTGTGGGGGTGATATTTAGAAATTGTATTAACGCAAATACAAATGAAATTGCCAACTTGTTAGAATTTCCAATTCACACACACACACACACATAGAGTGTAAATATAGAGTAGGATAAATAAATAAATGAGAGGAATCTCTCTAATAAATATAAATTAAAACTAATAGGGGCAAATGAAAATTTGTCTCTATGGATTTTTTTTTATTAAAGAGACAAAATAAAAATTTTTAGCTTTTTTTTGTTCAAAATAAATAAATAAGCTAACGTGGACATCCACAAATATTTACCATATGCCTACCCCTCTCTTGAATTTAATATTTAATAAAATAATTTATAATCAACCGAATGTTTTCTACATTTGATTCAATCGCGAATCAAATGTAGTGAATTTTTGTCAAATATTGAGTGAAAATAATAAAGACTTTACTTATTTAGTGTTTCCTTCATGGACCGATCCCATTACAGGTCAGACGGAGGACCGGTCCTACAATTATTATTAAACATAAAGAGAAACCAAGAGGTTGTCCTCTGCTTGATGAAAATAAACAGACCCTCTATATATATATCATCATCATCATCATCATTGAGTATACAGTCCTAAGACTGGTTTGATGCAACAATCCGTCTCCACTCGACTCTGTCCCCTGCCAGCTGTTTAACCTCTCTAAATGTCTGGCATCCCATATCCCCAATTATTTGGTTGAAATATTCTAATCTGGGTCTTCCCCTTCCCCTTTCTTTCCCACCTCCTCCTCCAAGATATCCCTAAGCAGTCCCCCATGTCTCAGTGTGTGCCCCATCATCTGACCTCTTCTCTTCTTCAGACTCTTCCACAAGGCTCTTCTTCTCCGATTTTTCCAAGGACTTCTTCATTTGTAATTTTATCCATCCATTTGATATTCATCATTCTTTCTGTAGCACCACATTTCAGAAAGCCTCCAATCTCTTTCTCTCCGCTTTTCCAATTGTCCAGGTTTCACACCCGTACATGGCTATGCTCCATACATATGTCTTCAATAGCAACTTCCTGTTTGCTAAGCTGATTGAGGAGGAGCATATTGTATATGTATATGTATATTGTATAATATATCTGTTTGAGACTATAGTTTCAAAGGCTTGGCTTTCATCATCAGTCTTTTTTTTAATTACTAAATATTATTTATCATTGGGTCAGTATCGCGTGGATATTAAAAATGCTTGTGTTTTTACTTAGTCGACAAACCCGTAAACAATATTTTTAACGTTATTATCATGAATAAGCAGTTGCCATTTGATTTTGGTACTTTTTTAAAAGAGATACATTCCTCCAGATTTTTTTTTAATTTTATTTATTTATTAGTCTAGTAAAGATTCTACAAGTGGTTGTACTTATCAATTAGGGGTAACATCTATAAAACATATTTTTGATTGGTTATAGGTTATTAATGATATTTTTTTGTTGTTGTATTGTCTTTAGATTAACTTAATGAAAGATCATTATTATTAGTAACTAGCCTGCGAGGCTCGCCTTCGGCGATACTGATCCAATGAAAAATAATATTTATAATTAAAAAGACTGATGATGAGGGCCAAGCCTTCGAAACTATAGTCTCAAACAAATAAATAATTTCAGCTCTTAGGAACTGATGATGGCATTATTGAATTAAAGCCGAAACGTTTTCCTTAATTGGGAGATTTTTATTCAGCAGAGGCTACCCATTGGCTAAATCCCTCTCCATTACTTAATTACAAATAAATAATATATATACACATACAGATATATAATTACGATATATTTATGTGTGTATGTTTATTTGCATCAAGCAGAGGACAACCTCATTGTTTCTCTTTGTGAATCAACAACTCTGCTACTCTCGGCTAAATAAAAACTTTTCAATTAATATATATAATCTTTAATAACTTTTAATATGAAATTTCGGGATTATTACGGTACTTTCACTTATTCTACATCTCGATAAGTGAAAGTAAAATAAAAAAAATAAGGATTATTTTGTGTGATTATCTATTTAATTAAAAAATATTTTTTTTCTGGCGTATAATTTTCTTGGTTGAATTTGAATTTGAATTTTTGAATTTTCTAATAATGGCTGGCAACAATGCGAGCAACGATGATAGCTGACGTCACGTTTTTTCACATTATTTATTTCAACACAGTCTGCAATCAAGCGTATGTCATTTTCTCCTAATAATTACTATTTTTTTCATAATAATCTAATTTATATTTCATAAGTTTATCTTTATGTGCTATTCTATGATATTATATTTTATTATCTATAAAAGAATTAATTTGTGCTGCTCTAATTTCATTAAAAAACAAGTTAAACATGAAAACGTTCACTGATGGAAGCCATATTCCCTATCTACAACGGTGAGTCGAGTCTAATAATATTTTCAATCTCTTTTTTGGTTATATTATTATTTCTGATCGGAATTAAAAGTATATGCACGTTTTTATATGGTTTCTTTTGACATTTACGATCGTATTTAGCCAGATCTGACATTCAATGTGGTTATAGATCGAGAGCTTATCAAACGGTAAGCCTCTCTTTAGGTAGGGAATAAATAAAATTGATCCCACAGCTCTCTATTTACCTTTTATACTTTTATTTATTTATTTTTCTCGTAACAATGCAACAGTTTATAAGACTTTTATTGTTTCAATTTATTTTAATTAATTTTAACAATCAAAAATAATTATTTTTCAACTTAATTAAATAATTTTTGAAAACAATCAATTAAAATATAATTAAAGCTTGTATTTTTGTGATTAATTTTATTAAAGGTTGAAATTTCGTTCAAATCACACACATAATTAATTATAACTATTTAATGAATCTTTGTTGCATTATTAAATTCTTCTTCAACGATAATGTGGTTAGAACTCTATTATCTATGCTATTAAGAATGAATGACATTCAAAAATCTGACAAACAGTTCCGCCAACAAATGTTTAGTTTGCTAGTTTAGTTCTTTTTTTGTTTGGCAAGCTATGTTGGCTATACAAATTTTGTTTTAGTTTTTCGTGAATTTTCCAATTTTCCGGGCAACTTTTCCGATTTTTTTTTTACTTATTAACCTGAAATGGACTATTACGAACATTAAAAAAAAATTAGCCAAATCGGTCCAGGCATTTGAGAGATCTGCGCTCACAAAGAAAAAGAAATTCATTTTTATTATATAGATATGAATATTGTAATCATAACAAAGTTGATAAGATAGATATTTGGCCATTGCTCTCAGTAGATACTCAGTACTCAGGCGATATAAAATTTCGGGGAATTTAATGAACACAAACAACGAATAGAGTATAACTACGACGTTTCGATCGGCCTATTCTGCAAATTATGAGTGTCCACTTAATTTTAGGTTAACTGGATGCAGAATAAGCCTATCGAAACGTCGTAGTTGTTTTGTATTATTGGTTGTTTGTGTTCAATAAATAGTTATAATATATTCTTATAATTACTATAAATATCCTATAATATTTTTCGTAAATTTGATATATTCTACGATCAGATCGATAAATACGATCGCCCTTGTTGTTTTTATTTCTTAATAAAAGTTAAATATAATATGAAAGTGAAAGGTTATCTCTGAAGGAAGCCCCTATAACCCTCCCCAAGTTTCATACTTTATTTTTAATCAAAATTCGAACTGCTTATATGAGTACTTTTTAAGGGTGCACTTAACATCAGATTTAGTCAGAAATAAGTTTGGAATAAATTAAATGAGAAGCAATGGATGTAATAAAACATGTATGGTATCCAACCAACTCTGGTTTGATTTCGTTTGGATTCAAAATATTTATATATTTTATATTTTTTTCTTTTTCTATTGACAATAATGCTATATGGCTTATAAGACCTTTAAGTCTTTAATTGGGTTAATTAAATTTAATTTATTTTAACAATTAAAAGTATTAAATTACATTAACTAAGTAAATTTTAAATATTATCCTAACTTATAATTTATAATATATCTATTATAAACGCTAGTAACTAAGTAAATTTTTTAAATATATTATCTTAACTTATAATTTATTATATATCGAATAATTTTAATATAACAATAATTTTTCCCCCACTAATAACAACTAGTTTTAATTAAGTTAAGTCTCAATATAGCAATTAAATAAATAGCACATAATTTTCTCCCTAATAACAATCAATCCAAGTGGTAGATTTAAACCTTTTCAAATCGTCCGGTGGAAAACCACTGTCCAATTTCTAAGAGCTCACTGATATTGAATATATTCAAAAATATACCCAAGTTCGGAGTTTTAATTGGTTTTCCGACTCTCTTATCTTATCTTTACTTTTCTTATCACCCTTTTTATCTTCAAACCTTCAAAACCGGAGTGCATAGACACCTACGTCTACACCCTCTGACTTAATCTACTTTCTCTTCTCTTCGGTAATGCAAGGGTCTTTCGAGATCCATAGGGGCTGCATCTTTACTGGTGCACCTCTTCTTGCATTCGATTGCATTAAAAAAAAAAAAAAAACATTTATAATGAAAATATCTTAATTATTTTTCTTTTTAATTAGATTCTTACGTAACAATTAAAAACACATTTCTCTACATTCAATATCAATACAAATTTTTGAAAAATTTATCTGTATGAATTTTTGCTTTTTTTGTAGGTTTATTCCAAAAATATAGGTTAGAATGTTTTCTTTACTGATGGACTTGTAAATAACTGGTTATTTAATGAAAGACAGTGATCAGGAATAAAAAAAAAGATGATTCTCAATTCCCATTAAAAGAGTATTTATTAGAAGGTTTTCTTTTTACAGCTTTTGAAGGGACATTTCGGGTGATCTTCACTCCTTCAGAGTTTACAATAATTAAATGAGATTAGCCATCAATAATATTGTAGACTCTGAAGAAGGAGGGAAAATATCAGATTATGTGAAACTAGAACCTATTAAAAATAAAAAAGTATGCATTTATTATTTATTTAGTAATCGTTAGTAATTTACTTGGGTACAATAATTCTTTTTCCCAAGCCCCTTGTCTATTAGCAACCAGAAGAACAGACGTGTCTGTCCAGTGAGGAAAACTCTCTAATAATTATATTTTTCGATTATTTTTATAAAAAAAATTTGTATTTATTTTTGTAATATATAATATATACCCACCAAAAAAAGAAAAAATTGATATAGATAAATTTTTCAAAAATTTTTATTATAGCTAAATATATTTTTTTTAAAAGAAAATCATGAAAATATATTATTTTTAATAATATTAATAAAAGTAATTTTTTTCTTCATAATATTGAATGTAGAGAAATGTGTTTTTAATTGTTACGTAAGAATCTAATTAAAAATAATAGATAATTAAGATATTTTCAATATAAATGTAATTTAATACTTTAAATAAATTAAATTTAATTAACCCAATCAAAGTCTTATAGGTCTTATAAGCCAGTGGTTTCTAAACTTTCTAAGCCACGACCCAAATTTGAGAAATATGTTCATGTCGCCGACCCAAAAATACCATATTTTTTAATTACTCTTTTTTAGATCATACTTAAGCAATTTTCTTAAATTTTACAATCATGACCTTTTTTTAACAGTCATATAATTTTTTTAACTATTAAGATAGCGAAAGATGAATTTCAATCCAAGGAAAATTTTATGAAAAATCAACTGTTTTTAATATTTTTACTTTTAAAACCTAGTATTGAACAAATTAAAATATATATTTTTTTTGGAAATAAATATAGTAAAATACTTTTTTAACGACTTAGGGTGACCGAAAAAATATGCTTCGCAACCCATAGGTTAAGAACCACTGTTATAAGCCATATAGCATTCTTGTCATAAGAAAAAGAAAAAAATATAAAATATATAAATATTATTATCTGACCGAATCCAAACGAAATCAAAACTACCGTTGGATAGTATAGGTAGATGTTATTTTGATTGGGAATTGGGAATAATCTTATTATTTTATTCCTGAACTATCATCCTCGATTCAATCCTCAATTACAATTGAAATAAACCGCAACGGATCGCTAGCTAAACTTTATCCAAATTCATTTGAAATATTAATATTATTCCTTTATATAAATCAGATATCACTTGCATTTGCAGTTCATGTTGTCTTAAATTCAAAAATAATGATCGATTCTCATTTAACAGTCAAGGAATAAACAAATTCGCCATTTGATTTTTTGTCATTTTCGGTTATTATTGGTAACCATTGCTGAAGACATGGAGGAATCGACTTAAAATCGGTAACAGCGATTGATTCTCATCTATTACTTGAGGAATAATAATTCTACATTAGATTTTTTGACCCTTCGATTATTATTGGTAACCATTGCTGAAGAAGACATGGAGGAATCGGCTTGAAATCAAGTGTAAATAACGATCGATTCTTATCTAATACTAGAGGAATAACCTTATTGCATTCCATTTTTGATGTTTTGACTATTACTTGGCAACCTCTATTGAAAAACGTGGAAGAATCGACTTAAAATCAAAAAGACTAAATTCTTTTATGGCGGACTAACCCAAGCTTGAGTTGCAGCACTTTTTGGCCTTCTCGACGAGATTCCGGGCAATTTTTTGGCAAAACCGTCACGTGCTAAAATTCAATCTCATTGAATACTTCAATTCCGCGACCTTGAATACAGAGCCTATGGGTTCCGTAGTCTTTACCTGAGGACCGTTTGAAGTCGCGCTTGCCGCGAGAGCGATTCCAATACTTTCTCCCATGATTCGCATTGGATAAAGTAAAAAATAATGTTATAAAAATTCAAAATATTTCTGGAGAAATTCTCCCTCTATTAAATTAATATTTTGAAAAATATTTGCTTTAAAAAGAAAATATAAATCAACTATAAACACTAAAAATAAATGTTTTGAAAATAAAATCAAAGTATCTCGGAAACATATTAGTCGGAAAATGTAGGATATCTATAAATCTAAGAGTTTTAACAAAAAAGTGTTATAAGTAAACCTTCAAGCCAAGAAAATCTCCTAGAGAATGAGATAGAAATAAAGTTTCTAGGGCGAGTGGTTTTCATTTCAATGAGGAAAAATTGGCATTTTTTGAAAAAAGTGCAGTTTTTAAAAACTTCAACTTCATTGCTGCACTGGTTTCCATTATCCAATTAAGATTAAACTTCATTTAAATTGTAGCAAATTTAATCTAGTTTAAAAATATATAGAGTGGTTTTTGTCGAAAACGTTAAAAAAAAAAAAACGTTAAAACGTGCTCCTTCATGGTTAAAATAGGTAAATATAAAAAAAAGTGCGAGTTTTTGGGTGATCCGGCGTGGTTGCCGAGGTCGAAAATTTGAATTTTGCGCTTGAGCACGAATGATTGGTTGGAGAAAAAACATAAATAATGAAATTTGTAGGAAATTTTATGAACTTTCATTTTGAATAAGAAAGTTATTTAAGAAAAGTTGATAGTTTTCGAGTTATAAGCAAAAAACCGCCAGAAATTAAAATTGTCACCTTTTTTTTTGCATTTTCTACAATGTTGCGTCACGAAATTTTTTGTAGGAGGCCTCAGATTTGGATTCAGCGCCCCAAAAAACATTTATATACAATAAATCAGAACTACTCCAAAACTTTCCATATAGGGGCCCATTTTTTTTTTTCTCAAAAAATCTTATTATTACTAAATATAATTTTATAAAAGAAAATCAAAAAATATACTATATTTAATAATAATTAATAAAAGAAATTTTTTTCTTCATAATATTGAATGTAGAGAAATGTTTTTTTAATTGTTACGTAAAAATCTAATTAAAAATAATAAATAATTAAGATTTTTCAATAAATGTAATTTAATACTTTCAATTGTTAAAATAAATTAAATTTAATTAACCGAATCCAAGTCTTATAGGTCTTATAAGCCATATACCATTCTTGTCATTAGAAAAAGATAAAAAAAATATAAAATATATAAATATTATTTTCTGACCGAATTTATTGAGCACAATTTGATTGGACTATATTGACAGATTATATTTTTTTTTTAATATAAATATTAATCGAAACATTAGATTTTAATTTTTTTTTTTATTTCTGGATGCCTAAATTTATAATCCTAAGTAGTAATAAAACTACAGCCTAGTTAATATCTCTCTAATATTTAATTTAAGTAGAAGTCGTGTGTATGATATGTACCAGCTTAGCCACTGGTTGATAATTTTCTTGAAATTGGATAATAATTGTCTCTGTTGGGGGTGAATGTACCATATGTCCATCTGTCTCTCCTCTCCAAACAGATATATATATATATATATATAGTTAGTATAGAGGTCGTTGTTATCTTGAAATCCTTTCGGTTAGACTTTCTATTAGACCCTCTGATCCGAATCAGATACAATTGACAATAACTGAGAGAGAGAGAGAGAGAGAGATGGACAATCTCTCTTTATTTAGTATTTCCCTCAATGCATCGGCCATTTCAATCAATCTATAGATACAGATTCGATTAAAAAAGGGGATTTAATAAGATTAAAAGCCTGTTCTTTTTCCTTTTTATTTTTTTATAAGCGTGCTTAATTCAATAAAATTTATATAGGTATATATATACCACCTGCGAAGCCCTCCTTAGGCGGGAATCTTGCTAAATAACCAAAATTAATGATCCAAAAAAAACAAAAAAACAACAACAACATCCTCCGTAGAAATACATATATATATATATTTTAGAAAATATATTATTAAATATATTTACACTTTATATTTTGTGAAAGAGGTATAAAAGGTGTGGATAGCGGAATATCACAATGATAGATAATTTTATAGATAAAATATATTGTTAGGGCTCTCGTGAGGTGAGTGCTGTGTGGTGCTTTGTGCGCCCCCCATCAAGTCGATGGGGTCCTAACAATCTGTTGAGTGCAGGTTGTAGGTTGCGTGTTCATATAGGGTGTGTGCAGGGGAGGGGCTGCTGGTTGGCGTTTGGCCCCTCCAGATTCGAATGTCCGAATCCGTTCTCTTCCCAATCGAATCGAGTCGCTTTAATATAGCATGGGTGATAATATTTCACTCATGCTAAACGACACAACGATCCGACTGAGTCATCTAGCGGCCGTGTCTCAAGGCTCGAGGCACATGAGCAAGAACGGGCCGCTACAAAATATATAAAGCGTTTTATTGAGGTTGCACATATTACAATAAAATAGAATAGTACATGAGTAAAAAGCAATATATAGCAAGTTACATGAACTCGAGTAGAAAATGAAGTGAGTAATAAGTTAAGTTAAGATAGTCAACACCGGAGTGGCGCTGATGTCGTATCGTAGGTGCCAATTTTATACATATATTTTAACATTTTTTGAGATTATTTAGTACCCATCAAAAAACTCTTCGTGGTAAATTTTGAAATTTTTTTGATCACCGGTTTAAAAGAATTTCTTTTTTTTTGCTCATAACTTCTTCAAAAATGGTCCAAATTCAAATTTTTTATTAATTTTTTTTTTACATAAGTACTTTTTAGAAAAAAATACAAAAAAATTATTTAAAGTGTTTTTATATGAGATTTTTGAGTTTGAAAATTTTGATCTTGTTTTGGAAACTCTATATACTCTTTGATTTTTTTGATAATTTTTTATTTTAAACTTCTATTCATTGTACAAATTTTATAGTCGGATTAATTAATAGTGGTCCCATGATAATTATTATTTTTTTTTCGATTTTGATTTTCTTTAAACAAACTAAAATACTAATTATTTATTTTAAACACCTGTTAATGATAAAAATCAGTATTCAAAATAACTAAATAAAGAGAACTCATTTCCAAAAAGTTGGATTTAATAATGTTTAATAGAGAATAAATATTTTTTCGAAATTTTCAAAAATCAAAAAAAAATACTAATTATCATAGGACCACCATCAACCCGGTCTTAAAATTTGTAGAATAAATAGAAGTTTAAAATAAAAAATTATCAAAAAAAATCAAAGAGTACATACAGTTTCCAAAACAAGATTAAAATTTTCAAACTCAAAAATCGCATATAAAAACAGATTAAATAATGTTTTTGTATTTTTTAAAAAAGTAGATATGCAAAAACACAAAAATTTCAAATAAAAAAAATTTTCAAATTGGACCATTTTTGAAGAAGTTATGAGCGAAAAACCGAAATTCGATATCTTTTAAAACCGGTGAACAAAAAAATTTCAAAATTTACCAGGAACGAGTTTTTTGATGGGTACTAAAAAATGTCAAAAAATGAAAGAAATCATAAATTAAAATTTTTCAAACTGTCCGATTTGGCGTGGAATGCCTCATTATAAAAATTGATAAAAATTTGCCGTTTTTCATATATTTTAAAATATATAGTTTATATGTTTGATAAAATATAATATATAATATAAAATATATTTTATAATTCAGAATATATTTTTAATAGTATATTAAAAAATACAAATCTTTAAAAAAAAAATCTTAAAAACTTTTATTTTAAACCCAAACGTTTCGAGAGAATTTATTTCTTTATGCTCCCCCACCCCCACCCCCGTTAAGCCACTGGTTAAATAAAATAATTTATAATCTACCCCCGTTATTATTATTAACTCGAATTTAATGATCCGCAAATAGTCCAACTCAAAGAGAGACTACGTATCGACAAAAGTGCCATCTGGTGATCGTGACCGGACAATCAAAAATATTCATTCTTTTGTTTTATGGACAAATAATGATTTAATATAAATAAATTATATTTTAAATAAAGAATTCTCTTTTTATTAGCATAAGTTATTTTGAAATATTATACACGATTACAAATTCGGGCCAATTTTTGTACTCGAAATGAAATGATTCATTTCTGAGGTATTTTTCGCTCTGAATTTAAATACATATCCAGATTTTCGCTATGTCATTCGAGTTTTGAGATATATTATCGGTCAAAACGCCATTTTGACCTTATTTTCGAGTCCCATTAGATATTAAACAGCAATATTTGCATTCAAAAAAATTTGTTGGCGTAATGAGAATACAGCTAACTCTTTGATTTTCAATTACCACTTGTTTGTAGCTCAATTAGAACTCGAGTTAAAACTCAAAACTACATGATTATAAACATAGTGTAGCCAAAATAAATTTGCCGCGGTTATATTCCGGGAGCCTAGTGTCTGAACAGAGAATTAGTCGAGTGGGTGATGACTCAATGAACATGTGGCAGAAGAAGAATCATATGTGGCGAGATATGCGTCGTGTTGGCAAGGCAAGAAGGAAGTGAAGGATCTGTTTTGTTTCGTTTTTTTGTTTATCGCTTACCGTTTACCGTATTTATTGTTATTTATCGTTCCGTGTGTTTAAGTGTCATTGTTGTTGAGAAGTATTCAACAATAATTTATATATATAAATAAATATATCTTAATATCTTAAATATCAATAAATATTTAAGTTTATTTATTTAAAGAAACGTCTCTGTGCCGAGCACAAAATATTGTTTTAATAACATCAAAAAAACATATGGTCTTAATTTTTTAGTTATAACTCGAGTTCTAATTGAGCTAAAAACAAGTGGTAATTTGAAAATCAAAGAGGAAGCTGTTTTCTATTACGTCGACAAAATATTTTGATTACAAAATTTTTTGTTTAATATCTAATGGGACTCGAAAAATAGGTCAAAATGGCGTTTTGACCGATAATATATCTCAAAACTCTGACCTGTTATAAAAAATCGAGAAATTGCATGAGAACCAGGTTATAAAACTCTACTGGAATCCATTGCTAGATTTACGGGTACAAATTTGTATCGATAAGTGTTATTAGACCGTGATTTGATACGCTACTAGAATGAAATTATGGTGAAAACAATCAACTAACTCTATATTATATATAATAACAAAAGGGATTATAATTAGTAGAAGAAAAAAACATATTAACTTTTTTTAGGAGGCCCTCCATTTCATATAAAATTTATATACCAGTATTCTAGTTATTGCAAAAGACATTGGCTTTTTCATAGTTAACAAAAAGATAAAACTAATATTTATAAGTCAACAATGTCTCTTTCATATCTAATAATTAAAGTAATTTGAGATTTAATTAATTAAACAATTAAAAATATCTTATTCAATTGATTAATAAATATAATTATAAACTGGCTATTTACATATAAATAAACAATTAATTAGTTTTTAAGGAATTTGGTGTTGGTACTTGGTGAAACATTTTTTAAATTATTGGATAAAAATACTTGGTAGGTTTCACATTAAGATAGTAGACTCCTACCTTTTCTCCCTCCACTAATTTTAAATATTTACCATTTTGTTATCTTAAAAATAAATTTTACCATTGAGTTGTATTCAAATTCGAAATCCTCATTTTCTCAAAGGCCATTCAAAATTAAACAAAAGTAGACTCCCTACCTTTTCTCCCTCCACTAATTTTAAATATTTACCCTTTTGTTATCTTAAAAATAAATTTTACCATTGGAGTTGTATTCAAATTCGAAATCCTCATTTCTCAAAAGGCCATTCAAAATTAAACAAAAGTAGACTCCCTACCTTTTCTCCCTCCACTAATTTTAAATATTTACCCTTTTGTTATCTTAAAAAAATAAATTTTACCATTGACTTGTATTCAATTTCGACTTATCCAGGTCAGTTACTTTCTGTTTCTCCTGAAGATGGGTTAGTCACCCGAAATATATATATCGAGATTAAAGATTCTCCAAAAATAAATTCGTTTTATTTTTTTATATCTTAATGTGAAACCTACCAAGTATTTTTATCCAATAATTTAAACAATTAATTAATTATAATGAAATTTAAAACTTAATTATGTAAAATTTTGGTTATTGGTGATCTATCATTTTGTACAATTTGTAAATATTTATACTCCATAAATCTTTTCATAATCGGTTATGGTCACTAGAGGCGCTAAAACTCGCATAGTCATTTTTAACATCTCATTGATTACATGTCTAATATTTTAGTGTAAATTTGAATTTTATTGGAAATTCAAGAAGTATTTAGCTAAGGTTTTTATTTATTTATCTATTTTTTGTGGTTTTATCCTTGAACAAAAATTTAATTAGTTAACCAGATAATATTTGTTTGAATTGTTTTCTCTCTATCTATACATATATATTGTGTACGTATATACACAATATATAAATATAGGTATATATATTTGTAATCAAAGTAAGAATTTATATTAAAATGGCTTTGTTCTCTGTCTGTGTTGTTGAGTTTGGAGAGGTCTGCTGTCTCTCTTTCGGTTTGAATTCTTTCATTCTTTGTATATAGAACAATATTTGCATCAACATCAACTGCTAGCCCAGAGAGCCCGGGCTAATATCCAAATCAAAAATGGAACATAACGGTGGAGAGAAAAAAATTGTAATATTTTCATTAGACTTCAAAAAAAATATTATTGAAGGTATTTCATTTTATAAAGAATTTAAAGGAAACAAAGAGGTTGTTATTGTGCGCGATGCGTCAGGCATATATGGATCATATATAACAAAGCAAATTTACAATAATACAAATTGACAGAGAGGGCACAGACATACAATAGGCAGAGAGGGGTCGGTCGTTAAACGTTTTATATTGTAGCGGCCCGCTGTTGCTTTGGCGACGAGCCTTTAGACACGGCCGCTAGATGACTCAGTCAGATCGTGCGACACTTTTGCATGACTGATAATATATCAGTCATGCTATAAGTGAAGCAACTCAATCTCGGATGAGCATCGAATCATCGAGCATCGAAACATGCATTGCATCGAATCGATGGAATGGAATGAGGGGCCAACCGCCAACTAGTAGCCCCTCCCCCGCTACATCACACCAAGAGGGCAGCAGCTAACGCCGGCGAATTTAATTATAACTATATCTGATTTACCAAGAGCCCGGATCTAACGAGGAAATCGAAAATACTTGATTGGTACATTTTTAAGTTAAAAATGTTAAAAACGAACCCGTTTTATAAGAGTACTCGATTATAACGAGCAAACAACGCGGTTCTTTCACGTTCTTTATAAACAGTTTCGACTGTTATTAGAAAATTAAAATTATTATTTTAAAACCTACCGAATACCACGGAGACCAAAGGGCGTAGCCAATTGACCAGCAAGATGCCCGCAGAAGGCGGTCTTCGCAGCTGGTAGTTATATATATATATAGCAAATATTGATGTATCTAATGTATATATAATTTATCTGTTTGAGATTATAGTATCAAAGGTTTGACTTTCATCATCAGTTTTTTAATTAGAAATATTTTATCATCAACAAACGATTCTTTGTTATGTCGTTTGCTTGCTATAACAACAAAACAAATTCCCTTATATCAGCTGGGTTATTTAAATCCATGAGAAATAACAGATAAAGATTTTTATTTAAAAAACTGATGATGAAGGTCAACCAACCTTTTGGCCATGAATTGGATAGGTTTTTAATTATGGGGCAAAAACCCGAGCAAAAACAAAATTTGCAACATAACCTAGAAATCGGCTCTCTAATTCTAAATGATCCCAAATATATTATTTTTTCCAAATCCAAAGAAGTTGTTTTAAAAGAATCGACATTTAATTAGTTTAATTAATGAATAACAAATAAAATTTACAGAATACTTATAGAGTACCAACCTTCGAAAAATAATTTCACTTTTTAAAATCAATTTACAATTTAAAGTAAAATAAATAATTTCAATTAAACTTGTGACTTTTTTTTGTTGATTAAAAAAAAAAATGATTCTTATTTTTGTCCAAAAAATGAGAAAAAATAAAATAAAATGATTATTAGTAAAAAAAAAAAAAAAAAAATTGGATTAAGTGACTTTTTATATTAAAATAGTAAAAAAAAAAAAAAAGGGTATGCGATTATTTTAAATTCTAAATCCTGTTATAAATTATCGTCAGCGAATAAATAAAAAGAGGGATTAGCATTTAAAATAATAATAATAATGATAAAAAGTAAAAAAAGAAGAAAAAGTATTTTAATAACCCTAGAGACCCTATCTCTCTTTCTCTTTCTCTTATTAATTGACCAGAGGGTTACGCCATTTTTTTGCTTTCCTTTTTTTTTTTTTTTTTTTTTTTTTTTAATAAATTTATAATGAAATTTTTTCACGCTATTCATGTCACAACTTCTTTGTCTGTTTTTTTGAATTATATGATATAGAATTGTTGGATTATTTAATTATTAATTTATTTATTATTAAATTTGTTTTATAAGCAATTAAGTAAGCGGTGGAATAAGTACATTGTTTAGCTGTTTGAAACAATTAAGGTTGTTTAACAATAAGTAACTATTAATTGGCCACATGTCATCTTTCATTTTAGATTAAAATTAAATATAATATAAAATGATATCTAGTCATATTTCGGCCCTGAAGGATATTAAATAATAATAAATTCCTCTCCCTTCATCATTTTAGGTCACTATACATTTGCAAAATTTGGCACGAAACATTGTTTTTACCAGCTACTTATCTAAATGGGTTTAGGACTTATATAGATAAATTTATTTTTTGACCCTCTCCCGCCCATATTTCAAGGTCCGAAAGAAATATTCACATCTCTTTTTTTAATATTATAAGATTATAATTTTCCTAATTTTGGGTTAGAATTTAAACTTTAATATAAAATAAGCTGACGTGTTCTGATGTGGCCATCCACTTGACTTTACCATACAACCCTGGCCTCTCACTTATATTTAATATTTAATAAAATTATTTATAATCATGTAGGGAGGTTAGTTTTTGCATTTTTAGACTTCTGGGGACCCACTGATTATGTATACAAAATTTGGTTGAGTTTGCTCAAATAGCCTAGATTTTTAATTTTTAACCCCCCCCCCACCCCTTAATTTTGGGTCAATATGCACCAAAATCTAATCAGCTCTCCACTCTCGTCGAAGGGAGTGTGTTGGTATAAAGCGGTGCCTCCCCTTGTCGCCCTGGGAATTTCCCAGAGAACTTTATGTGATATGACCTTCAGGGCGATGAGGGGTTCTTTGATGAATTTTTACAGCTCCAACAAGAGAACTTATAGGAGAATCGCCATGCGCTAGAAATTGTATATAGAAAGAAAAAAAATTTTTTTGTAAATATATTAGGTATGTAAATGTTCCTATAATTATGTAAATACTCCTATAATTAAATTCACCCGACTATGTAAATATTTCTTGTTAGTGGAGGCCCCCACCTTCGTGGCCCAAAAACGAAAAATCAATGGACCAAAACTGTTCACTTAATAGGGCTTTTTGTAGACCGAAATTCCATGGTTTCGCTCAATTTTTTTAATCAAAATAGTTTCAGCCGTTTTTGAGATATTTAAAAAAAAGAAGGGAAAAAAACTTTTTCATGCACGATTACAATACTTGACCATACCCTGTATGGTAAAGTAAAAAAAGGTAATATTAAGTAAATTTTTAGCCAAATATTATTGTTTACTTTCAATTAATAATTATTAATAAATATTATTTGATACTTTTCAATTGTTAAAATAATTTAAATTCAAAAAGTAAATAATTAAAATATTCTATTAGTATATTTAATTTCCGTGGGTAATAATTAAAACAAATATAATTATATATTTTTTGATAATTAAAAAAATTAATTATTTTATTTATTATATATCTTAAATTATTAAATGAGCAATTATTGTATTTATAAATATACGTATATATTTGTATAGAATCGGTTTCTCGAAAACGGCCCTAAAAATTTCGATAAAAATCACGGTTTAAGGGGTTTTTGAGTTGAGATATCGATCTATCAGGGTCTCATATTAGGGGCAACTTTAATTTTATTGTTTTTTTCTCAATTAAATTAATTACTAGTGTGTGTGTCAATAAAAATGCATGTATAAATCAAAAGACTTCTTTACAAATATTATCATACTATATTAAAATTAGAAAATTTTATTAATCAGGGATTTTTCTGTAGAAAACAAGAGTGTTAGATCTCAATACTAAATTGACGCAAAGCGAATAATAAAATGCACTAATTGCAAACAAAAGAATTCTATTATATAAAGGTCATTTTAATCTTTTTAAAAAACGCAACGATTCGAAGGTTCATCCCTCCTTCTTCAGGAACCTCTGTCTATAGGTATTACCTAATATTATTTTAAATTGCAATTAAGTTCTAAACTTTGTGCAGAACAATGATGGCTTGATAATGGCTGGAGCGGGTCAAAACGTTGCGAGGAATTCAGCCAGTAGGTAAAGGAATAAGACTCTGTCGAATAAAAAAACTCCCAATTATAGAAAATAGTTTCGGCTTTAATTAGATAATATCATCTTCATTTCTAATGAGAATATTTGCAAAGTTAATAAATTATTTCGAAACCCACTAATAGTTCATGACAAATAAAATTTATCAAAATTACGAAATATAAATGTATCATTTAATTAAAAAAAATATATATATATATTATTTTAAAGTCCATCCCTCCTTCTTCAGGGCTTAAAAGGGTCAACGAAAGAACCTCCTTGTATATTAATATTATTTTTAATTACAATCAAGTTCAAAACTGCTTGCCTTGATCATGGCCAGAGCGGATCAAAACGTTGTCTAAAAATTTATTAAATTTTATTTAATTAGAGCTCCAAATAAAAATCCGATCTTTTGTAGAAGAACAAAAAATGGAGGGAAGACAAGGTAGTTCTCTTCAAAAGTGGATGAAATAAAAAGTAAACAATTTAACGTTTATATAAAATTTATTAAGTAATCAACAAATGGGAAGGTTGTGATATTGTGGAGTGTGGTGGAGATGGATCAAAGAGAGTGTTTTGGAAAGGTACAGGCCATTTGGAGCCTGGGTCCCGTTCCGCGATGCCTTGCGTAAAATTGAATACGTCGTGTGTGGGCTATGGCAACTGCTCAAGATATTGAGCGCCAAAATGCCCTTTCCGTATTTGTCCAGAAAGAAAAGGGTTGGTTTCATGCCGCTTATTAGGGCAAAGGAGCGTATAGGTTTTGTTGGTCACCAAGCGAGCGGGCGCCAAAAAATATATACATTGCAGAACCTTTCAGGATAAAAGAGAATAATAATTAAAGAAATAAACACGGACAGGATATGAATTTTAGCTATCAGAATATTCTCACCTTTCAGGCCCATACAACTAGCGAATAACACACATAGAGTAATTTTAAGAGATGTTTACCCTGTGGTAGTTGTATGAATAAGAACGAGTGGGAGCATAAGCCAGGGCCTCGAGAGCAAAAAGTTAGTGGGGAGTGAAGTTTCAAATGCCGACAATAGGGGTCCGAGTGCGATGATGAAATTACTGATTTGACCAGTGAAAAATTGTGGCAATTTTGAACATACTTGACCATACCCTGAATGGTAAAGTAATAATATTAATATAGGTGTTGCTTTTAATTAAATCCAAAAATGACCTACCGAGCAACTCTAGCTCGGCCAGGTACTTAAGTATTTATTTATTTTATTATTCGTTGAGAGTGTCGTTTATTTTGTTTTCATTTCCTTTTCTATAAAACTTTTATAATAATTTTAAAATGCCATTTTAATAGATAATGGATCAGAATTTCCTTTGAAAAATTAAATTTGTTTGTTCTAGTTTCCATTTTGTGGGGGGTGAATGAATGTTTTCTTTTGGATGGGTGAGGTAAGGTTTCGGTGTCTATTAGCGACCGACGACTTTCCTGATTTGTATTTAACACCATTGAGGGTTGCTTGGTATGCAGGGTGGCTCACTCGCCTCTCAAAAGGGCGGAAACTTTCCACACACCCCCACTTCAACTTCCACTAGTACTTCCACTCTACCCCCTCTTGTTGTCGACAACCCCTCACTCACCCACCCACCAATGATACACCCATTACGCACCCCAACCCCCAAATTCAACCTTTTCACCCCCTTCTTTTTACCTTCCACCCCCTTGATTCGTTTTACCCTCTCACAGTATGTTGGCCCAGGATTCCAAACTTTTTTAATATATCAAACTTTTCCTATTTTAAATACCCACCCTCGTAAACTGGAATTTATTTAGTATTAAAATATTATTATTATTACTAGTACACTCTACTACTACTATTAATATTACATTTCCTATTTAAAATAGTTTTTATATCACGTAGAATATTCTTTAATTATATTTTAAAACAAAAAAAAAAAAACATATTTAGAAAAACATTATCAAAGCAAATTTAAAAAAATATTATTATATAATCAAAAACATCGTGCTATACCTACTTATAAAACGATATTAAATTAATTTGATAGGGCGATACCTATATATCCAGCAAATTTAAATTGACCCTCGCTTTTTAAATTTTGATTTAAATTAAGATATTGTCGAGATAAGAGGCTAAATATTTAAAAAATCCCATCAAATTTTCAAAAATTAAAAACACTCAAATTTTTATATTTTAATTAATTAATTTATCTAATAATCAAAAAAATCAAATTATAATTATTAAATAACAATTAAAATTAATTTTTATAATGAGCTCATTTAATTAAATGATTATTAGAAATAAATAATTAAAATATTATTTATAATTTTTATTGGATTATGGCGCAACAATCGAAAAATAGCGCTCTATATTTTTAAAGTTGTGTCTGTATAAACAAAACACAGAACCTTTATGGCTAGAATTTAGATCTATATTAAAGAATATTAATTTGAAATTAAGCATGTTGTTAGAATTTTGTATTTTTAAATACTCACCCTCGTAAACTGGATTTTATTTAGTATTAAAATATTATTATTAATTAATGAATCAAGGCCTACGCTGCGAAAAATGAACGAGGAGAGGATTAAAAAAGAAATTCCATAATTCATATAGACAAAAGGTATTAGTTTGGGTTCGGGGATCAGTAGCTTAGTGGATATAGGAGGTAAAACTCTTATGACAAAGCATTGCAGTACATATGCAAAGATCCCGGGTTCAAGCCCCGGCTGATCCTTTTGTCTGTAATAAAAATAATCTTTTCTTCGTTCCCTAAATTTGAATTTGTTATTATTATTAATATTACAATAGTTCAATACTACTACTATTAATATTACATTTTCTATTTAAAATACTGTGTCAAAAAATAATTTATAATTACTTTTTATTAATTAATTGTTTTTGTTTTTTTAATTTTAAAACCCACCACTAGTTCGTTACAAATATTATTATATTTTAAAATAAATATATTTAATTAATTAGGGAAATACGGAGAGGGATTGAATTAAACCAATCGACTTGATTGGGGAATAATGGAATTGGAATAATTATCGGAAAAGAGGTTTTTTTATCTAATTAGATTTTTCCTCTTATTAAAAACAAGGACTAAAGTTGAATAAGGACACTCGATGGTGGAGAAGTAATCTCCGGAATCGAAGCAAAAATACAATGTATACATTAATTAATGTAAAATAATTGGTTTAATAAAATTTTAAATTAAATTAAATTAATTAATTAGGGAATTGGACGAGGTCCTGATTGGATCGAATATGGAATTGGAATAATTATCTGAAAAGAGGTTTTTTTCTTTAATTAGTTTTTCCTCTTAATAAAAACAAGGACATGATCAAGGACAGATCGATGGTGGAGAAGTAATCTCCGGAATCGAAGCTCAAAAGCAATGTATGCACAAATTCATGTAAAATAATTGGTTTAATTAATTAGTATTAGGTACTCTCCATTGAAGACATAGTGGTAGAAATCAATATTGAATTGTTGCAAACCACAATTATTATTAATCCTATAGTACACTACTACTACTATTACTATTACATTTCCTATTTAAAATACTGTCTCAAAAAATAATTTGTACTGAATTGATGCAAACCACAAATTCTGAATATAAAAACGTCAATTTAAACGTTCATTTAAATAATATCTCGACGATTCAGGGTTCAAAACGGTCAACAAATGATATATCAATATTATTTTTATTAACAATTACACTCAAAACGTAGCCAATAAAAAATAATTAAATTTTATTTCAATATTATTTAATTTTCACTGCAAATAAAAAAAAAACCTGAATTTAAAATATAAAATAAAATATTAATATAACTATTTAAGCAAAAAATTACCGAGGTCTTAGCTCAGGTATTATTTTATTAATTGGGACCGTAAGCTTTGTTTTTTTTATCATGAAACTATTTACTTAATGTATTTATTTTATTATTTAATTTCGTTTTATTTGAATTGTAGAGTAGAACACCCCTACCCCTGCCCCCCCCCCCCCCCACTCTAATAAAATAAAGAGATATTTATAATTTAACTTCAACCTTCTATCTGTTTATCTTTTCCCCCTAGGGGATTCCCAAATATGAAAATCTCATTTATGAATTATACGTACCTATATATAATTTATTCTCTTATCTATATTTGATAAATAAATAAATATAAACAGAATAAACCAGCAGTTTGACGTTTTCGGTGTAATAAGTATTTATTTTAAAATGGATTTACATAAATAATTTTCCTTAAAAATACTTACTTTAAATTTACCTGAAATATTCAAATATCAATGACTTTTATTACTTTTTCAATACCTGTAATCGATAATCGATGTGTGTTAGTGTTTGTTAACGCTTCGAGACTAAGATTTCTCTTAGACTCCTTTAGATCAAATCTAGAGATTTGAAATGACCGTGTATGTCGCCACCAAATAAAAAGAGAAGGGGGATCTTAATTCCTTTGGTTAATTAATTAACCTGGATGAAGCGAATTAATCTCCTCTCGGTTTTTTATTATGCACGAGTCTCAATCCCTTCCACCAGGAATTATTTAGAATTAATATATATAATTTGCAGGCAGGGATTCCATCCAAGAATGCCTTATTCTGACTTGGTTAAATATTTTAGACTTACCGCTGGTTAAAAGGAACTTGGGGTTGGTTTTAAAAGACAAATGAAGGTGCAAATTTATATACTTTAACAAGTTGATGAGGTCATCAAACCGATTTATTAACAGAAAGGACAAAAAAACTCAACAATGATTCAGAACAACAAAATAGGTAGTTATAATAATATTATGATTGAAAATTAGATAACGTAAAAAAATAAAACAAAATGCAAAAACAGAATAAGCTTTGAAAGAAAATAAATCTATTTTGAATATAATGAAGTTCTAGGCTTAAAACTAATTTTAAATTAACAAAATTTTAGGAACCTTTGGAATGTTGAATTCCTATAAGAAAATATTTATATACTCTCTTTGAATCGAGATAAACAGTATATTAAAATATTTAGTGCTTTAACATTAAATTGAAAAAATACCTTTTTTATATGGCGTTTTATTTGATAATAATTTAAAATCTCCTTACTTGGGTTTTACAAAGATTTTACCATCAAATCTGATTGATTCCTCTGGATAAATATATAATAATAATCCTTTATTACATGGATTAATCTGGATTTCAAAAGTCCAGTTTTTCAAAAAATATTTCAGACAGTATAGCCTTTATCTGAAATAGAACCTCTCCAGATGTAAAATATCTGAAGTTATTAAGATAACTCAATGTTAAAATTCACAAAGCAAGTTTTTTGCAATTTGCAAAATATCCGAAGACTAATAGCGACGGAAAAAATATCAGCTCTCTAAGAGAATTAATAGATATTTTTAGATTTTTTGATTAATTGGAACCAGATATAAATCTATTCCAATATTTCATTCGTCTGAAAATCAAGAGCGAATGAAAAACCGGTGAATATAATAAATGTGATTAATGAAAAAACAAAGAGGAAAATTTTTGGACAACGAAAAGTTTCAAGTTGTGTCTTTGAAAAATGGAGGAACAATGAACCAAGTTGGCGAGCGACGCGTTGGTCTTGAGATGCAAGCCACGAAGTCGGAAAGTAGCAACTCATTTCGCTATGAAGGAAAATGAATTCGCAGCGCGCGAGATTTAAAACTCGTGCTTTGAAATCAATTAATTTTAAGAGGGCTTATTCGGCGTGAACAGTGTTTCTGTGTGAGGTAAAGAGCCTTAATTCCTCAAGTATATTGTACTGCTTAAAATTTCTATTTTTACAAATTTGAATAGAGAATAACTAACGACAAGATCGGGTGACGAGAGAAACAGGGGTCAGATCCGAGAGAGTAAGGCGTTAAGAGTGAGCGAGGGTTGTCGTATGTAAATCAAGGGTAAATAAAGTTTAAGCAAGCAAGTAAGAAAAGAAAGTGAGTAGGCTCAATGACGATGAATCAGAGTAAACTGAACTTGGTAGACAGGCAATGACCACCTATCGCCTCCAGAGGGGTGGGGGAAAGACAACAGGTAGAGAAGAATCCTCGCAGACCGCCAAGGGTCAAATTTAAATTTAACCTAGCTTAACTATCAAAAAATAGTGCTCTACATTTTTAATTGAAAAGTTTTTGTTTTGCCAAGAGTAGCAGAGTTGTGGATTCACAAAGAGAAACAAAGAGGTTGTCCTCTGCTTGATGCAAATAAACATACACACATATTCATGGATATTGAAAATTTGATGTTCCTTCTTCACTGGTGGTCAGCTTAGAACTAAAGACATTCTTTTGGTTCACATTCTAATATAACCATATGTTTCCTTTCTCCTTGTTTTACAAAGAGAAAGGCTGAAAATGGAAGGGTTTGTTTTTATTTTATTCTTTTATCTTTTGTTAGCAAACATCTTAAACAAATTACTTACGATAATTCAATTTGGTTGTTCAAACAAAGTTTTGAATTTCTATTGAATGATTTCAAAATTTCTAACGATTCAATTGCGCTAATTAATTTTGGGTTTCTTATTAATCTATTCCCGTGCCTTCTGGGAAAGAGTGATTGTTCCGCAAAAGAGTTTTCATTCTTTTTATTTTTAAAATCTCTAATATGTTCATTTAATCGAATTTTCAGATTTCTCTCTGTTTTCCCTACATAGATCGCTTCGCAATCTTTGCATTTCAAACTATAATCCCCTTTTTTTCTATATTTGATAATTTGTCTTTTTTATTTGAACCTAAATCTTTTCCTAGAGTAATTGGAGTTTTGAATACTGTTTTGAACCCTAATTTTTTCATTTTTTTGTTTTAATTTTTCTGAAATTTGTCCATAATATGGGAGAACTATCCTAGGATCAAAAAAATAAATAATATATATATATATATATATACAGATATATCATCTCGATATGTGTGTATGTTTATTTGCATCAAGCAGAGGACAACCTCTTTGTTTCTCTTTGTGACTCTACATTTTTAAGGTTATCTATTTTTTTTTCATCTTACACTCTAATCTTTTGACAAATTAAATTTGATTTATTAGATTCTGAAACATTGTGTTTATTTAATTTTCTAATATGAGAAAATATTCTAAATCGATAGATATAGAATAAAGTACTTACTTAAACTAAAATTGATAATAAAAGTTTATTTTAGGTGTTCGTTTATTCGATTTGTCGACATAATAAATAAATAAACTAAAATCACAGGTAGGTAAGTACTATATAGGGGGGTAACAAATGTGTCTAAATTTAAATTTGTTATTTATTTACTTAATTCTACTCTGAGCTGAGCTAATAAATTGATAGTGTGTGGTTTCCATCTATCCTACGCTACCCTTTAGCCCCCTTTTCAACCCCCCCCTCCCCCAACCGCCTAGAATGGGCTTGTGGGCTGGATATTGATCTTCAATCTTTGCCCATACACACACACACATACAACTGGCCTATAAATTATAAAGCATTATCTTTTATCTTATTTAGAGCCCGACGGACCATAAAATATAATACTAAATTGAAATTAGGTAATAAAAAAAAAAAAAAAAAAAATTCTCTCGCGGGTTGGTTCAAAAAAAAATGAAAAAAAAATTAATTGATCGTTGTAGGAAAGAAAAAAATAGATAGGGTTGGTAAAAAAAAAAAAAAAAAAAAAAAGCAGCGGGTAGAGAATGAATGAATGGTAGGTCACGGGAATAATTCCCCGGCGTTAAAATAACCGCCCCATACTCGATTCTATTGTTAGTTTTAAAGTTATTCGATATTTAAATATTAATTGTTAAAAATAAATTTAATTGTTAATTAATTATTGATATTTAATAATAATTATAAGTATCTAGCAAGCCGAGAGGATTGGTTTTTGCTTTAATGGAAAATCTCAAATTCCCAATAAAATTATTTATTAGAAAGCCAATTTATTTCTCTTAAAAAAACAGACGTTTTGGAGGGTCGATCCTCCTTCTTTAGTGTTTAATGGCCAACTGTTAAAAGATACTTTTTAAAAGGATGAAATATATATTTGTAATGAACTACAGAGGGGTCCAAAAAACGTATCCCATGTTTAAAAGTCCATAACTTGCAAACCAATTGACGGAGTTGTCTCATCTTTGGTAGTGTAATAGTTTGTAGTTCCGGCAATCGCCACACAAGCGTTGTATTGCATTGTTTTGTTTTGTCAGATAGTCAGTATTTTGTTCTTAGTTGCACCTAGTTACTCGAGTAAACATGGCTGGCGCAACGCTTATATTCGATGAAAGGAAGTCAGTTTTGAAGTGGTATTTCAAGTACGAAAACATTAATGAGGTTCAACGGTGATGGCGAAATGTGTATCAAACAGACACGTTTAACGATTCGTCGCATTCGAGACAAATTTGATGCCGAAGGCTGTGTTAAAGATGCACACAAACAACGATCTGGACGACCTGTAACAGTACCAAGTCCAGCTAACTCCTGTCGTGTGTTACAACAATTCACTCGCTCACCACAGTGTGCCCGTGAAACTGGAGTGAGTCGCTCAAGTGTTCGACGAATTTTGAAGACAGCAAAGTGGAAGTGCTACATCCCACGATTGCTACACGCAATGAACGAGGACAACCCAGATCGTAGAATGGAGTACTGCAAGTGGTTTACTAACATGGCGCTGGACTTTTACCTGTGGGGAACACTAAAGGACGTTGTTTATCGATAAAAGCCACGCACATTGGATGAACTTCGAGAATCCATCGTACATTCATGTGCAAATATCCAACTGAACACGTTGCAGTCAGTAGTTAGTGCTGCAGTTCGGCGACATCGTTTGTGTGTGGATGTTAATGGTGACCATTTTGAACACCTACGGTGATACCTTTAAGTTGGACTTTAAGCTACACTTTCACCAAAAATGAGACAACTTCATCAATCAGTTTGAAAGTTGTGGACTTTTAAACAGTGGATACATTTTTTTGGAACCCTCTGTATTAGTAGGTTTTAAAATTAAAAAAAAAACTAACTTAACTCTTAACTTTCTTATTATATTGAACTAGCAATTCTTGTATATATATATAAACCCAATGTTTTCTACATTTGATTCTCTAATCTCGAATCTAATGTAGGGAATTTTTGTCAAATATTGAGTGAAAATAATATTTGAACTTATATATTTCTAACTTGAAATAATGATATTAAATAAATTTTATAATTTTTCTCATTAATATATCAAAGAATAATTGATACGTCAACGATAATTATTTTGACCGCGCTGATTTGTGGATGTGGAGGTGCACTGGTAGGGGGTACAGTGGTGGAATCAAGTGCGGGGTTTCGTTGGCGGTTCCGGGGTGGGCGAGGTGCGGGGTTTTGGGGGCGAGGATGGGGGTGAGGGTGCCGGCGAGGAATTAAAAATAAATTAATATATAGCTTTTAACTGAAGCAAAAAGTTACCGAGCATTAATTATTATAATCGGCTTGCAAGACGAAGCCGATGGGATTTTTTTAATTTTAAAACCCACTAATGGATAATGACAAATAAAATTTAATAAAAGAATTTATTTTATAAGTTCTTAAATTCTTTGTCCTAGGGAGACGATCCCTCTGATAATGGAATATAAAAATATTCTACTAATATCAAAGAATTTAAGACCTTAAAAAGGTAATTGGAGATGGGTTACCAATCGAATTGATTGGGGAATAATGGAATTGAAATAATTATCGGAAAAGAGGTTTTTTTATCTAATTAGATTTTTCCTCTTATTAAAAACAAGGACTAAAGATGAAGAAGGACACTCGATGGTGGAGAAGTAATCTCCGGAATCGAAGCAAAAATACAATGTATACATTAATTAATGTAAAATAATTGGTTTAATAAAATTTATAAAAAAAAAAAAAACCTTAAAAACTATATTATTTTTATAAATAATAATAATAAGTTATATTTTTAAAAAATTTCAACTTATTTTCAAAAAAAGATACTAATTTTTTGCTTTAATTAAATAATTTTTTTTTAATTATTATTTTAAAACCCACTAATAGTTCATGACAAATAAAATTAATTAAAATTAGAAAATTAATTTTAATTAAATCAAGTATGTTGGCAGGTATTTGGACAGGAAAGTAGCAAATCAAAAACATTCTCATTGATTTAAGCGACATTTCGCCAATTTATTTTAACTTCGTCAGTCGTCTAAAAAAACACAAAAAACAAAGTTTCAGAGAAATTACAAAAGTTACATCATTTTTTCCACTCCTTTCTTTCTATTCTAACCAAATCAACAAATGATATTATATGCAACATACCTCAATGAATTATGATTAATATTAAGTTATAATAGATGTGCACATATTTCTGAATTAACTCGAGAAAAGAAAGAAAAGAGGAAAAAAATTGATGTTACTTTTGTCATTTTTCTGAAACTCTGTTTTTTTACGCCTGATGAAGCCAAAATAAAATTGTCGAAACGTCGCGTAAATCAAATGAGAATTTTTTGATTTGCTACTTTCCTGTCCAAATACCTGCCGTCATACTTGATTAATTAAATAATATGGATCCTATGGACTTTAATAATTAAGATTATTATTTTAAAATCCACTAATAGTTCATGACAAATAAAATTTATTAAAATTAGAATATTTAAATTTTTATCTTAAAACCCACTATACCTACGGATTCCAGAGGACGTACCGAGAGTTGAGGCTTCGCAGATGGTTAATTAATAAATGGAAATTGAACAGAAATTAATTATAAATTGTTATTGACACCCCCTACCTGTGAATAACTTTTTAATTAAAAAAAAATTTCAAATTAAATTTACCCAAAGATAAGACCCTGACAGATCGATTGATCAACCCAAAAACCCTCTAAACCGGGATTTGAATCGAAATCGTTAGAGCCGTTTTTGAGAAACCGGATCTATAGAAATACAACAATCGCTCATTTAATAATTAAAAAATAATCTAATTGCCTAATTAATTATTATTTTAATTAGGTATTACAAATTTGTATTCTATCTGTTATTAAAGAATAATTCTTTAGGTATTTTTTTGGTTCATTCGTAATTACAAATTGAATGAACATTGTAATATTGTAAGCGAGAGAAATGGATTAGAATTCAATTGAGTTCGAATAATGCAAGAGCTTTTCTTTTTGATTGGCTGGTTGTGTTGAGATTTCAAGCGGTTAAGTGGGAGAATGAAGGGTCTATGCGTGGGTGGGTTGGTTATAAAATTGATATCGACAAGAGATAGACAGATATAGAGATATAGGCTGGGTGGTAGGTATGTGTGCTTAGCATAGCCGGTGCATATTTGCAGAGTGGATTCGATACTCTCGTATTGCAACGCTGATCAATTACCTGATCTAAATTAACGTAATGGGTCTGTTTGTCAATTATAATCCCAGGCAAACAATCCATTCAATCGACGATGCGCCCCCCTCTAGCGGGTGGATGGGCCAACTCAACTCACTCGAAGGGAATCCCTAATCCATAACCCATACACCCATTCATTTTCACTTGCATCCACTATTTTAGAGGTTTAATAAAGAGGGGATACTACCGCTGAACTCAGTTAGTATTATTAATTAATGAATAGATTTTGCCCTTTTCAAAGATGGCGCGCGTGCGTTGCGCTCTAATCGGCAACTTGGCTTATTAATCAGGCCTATGGGGGCATGGGGGGAAGAGAATGGGATTTTGGAAAATGGTTACTGTAATAAGATTGTATCAGTATTTAGTGAAAGTGGAGAGAATACTGAATAGTAATCAGACCAGTGCGGATTCTATCCACGAACAATCTAACTCAAAATTATTATTAGTATGGTATATAATAACAACAACACGGATAATAATTATTAAGGGAAACATACATTTTTTAAAACTTTCTCCATTTCATATTTAAAAATATTTATTAGAAAGTAAACTTGTAGTTGTAAAAAGATACGTTATTTTTAATAATTCTTAGTAAATAAGTAGATAAAACAACATTTATAACTCAACAATGTCTCTTTCATATGTAATAATTAAAGTAATTTGAGTTTTAATTAATTAAACAATTAAAAATATCTTATTATATTTATTAATAAATAATTATAAACTGACTATAAATAAACAAATAATTAATTATAATGAAATTTTTAACTTAATTTTGTATATTGTTGATAATTGGTGATCGATCATTATGAACAATTTGTAAATATTTATAATCTATAAATCATTTAATTATCGGTCATGGTCACTAGAGGCGCTAAAACTCGCATAGTCATTTTTAACATCTGATTGATTTTCGTCTAAATTTGAATTTTATTGCAAATCCAAGAAGTATTTAGCCAAGGTTTTTATTTATTTATTTATCTATTTTTTGTGGCTTTATCCTTGAACAAAAATTTAATTAGTTAACCAGATAATATTTGTTTGAATTGTTTTCAACAATGTCTCTTTCATTAGTAATAATTAAAGTAATTTGAGTTTTAATTAATTAGACAATTAAAAATATCTAATTACATTTATTAATCAATAATTATAAACTGGCTATAAATAAACAGATAATTAATTATTATGAATTTTAAAACTTAATTAAGTAATTCCTTTGGGGTCACGTTGGCCGTTTTAAATCGAGTTATAATCGAGATAAAAGCAAGCAATTAATTGAAAATCAAAGAGGAAACTGTTTTCTATTAACTAATTAAAATATTTTAATTTCAAATATTGGTGTTTCATATATATGACGACTCAAAAATAGGTCAAAAAAGTCTTTTGGAGGGGCATTTTGACCAAAAACATCTCAAATCCTGAACTCAGAAATCAGAAAATGACATGAGAATCAGAAAAACTGGGCAGTATCAGAAATACAATAGTATTTGAAATTCAGATTTCCGATACTTTTAGTAATTTGTAATGGATTACTTTTTAAAAAGTATTTTGTATTTTGTATTGCATTAAAAAATTTTAGTCTATTTCGAGTTTTGAAAATATGTATTATTTTTAAAAAGTATTTTGAATTTTCAAAATTACCTTATTTGACATGCATACTGTAGCGGCCAGCTGTTGCTTTGGTTACGAGCTTTTAGACACGGCCGCTAGATGACTCAGTCAGATCGTTGCGACACTTTGCATGACTGGTAATATTTCAGTCATATATTAAGTAAGGCAATTCGATCTCGACTGATCATCGAAGGAGGAGCAATCCACCAACTAGTAGCTCCTCACCCGCTAACCATGCGGGTGGCGTCCAGCCCGGCTTTTTACCAGGGACGAACATCGCCCTGTCCAAATCATTGTTAGGTCCCCGCCAACTAGGAGGGGAGCGCGGACACGCACCACGCAACCAACCCCCTAACACATACATTATTTATTAGTCGGCTCTTTCCAATTTTATAAGCCATTGTTTACAATTACAGCAACAAACATATATTATGAATATTATCAATTTTAAAAACAAGAATAAAAATATAATACAAATATATACACTTATACTTACAGCTCCTGATCTTTTGGAAACTTAAAAAAAGATTTCGATAAATTCTTGATTGTGCAATTAGAGCAGTCAAAAAAATTAATACATGTGCATTCTCTGTTATGCGCTTTATGTAGTGGACTTTTTCTCGCTAGAGTGCGCTGTTTTCAATGATCCCATATTTTTGACAGACTGTCCTGTATTGATATATACAGTATTTGCCTATACCTATGTACGTAGGTATATATAGTATCGGCTTTTCAACCTAAAAAAATGTCTTATCTAATGTGATATTAATATTCTATTATTTAAATATTCATCATTTGGCAAGGGAAACGACGACGACGGCGCCACGTAGGGGTGAGTAAAAGGCAAGGGGATGAAGTAGGGTAGGGGATGAAATGTTCCGGTTAGCACTGGTTTAAATACCTCATTGAAATTCCCTCTTTGTAAGGCCCTCCTCTTTTAACAGTGATTATAATCTGATTGATGTTTAATCACTGTTTACTTAACCCCCACCCCGCACCCCCCCCCCCTCCCCACCCCTCTTGACTACTGATGGATCCTACCTTTGTACTTTGTGATCTCTTCTGGTCTTTCATGTTGCTACTATCCTAGAGAATAAATATATCTACCTGTATGCTAATGTACGTATACAAGAGAATGAGAAATTTGAATAATCGGTTAACGAATGAGCAAAAAAAGTAAAAGCTTACCTAAGTACTTTCGATATGAAGTACCTATCTACTGATTCAGATCTGGTAACAAATCATACAAACGTTTACGCCCCCCTTTCTAACTGCATATTGCACATACTACTTAAATAAAACTAACAATAGTACGCTTTTTAACTATGCGTGGCCTAATATTCGATTATTCTCATTTTTAAACAAAAATTGGTTATTTAATAAAAAAAGCCTTTCAAATTTTATGACATTCGAAATTTCATATTCAGAAAAATGGAACAGTTATATATGTATCATTATTATACTTATTGTTGATTTGTTTATACTTATAAAATCAACAATTAATGGTTAATTAAATAAAAATATTTATTTTAAATTGTTCTTTAATTAAAATTTAATTTTAATCAACAATATTATAAACACATTAATAATTTAACAATAATAATAATTTGTTTAGTTTTAAAATAAGAGACGTGCAGCTTCAATTTTTTCTTTTTATTTATCAACGAGCAGTGGCCCTGGCGGGCAGCGTCTCGAGATGTGATTATTAGCTGTCCGTAATTTTATGTTTTGAAAAAATATTTTTTTGAATAATGAATATTGATCAAAGAAAGATGAAAAAATATCATTAAATGCTTTATAAATACTTTATTAGAGCATGCAACCATTTCTCTCGAAATTCCCGATCGGTTGGAAACCTATTTCTTTTTTAATAATACATTTCAATATTTAAATTTATCTAAAAAATGTCTCTAAATTAATTATATATAATAATTTTAAAATTAATTTATCTACTAAAATTTCAAATGACCCGCGCAGTAATAAATTAAGAATTAATCTCATTATCCCATTAAATCATATCTCATTAAAACTTATATTATAAATTAAATATATATAATATATATATTTTAAAATTAATTTGTCTACTAAAATTTTAAGAATTTATATTTTTCTTAAATTCAAAAAAAAAAAAATAATTTTCGCGGTATGAATTATTTCCAAAAAATTAAATTTATATTAATATATTTAAAATTAATAAATTTGTCTACTAAAATTTCAAATGAGACACGCCGTAAATCTAATATTCTAAGCTATATAGAGGAATATATTAATATATAGAGATATTAAAGATATACTGTATATAGAGAATAGAGATGTTTTATTTGAAAAATTTGACAATCTAGCAACTATCATTGAATATTAGTTGTTTTTTCTCCCACATGTTCACCTGACAGCGCCACGGGTACTGTCTGACAAGGGCTTTTATATATAAGATTCCCATTAACTTTTCGGCCATTGGTTATGGCCATCTTCAGAGCGGGAATTAGTCAATATTTATTTTTATTTATATTATATATTTATATTTATTTTTATTGACTAATTCCCGCTCTGAAGATGGCCATAACCAATAGCCGAAACGTTAGTGGGAATTGATAAATAAAAAGAAAAAATTGAAGCTGCACGTCTCTTATTTTAAACTTAAACAAATAAATTACTACATCTATAAAAAAACTCCCTTAATTAATAATAATAATCCGATAATCAACGGACTTAATAAAAAAATAATCTATTTTGTCAATTATTGAAATGCTTTTTATTAAGTTGAAAACATTTTTCTATCGTATTTTTGTTGATATATGTAAGACATTTATAGGTAAACAAATAATTATTTACAAATTTATTTTAGGGATGAAAATGTAGAATGGATATTCCCTAATTAATAAATAAAAGGAAATTGAACAGAAATTAATTATAATTTGTTATTGACACCCCCTACCTGTGAATAAATTTTTTAATCAAGAAAAAACCTATCAAATTAAATTTACCCAAAGATAAGACCCTGACAGATCGATTGATCATCCCAAAAAACCTCTAAACCGGGATTTTAATCGAAATCGTTAGAGCCGTTTTTGAGAAACCGGATCTATAGAAATAGAACAATCGCTCATTTAATAATTAAAAATAATCTAATTATCTAATTAATTATTATTTTAATTAGGTATTACAAATTTTTCTTCATAAATACCTATTCATCAAAAATAAAATTCTAGCTCTTTCGACCAAACTCAACCAAATTTCGTATAACTATTCTGAGGACCCCGAAAGTTAGAAATGCAAACACTGAGTTAAGTTTTGTACAAGGGCTTAGATTTTCATATTTTGACCCCCCCCCCCCCCATTTTGGATGAAAGGGCTAGAATTTTCATTTTTGACCCCCCCCCCCATTTTGGATGATTATTTTCAATTTTTTTAAATAAAAATGTCAAAAATTACTTCCTCTGCAATTTTGCTTCTAATGGAATTTACCGTAGACTAAACAGTTTAAGAGTTATATGTACCTAATCATACGGTATTTTTTGGTCGATTGCCCCTAAAAATGAGTCGATAAGAATTTTAGTTTCTACAGTATGGGATATGTTATTTGGGTTTTGAAATCATCTTCCAAAATGTTCAATAGCTTTTAGACTAATAAAAAAAATTGGTTATTTAATAGCATAGTATAACAAGTTACATATAAGAATTTTTAATTTTAATTGTTAGCAAATAATGTAAACAATGAAATAACAAACAATGCTTACTTAATAATATAAACAAATAAATTCAAAAAATATTTTTTTTTTACCATAGTATATAAGCTCTCAAGCATTCAGTCAAGGATTAAGTGTCGTCCGTAGTGAAGCCACGAGGAGCATTTGTACATAGTAAGAAACAACCCTAAACTGCGACATTTTTCTAATTTTTTCCTTTAGCTTGCCAAGTGATATATTAAATCATTTCTAACGCCTGGAGGGATGCAAATAGCATATTCTCTACTCTACAATTTGGCCCACACACACACACACACACACACACCAAGGATAAGTCAGAATTATATATAGAAAGAGAAAGGGAGATGAATATCTTGGGGGGGGGGGGGGGGGAGTAGTTTTTGGCTCTGAATGTTTTTGTCCACCCTCTCTCTCTTTCTCACTTGTGTGTGTTTTCAACCCCTTTCACGCCCCCGCATCCTCAAAACCACCCCCGGATTTCTCGTTCTACACACAAAAATAATAGCTTAACGTCCACCATTGTCTTTCGAGGATGATGAACAACGTATACAAACAGAGGACAGACAAATACAGATGAACTACGGTATATATATCTATGACAAAGAAGGAGATAGAAATTTTATTTTTTGAAAAAATTCAATTAAAATATTTGCTCTTTTTTTTGAAAATTTATAAAACTTGACAAAAATTTTAAATATAATAATGTAGGTATACAATGAATGCCTGAGCTGATATATTTATTAGCATTTATTTAATTTATTTGTTTATATTGTTAAGTTTTGTTTGTTGTTTCATTGTTGACATTTTTGATAACAAAAAACAATTTTTATTATACACCAATACCTCGCTTTGCGCCGTGTCGTTTTGCGTTTTTTTGAAGTTGTCGCTGCTTAATTAGTACTAATTTTTACTGTGCGTAGTTAGATTTTTGAGGTCTTTAATTTTTTTTTTAATTTTCTTTTTTTCTAAAAGATGGCACCACTTTTGTTTCTAATTGCGCCATGCCATCAAAACTCGGGGATTCCCTTTCTAACTGAAAATCAACTCAATTTTAATACAGTTTTATTTTCACTATGTTTTGCTAATTTTAGAGTTCAGTTTCAATTATGTAGTGTGTTGTTAGAGGCGACTGTGGGTCAGTGGATAGAGTGTTGGGTCGCTGACTCGAAGATCGCTGGTTCGAGACCGAGTCTCGGCAGATAGATGTTTGCAACCGCCTCCTCTTGGAAAGTAATGGCAACCTACCAAGAGTATAATTGCCAAGTGACCTCTCCAAATTAGCCGTTCGGAACCGGCGTTAAAAAGTAGGTCCCGTATATCTGTGTAAAAACAACTAAACACACTCAGCACAGGTATATGTGGAGAGGCGCCGACACCCGTTTCGGGTATGGCACTCGAAGAAGAACAAAATTTTTTTTGTCTTTCTATGGCTTTTGTTAAAAATGAAGAAAGTTTTTGAACACTACTGTGGAGAGAAGAAGGAAACATTTTATTTGTTTCATTCATTGACCCTTTGAAACCCTGAAGAAGGAGGGAAAAATCCTCCGAAACGTCGGTTTGAAAGGAAAGGAGGAAGGATTCCAATAAATTACACCTTATTTTATATGTGTTAATTTTTTCTTTCCTCACTACCTCTGGGCTGCCTTCCATTACTTTCAATTAAAATTTCTACCAGTCCGTCTCTCTCCAGAGAAAATTTCGTTGCAAAATTTTTTTTTAATTTTTTATACCTATTTTTTGTATTATTTAGTTGTATTTGTACCAGGTCCGTTTTTTCCAATACCTCTATGAGAATTAAAAAAAAATATACATTTATTATTTTATTAAGTACTTTTTTTTAAATAATAACTTCTTAAATATGAAAATTAGTCAATTTGAATCTATTTTGTGTTAAATTCAAAACAACTAGAATAATAATAGGAAGTGTGTGTGTTAATAACAAACAACGAACGACAAGAAACAACACTTTTGATAGGTTTCTACGTTTATTTTACCCCCCCCCGTCCCTCACCCCTTTACCCTCCATTTCTTCTTGCTTGTAGTATTGTAATTGGATATAATTATGTGTGTCTAAATAGGTGTGTGTGTGTGTGTGTTCTTAATAATAATTCAGTTCTTGTTCCGGCTCAATTAGTTGACTTTCTCCACTTGTAATTCTATTAGCTCAATTATAATAGAATTCCGGAAAGGATCCGAACGAGGAAGGAAAAGCAGCAGCTAAGGGCCGCTATTAACCCCCGGGAGTCAATTTCGATAAATGACCCCCCCCCCCCCCAAGACAACCCTCCCCACCCTTCAAACCCTTAATAACCCGCGAAACTTTAGACCCATCATTCCTGTGTTCCTATCTTCACATTGTTGATATAACCTAACCTATAAATTATCACCATAATCTTAAACACATTTATTTTTACTATATTATATTACTTATGTTTAAATATAATAGAAACTTATGACATCATTTATTTTATCTTGTTTAAACTATAATATTAATATTTTTCTACAAAGTTTGCGCTGAACATAATAAAAAAAGAAAATTTATGACAACGTTTGATCAATTTGAATTCTAATATTTAAAATCGAAAAATTTATTAAAATTAGGTAGAAATCAATTCTAAGAGGGGGCTTAAAATTAAATATTGACAAGATAAACACTTTAGGCCCTTATATCGAAGCAAGCATTGTAATCATTCCTATATTTGATTCACTCGCAGAATACAATACAGATAATTTTTGTCAGATATTAAGTATTTATATACGATATTTCTGTGTAAGAAATAATGAAATTTTAAATATTTTTCTAATTAATATATTAAATGAATATATTATAAGATTTAGCTGACCCAATAGCCTCAACCAGCAGGTGGTCGAGATATATAAATCTTGTTTAAAAATGTTGCCGTCAAAAATAACTCTCTTTGATATATACTATATATATTTGTCTAGATTAATTTGTAACAACGCTTAGCTTCCTTTTTCCGGCACTAGATGTCCCGGCGATCAATTTCAAACAAGATCGAATATGGCCCTGTCAAATTAAAAACTTTATATCGAAATTGAAATCACAGATACATGAAATATACTCTAATCAAAAGAGAGTAAATTTTTCTGGTTAATCGTTTGGTTAATCATATCCATAATTTAATTAGTTTTATATTAAATAAGACGTACACGATGTAAAATGTGCATTCGTGATCGTCTAAGAAAGGACCGCCTCACACGAGTCTTGCATTTCTTCGACAATTTATTTCTTCTTTTGCTTCAGAGATTTTTTGTTTAAGTTGGTCTAGGTTATCTATTCGCTTTGAATAAACTTTTCTTTTACTCGTGAGCCGGTCCTTTCTTAGACGATGTAAAATGTGCATTCGTGCTCGTGGCGGACATTTTGAACATTTACTTTAATTGAATAAATAAATAAATAAATAAATATTTTATTCAACTATTTAAGATTTTTTTCAAAAATCTTTAATTGAATGAAAATATTTTAATAAATAAAATTAGTTTTCGTGTTAAATTCTACCCTTTAGCCAATTACGAATTGTGTTTTGAAATTAGTTTCTTTCGCATAAAAACGCAAATATTATTTTTTGTTTTTTAAAAAAGTGGAATGTTTTATACCATTTTGAAATCTTGATTAAATGCGTCAATTTTTTAGATAATTTGCCATTATTGTTTGACACAGTTTTTTTTAAGATATCAAGAGTCAAAGTTAGTTGATTAAAATTTTCTGACACATGAATCTGACAAAAATATTTTTTTCTCAAAAAGTATAATACTCTTAGTTATTTTCTGTTTTGTGATCGATAGCAGTATTATTTAGGATTCCGTAACAAAAATTAGAATTATAAAATATGAAAATTCGTAGCCACAGCATTCAAATATTTAGAGCAGGGTAGCGATTTTCACGGTTTTCAAAAAAATGCCTATAACTCGAAAACTGAGAGAGTTTTATTTAAAAAAAATTTTTAACTCACCTATCTCGTGTTCACGTTTGATCCTTGACTTTTGGGACACCCTGTATATTAATTGAAAAGTTTTTGTTTTGCCGAGAGTAGCAGAGTTGTTGATCCACAAAGAAAAACAAAGAGGTTGTCCTCTGCTTGATGCAAATAAATATACACACATATATCGAGATGATATATATATATATATATATATATGATTTATTTGTTTGAGATTATAGTTTCGAAGACTTGGTCTTCATCATCAGTCTTTTTTAATTATAAATGATGTTTTTCAAGGAGTCAATATCGTATGGATATTGAAAATTTGATGTTCCTTCTTCACTGCTGGTCAGCTTAGATCTAAAGACATTCTTTTGGTTCACATTCAAATATAACATATGTTTCCCTTTCTCCTTGTTTTACAAAGAGATAGGCTGACAATGGAAGGGGAGGGGTTGTTTTTCTTTTTTCTTTTATCTTTTGTTAGCATAATTAGTTTATATATTGTTGATTAAAATTTCAGTTTAATTAATTAGCAATTATAAATATTTGTAACTAATTAACCGATAATTGTTGAATCAACAACAAGAATATATATAATGATACATAGAATATAACTATTTCATTTTTGAAGCTATGCTTATTAAAGCGCGCTGGGCAGGGCCTAAATAGGAAAAAGCCTCCCCGTAAGATTCTGGGCTGCTGGTAGGGGAAGTGAGAGAGGGCGGGTGAATGGGGGCCAGGTCAAGCGAGACAAACATCGACTTATCTGAGGGCTTATTTAATGGTGCTACTGGAAAATTAGTACATTTAGAATTTGATGATACAACTTCTTACATCGTGTTTGGTTACAATTTTTAACCGGCTTCAAAAAAGGAGGAGCTTCTCAATTCGACTGAATTTTTTTTATGTCTATGTTACCTCATATCTTGAACCGATTTTGATGATTTTTTTTGCATTGGGTTCACTCTAGTTTTCGATTGGTCCCGTTTTTTGAAACTTTGCTTATTTAAGCACGCTAGGCAGGGTCTATATGGGAAAAAGCGACCCCGTAAGATTCCCATTCCGCTACGATTCTGGGCTGCTGGTAGGGGAAGTGAGAGAGGGCGGGTGAAGGGTGAGGCCAGAGGTAAATCTGCAGTAGTAAATCTGCTATTGATGGCACAACCGTTCACACAGCTCTTAGGGCCGGTTGCATGTCGCAAAGTAAATGCTTTTTAACACTAACAAACGGTAGATGGTAAATGGAGCCACTGGGACGGCCAATCAGATGAGAGGCACTGAAAGTGTTTCCGACATTTTCTTATTTCATTATTATAATTGATTTTTTTTTATTAAATATTTTTTATTTTTATTATTTTATTATTTGTAATCAATGGACAATGCATACCAACGACGAAGTAGCAAAGCTTCTACCGACAGTCCCACGACTGTCTGTATTTTTTCTGTAATAAGATTAAAAATTAGAAATTTCGAATTACATACAATTTGACCATACACGAATTAAAATTAAAAATTATTATCTATCTTATTATACTACTATTAAATGACCAATTTTTGTATACCTATATAGAATCGATTTTTCGAAATCGGCTCCCACAATTTGCTTTTGACGAATAGGTATTTAAGAAGAAATATTTCTGAGAATATCGATTCTCCATTTTCAGTCATAAAATAAATTAGTAAATATTTATTTGATGTTTACCTTGAAATGTCCTATATATCAACAAAAATAAGTTAGAAAGATGTTCAACTTAATAAAAATCATTCCAATAATTGACAAAATAGTTGATTTTTTACTTTATCCAATGCGAATTATGGGGAAAGTATTGTAATCGCTCTCGGGGCAAGCGTGGCTTCAAAGGGTCCTCAGGTAAAGACTACGGAACCCATGGTCTCAATTATAGCCACAAATTGTAGTATTCAATTAGTTTGAATTTTAGCACGTGACGGTTTTGCCAAAAATTACATGGGGTCTCGTCGAGAAGCCAAAAAGTGCGATTTTTTCATTTAGTGCGTGCGGATGGATGTATGGATGGATGGATGTATGTTATCGTTTTTTTGGCCCACGATTTTTTCCACACCGTTGCACCGATTCAAATGAAATTGAAAATCAACCATTAGTTTATCAAAATAAAGCGCTGATTAGTTTTTGGTACATATCGGCCCGCAAACATTAGTACTTTATTTCAGTATTTTTTTAGTTTTTTCTAAATATCTTGAAAATGACTTAACCAATTTTGATTAAATTTAATATCCTAATTAAGTACCTTGGGGACCACATGAAAGGTTAAATAAAGTTTTTAGTAAAATTATATTTTAAAGTACTTTACTCTAGAGTAAGATATTACTTTTTTAAAATTCTTTATTATTTTATTTTAAGCCTAGACCGCAAATAGCCATTGATATCTGATTAATAATAAAGAAATAGAAATATTGATATCACAAATGACTTTGGATAAAGTTTAGCAACGATCCGTTGCAGTTTATTTTATTTTAAGTCTGTTTATTATCTGGTTATTATTATTGTTAAATTATTAATTAGTTTATATATTGTTGATAAAAATTAAATTTTAATTAATTAGTAATTATAAATAAATATTTTTATTTAATTAACCGTTAATTGTTGAAATTATAACTATAAACAAATCAACAATAAGAATAATGATACATATATATTATAACTGTTCCATTTTTCTTTATTAAAACTTAATAGGAAATTTCGAATTATCGTAGATAAAATTTGACCATACACGAACGAATTCGTTCATAGACATTCTGGATTACTAATTAATGACTTGATAAAGGTGTTCGCTTTATGAATTTTTTTAGAATTTAAGACCTAGAATTCGGTCTAATTTTGGAGTTTAGATGTACCTAAAAACAAATTTTAGCAAAAACGCATTTTTTTCTCCACATTTAAAATACTTTTGCTGGCTCATCGAAGAAATGTCTCTACCCTTTCCCTTTTCTATAGATACTATCACGGCAGGAGCTCTGATGAGATAAAATCAATAGTTCCCCCAAAGCATGCTTTGCACGTAGCACGCGTTTTGCCGACTCCCAACACTCTTTCGCGGTCAAATTAGAAAAGTGCCGGACCACTTCATTCGCCAAAACATATATCCCCATGACTTCAAGGAACTGGAACTCTCTCCCAGCTTCCATCTTTCCCAACACTTATAATCTTCAAATCTTCAAAACCGGAGTGCATAGACACCACGTCTACACCCTCTCACTTAATCAACTTTCCCTTCTCTTCGGTAATGCAAGGGTCTTTCGAGATCCATAGGGGCTGCATCTTTACTGGTACACCCCTTCTTGCATTCGATTGCATTAAAAAAAAAAAAAAATACTTTCTAATACTACTTGTGGCAAAGTAAAAAAATATGTATAAATAATCCTAGGTAAGTTATTTAGAGGGTTTAAAACTATTTTTTGTATTTTTTTTTACTTTATGGGTTAAGTGATCTAAATTGGCATTATCTTATTATTTATAAGATGACGCTTTAGAGCGTGACCTTAGAAACGATAAGGGAGAAAAAATATACAAAATACTACTACTAATAGTGTTCTACTCTTACTAAAACAACAAAAGTATATTATATAGATATATTTAAGAAGAAGTTGAGCCATATTTCATTCTTAACTTAATTATAGCATGAAATAAATTTCTCAAGACTTGACTCTTCTTCTTCTACTTCTTGAGCCCCCTTTTGCCATCACTATGGCAGCCAGGGTCTGTTATTTATTTCTTAAAGACAGGCCATTAGCTAGAGATTCTTTTCACTTGCCTGCTGGGTGTTTTTTTTTTTTACTTTTTTTGTTTAAACAGCAAAAGAGTTAAATTAATTTAAAAAACGTCTACTTAAAAGGGCTCTAAAGGTAGAGTTTAACGGAGACGGTTTACCTAAATGAATATGAAAGAGAAAAACAATCAATGAAAATGGGCTGGGAATTATAAAAGAAATCTACAATATTTAATTTCCAATTGTTAAGGGTTGTTTCTTTGTACGTCATCTGAAATTATTATTATTGAGGAATCTAGTAGGCCGAGGGATAATTATAGCTATATCCCAAATATATCATTTTTAGTTTATTCATATTATGGATATGCTTAATTAGATAATATGAAACTATTGTTTGTGGGAGAGAAAAAACTGTATACGAAAAATGTCCTTAGGGTTATCAAAACGGAGGAGGGGTTAAAAATAAATAAACTTCAACGGATCGTTGCTAAGCTTTTTCCAGTCATATGAAATATTAATATGTTTATTTCTTTACGAGCTTTTCGTGCGTGCCTTCGGCACACCCTCGAAACTCGGCCCTCCGAGCTGGTGCCCTGACGGGCGGCGTCTCGTTCCAAAAATTTTATTCCTCTTAAAACACCACACTCCAAATTTATACCTGTAAACTCCCGAAAATACATAGTCTCTTAAAAGTTTCGCCTCATTTTCGTTCTAACACAGCTACAGAAATAAGGCTGATGAATCTGGAAGTATTTTTTTTCTATAATCTACAGCATTGTGATATTTTTGTGTGGAAATAGATTTATTTAAATAAGTGGGATTGTGTGAGGAGGAGAATTATATTATATCATTTTTTTTAAAATTCGATAATGTATATAAGGCTCCAAATATTTCAAAGAGATCAGGTGTTGTTTGTATGATATGACAGGCTGCTCCCTCCAGTATTGCCATGAGAAACTCGGGCATGCGTGTCTTAAGTCGTTCAATTTTGTTAAAATCCAAAAATAAGAATTACAAAATTTAGATTTTTAAAAAATTATAAAAAAGTTGCAAATTACTAAAAAATAAACAAATAATATATAAAATATAAATCAACTAAGATGTGATTAATTTATTTTTCTGTGCGTTGAATATTTAATTTTTGAGTGGTGAGGCGGGGGAGGGGGGGGGAGGAATAATTATCAATATATTTAATGTTTCTTAATTTAAAATCAATTGGAGTCTTTCATTTCAAATTACAATTAAAATTATATTTCAAATTTGCCGCAAATATACCGACGGCATCAGCGCTCCCTTTCGGCAGCATTCTCAGAGCGTTGTTACAAATTAATCTAGACAAATATATATAGTATTATTAATCAGATATCACTGGCTCTTTTCAGTCAAAAATAGCCATCGATTCTCATTTAATACTTGAGAAATAACCATTCAACATTTATAATAATAAAACTTGGGCAAGATGCGAGGTAGGTTTCACAAAAAAAGAAATAAAACAAAATTGAGTTAAGAATTCGATATATTTCGGGGGTTAGCCCATCATCAGGAGTTAAAGAAAACTACATTTAATTTTTGACGCTTTGGTTTCTATTTCAAAAACAGAACTTGACCTTAAAATATCCTTGAAAGCTTGTTCTAGATCGACAAACAATAGCGTAGTTTAGTTTCCCTCTTAATATAAATAAACTTTTATTTGAAACTTTTTTCATATAATTGCACTTTTTTTGAGTTATAAGACTTTCTCAAGATAAAAAAACTCATCCGGTATAATAACTAAAGTATAAAAATGCTAAATAAATAATTATAGATACCTATTAGAATAGAAAAACTTTAAATAAATAAAAAAAAAATAAATTTAGATATATTTTTGAAATCAAAATCGCAAACTATATTCTATCTAAACTTGGAATTGTATAGTTAAGTTAATTAGAGTGTTTGGGGGCTTATTATATGCTCTCCGTATCCCTTTAGGGTAGAGAGAGATTCCCTATCTCTATTATATCTGGTTTAGTTGCTAATGAAAGTTAACCAACCCCCTACCCCCTTCCAGTCCCCCTACCCCCTTCTAGTCCCCCCAAACTCTGTCATTGGATCCGCTCTCAATCCAGGGTTTTCACCCCCCCCACACCCGGCCTCAGTTTACGTTTACCCAACTTAACCACCAGCATCATTCAACATTCCTCACAGAAATTCTCTATCACGAAATATTATTATTATTATTATTAATATAAACTGTATAAAATTAATAATTGTGTGGTTTAAGTATAGTGGATTTTCGAAATAATTATTTATTTTTGAAATAAGGTTATATGAAAGTTTCATTATCGATACTCTATAAAGTAATAACCTTGTTAGTTGTTAGTTTTTGAGATTGTTAAATAGTTTTGAGTTAGGTTTTATAATTTGTCTCTAATAATATACTGGTCAATAAAATTTTTTCCACAAATGATGTACAAGGCGTAACGACCAGTATAAAGCTATTGCATTCCTGTCACGTGGTTCTGACTAGCATTGAATTTCATCTCGCTCACTAATTTATACACTATAGTTTTAGTTTTAAAGGGTATGGTTAAGTATTTGTAATCGTGCATGAAAAAAGTGTTTTTTTTCCTACTTTTTTTCGAAATATCTCAAAAACGTATGAAACTATTTTGATAAAAAAAATTTGTGCGAAACCATAGCGTTTTGGTCTACAATAAAGCTCGAATAAGTGAACATCGAAATAATTATATTTTTCGAGATAATAGCTGTTTTGTCAAAATGTCTGTTAGTACGTTATTTATCAAATTTTGTATATCAAAACAAAATTTAACATGTAGTTTTGGTGCATTGAGATTAAGAGCTGATTAGATTTTGGTTGAAATCGAACACAAAATTAACGAAAGGGGGGTAAAAATTAAAATTATAAGATTTTCAAATTAATATAAAAGACAGTTATTATTTTTTTCCGGGGCCAAAATTGGAGGGAGGGTTCAAAAAATTAGAACTATCAATATAAGTCTTAAAGATAATAAGTCAAAATTTTCCATTTGAAAGAACGCTAAACGACCTTATGAAAATGACCCACTATCCCATGTGGCAAGTCTGAGACTAAACCGACATGAGCGTATCGATCTGATATCCGACTGTTACCAATTATGAGACACATGGGTTTTACGATCAGTCGGAGGCTGTCATTAATATCAGGTTGGTGTCAGAATGGTCAACTGGCCGAGTTTTTTTTTTTTTTTTTAATGATATTGATGTGAGAAGGAGATACACCAGAAGGTGGATCCCCTAAAGGCCTGTATGGGCTGCCCCTCCATCGTGAAAAGAACAGAGTAGAAGGAAAAGAAGCCGGGATCACGAGCCAATCTCAGAAACTTAGATACAATTCAATATCCAATTTACTAAGGTTTTAGCGGCTTCGAGCAGTGGTAAATTCTCTGCGCGATAAATTCGGTTAAATTTATCTCCCACTTAATTTTTATTACCAGACCCTATACTTACAGAAAAAATGTCTGGGTATAGCCGGGAATCGAACCCGAGACCTCCGGGTTGCCAGTCAGTTACTCTGACCATTACACCACGGAGGCGGACAGTCTCGGTATTTCGACCGACATTCAATCGGGCGGATATTGGCCTTAATATCAGATTGGTGTCAGAATGGTCTGTTAACCGGGTCTCGGTATTTCGACCGACATTCCCTCTGGCGGAGACTGGCCCAGTTTTAAAATGGATTTTTCAAACAAGTGACTTCTCTTTGTTATTCAAATTTAGGCAATCTGGAGCAGGTTCAAATCCGACTGGCGGCAAAATCGGCTAGAATCTGATCCCTTCATGAAACACAATTGTTTTTTTCACTGAGGTCAGTCCGGATTGCAAACTAGGGTTTTACAATGTTGTTTGGATTGTCGCGAAAGAACCTCCTTAAAGATCGCTCCACCAAACAAATAAATAAAAATAACCTAAAAAGGTACTCATTTTCGGGGCCAAAGACCCCCCCCCCTGGTTGCGAACGTATTTTATGAATGGCCTTTTTGCTATTGTTGGCTAGTTATTATTTTTCTTTGAGTATCTAATTAGTCAATGAGAGACACTAAATGTGTATGTGTGTGTGATAAATGTGCCGGTCAGTTGTGGGACAGGCCCCCCCCCCCCTGGTAGCGTCAACGATTTGGCGCCTCTCTGTATGTAGCCCGCCTGCTTGGAATATCCAATCGTTTCCGGAAACGATCAATCAGTGTCCTCCATCCTGTCGGAGGGTGGTTGGTTGTCTTAAGCTCTAAGGGCGTCCGTCCAGTTGAGGGTCTGCATTCTGATGATGATGCATCTCAAGAGAATTCTCCACTGGCCGGGCCGGCCTCATTTAGATCCCCCTTAGATTAAATTTAACCCGAAAACAAAACCAATTTATTCTGATTAAACTAGATTAGGATTAATAACAACACAAACAAACAGAGAATATTATTATTATTACTACTAGTATCATTACTATTATTATTAAAAATTCTTGTTAAAAATTCCACATTTTTTCACCATTAAACAGGGGCGAAATTTTTCATCAAAAATAAAATAGTTTTTAAGGAATTTGGTGTTAGTACTTGGTGAAACATTTTTTAAAATTATTGGATAAAAAATACTTAGTAGGTTTCACATTAAGATATGAAAAATAAAACGAATTTATTTTTGGAGAATCTTTAATCTCGATATATATATATATATATTTCGGGTGACTAACCCATCTTCAGGAGCAACCGAAAGTAACTGACCTGGATAAGTCGAAATTGAATACAAGTCAATGGTAAAATTTATTTTTAAGATAACAAAAGGGTAAATATTTAAAATTAGTGGAGGGAGAAAGGTAGGAAGTCTATTTTGTTTAATTTTGAATGGCCTTATGAGAAATGAGGATTTACACACAAAACAAATTTTCAAATATTTAAAGAATGTAATCAATTAGAAGTTAAGAAAAGTACAATCATTGATTACATTCTTTAAATATTTGCAAATTTGTTTTGTGTGTAAATTCTCATTTCTCAGAAGACCATTCAAAATTAAACAAAATAGACTTCTCTCTCCACTAATTTTAAATATTTACCCTTTTGTTATCTTTAAAAATAAATTTTACCATTGACTTGTATTCAATTTCGACTTATCCAGGTCAGTTACTTTCTGTTTCTCCTGAAGATGGGTTAGTCACCCGAAATATATATATCGAGATTAAAGATTCTCCAAAAATAAATTCGTTTTATTTTTTATATCTTAATGTGAAACCTACCAAATATTTTTTATCCAATAATTTTAAAAATAAAATATATATATATACGTATACTTATATAGATCTTTACCTAGAATTATCCCCTGTGGGTTGGGCGTAGAGTAGACCCGCAGTACTCCCTGCTTGTCGTAAGAGGCGATTAATAAGGAGAGGATAGATGGGACTCTTCAGCCTTGATCGGCTACCCGTCTAGGGGAAAAAAACCCTAAACAAATTAGGAGGGAAGCCCTTTAGGCGCTTGAGGACCAAACTTGACCCTCCTGCGGTAGCTTCTTCATTCTGGCTGACTCCAGACGTGTTATTCATCTTCCCTCTGGACCCTTTCAGTCCGAACGAGAGGGGGATATCGGAACTGGCTAGCCTTTACTTCCATAGATAGAGCCAAGGCATAAGTGTTTGGTAATCAGTATCAGTCACCTTATAATCTGTATGGCGGCTCGCTCTTAAACCTAGAATTAGTTATATTTATTTATTCTAATTTCAAATCCATTAATACGTATATAACAGTATAACAGTGTAACAGCGACTTAAAGTGGCCATTTGTAGGTGATTTTTTGTATCTATCGCTGTACAAATTAAAAGATTTCACAAATCATCTCAATTTTTTTTTAATTAACAACAAATAAGCAAATTTAATATTCCAATTATTTTGGAAGATATATGGTACTCGCACTTGGCCTGTTTATTTAAATATAATAAATAAATAATAAAAAAAAAAGAATTTTGAATAAATTAGAAAACAAATTATTGTGATAATTTAGGGATTTTTGTTTTTACACTAAACACAATCGATGACATCATCAAAGAAATGCATTCTTACGTCATCATATAACCTATAATTTTATTAATTTCGTTAAAATTATAACTTTTTAATCTTATTAAAAAGACGTGGAAACTTAAAAAAACATTTACTTTATGTTAAAATATAATATTATATTTAAATTAAGTCTACGTATAGATACCTATACTTTTTCTTGATCTCATAACCTTATTTCTTTCCTGTTCGACGTCGGTCGTTTTCGTCGTCGTCGACGTCGTCATCTCATTTATTTTTTATTTTAAATTTCAAGTTAGGTTGTGTGTTTAATTGAATTTTCTTTAGATCTTCGTTAATGAAATTTATAAATAGATCATGTCTCGAATTCGTAGCTAGTTTCTTTGCCCAAATCACATTTACTTCTATCCCTTTTGGCTGCTTTCTTAAACCCTAGTCTCTATCCTACCCTGCCCTACACTCTACTTCTTCGTTGTATGTGTAGGTACTTCTTCTCTACTTTCTTAGCTTCTTCTTCTCTCTATATCCTTTTGAAACCCATATAAACTCCCCATCACACACACACACATATACACCTATACCCAGCCATTCCACGTTTTCTTCAGGCAAGATCGCTCAAGAATTTTAATTTAAAACGATGAAAAGATTATATCGTAGAATTTTTTTTATAAAAGTCACGATCATTATATTAAAATTTGTCTATACTTTTATATGTAATTATTATTTTAATTAGGGATTTTAATTTTCTATAGTTGGTAAAAATGTTATTGTTAAACTTTTTGTTATTATTAAATTAAATTAATAATCGATTAATTATTGATTATTAAATTAAATGAAAAATCAAAATATTTTCTAATTAGGCTAATTAAAATTTATTTATTTATTCCGAAAGGAAATATATATATTAGGTACAGAATAATTTTAATTTGAAATATAGTCAATAAGACGGCCAAGTGCGAGCCGAGCTCGCATGATTAGAAGTTCAATGTGCCTAATGATCTTATATATAAAAGCCCTTGTCAGACAGTACACGTGGCGCTGTCAGGAGAACATGTGGGAGAAAAAGCAACTAATATTCAATGACAGTTGTTAAATTGTCAAATTTTTCAAATAAAACATCTCTATTCTCTATATTATATATCTATAATATCTCTATATATTAATATATTCCTCTATATAGATTAGAATATTAGATTTACGGCGTGTCCCATTTGAAATTTTAGTAGACAAATTTATTAATTTTAAAATATATTGTATATTAAGATATATTTAATTTTTTGGAAATAATTCATACCGCGAAAATTAATTTTTTTTTTAATTTAAGAAAAATATAAATTCTTGAAATTTTAGAAGACAAATTAATTTTAAAATATATATATATATATATATATATATATATATTTAATTTATAATATAAGTTTTAATGAGATATGATTTAATGGGATAATGAGATTAATTCTTAATTTATTACTGCGCGGCTCATTTGAAATTTTAGTAGATAAATTAATTTTAAAATTATTATATAGGAGGACGCCTGGTACTGCTATCTTATCTTAATATAATAATGAAATAGGCTTCCAACCGATCGGAAACTTCGAGAGAAATGTTTGCATGCTCTAATAAAGTATTTATAAAGCATTTACTGATATTTTTTCATCTTTCTTTGATCAATATTCATTATTTAAAAAAATATTTTTTTTCAAAACATATAATTACGGACAGCTAATAATCACATCTCGAGACGCTGCCCGCCAGGGCCACCAGCCCGGCGGGCCGAGCGGTGCCGGGCGTGCCGTAGGCACGCCGGGTACTGCTCGTATATATATAGACAGATATGAATTACTTAGCTGAATGACCCGCCCCCAGAAAATTTTCTCGAAAGCTCTATATGGTTAACTGAAGTACTTTTAATCCCCGTAGAAAGTTGAAATTTAATAATGTTGCATCTTTCGCATCCATAGTAAATTAAAAGATGAAATGACGACAAAAAATGCAATTGTTAAAGAAAAGTGTAGCTTCCAAGATTGTTGATTAATTTGAGCAAACAAGAATATTTTAAGGAAAGATTAATGATGTTTTGACAAAGAGGGATAAAATGGCCACTGAGGAAGTCAGAATAAACTGACGAAACGTCTGGCCTATTGAACTAAAAAACTCTTCTTTTTAATTTTGTCCAGTTCTCTATTATTCCTGTTACTATTGAAATTTAATGTTCTTAAAAGAAGGTAACATCAATAAAAATCAGAAATTTTATATTTTTTTATAGTAGTCCAATTTATGGGCAAAAATTTGAAAAATGGGCATAAAATACATATATAGGCTAATGAAACTCTTCCTGTCATCGTAGGAGTTTTCTACAACTTGAATTTTTGACGACTCTACATCTAATTATCATCTAGATTGCCTTTATTAAATAATTGTTAATTGTTTATGGTTATAGCAATTTATGCTGATTATTATACTAATTAATTAATGCTAATTAGCAGTCATTTATTCAATTTATGACTAAAAACATGATATCAAGACTAATTAGCACTTAATTATTCAAGTTATTATTAAAAATAAAATTTTAGCTGATTATTAGGCTAATTAGTAATTAATTATTAAAAATAAAATTTTAACTTATTATTAGGCTAATTAGCAATTAATTATTCAATTAATTATTAAAAATAAAATTTTAACTTATTATTAGGCTAATTAGCAATTAATTATTCAATTAATTATTAAAAATAAAATTTTAACTTATTATTAGGCTAATTAGCAATTAATTATTCAATTTATGACTAAAAAAATTTTTTTAGACCCATCCACTGCATAATTTCTTTCGTCATCTATGTTCTCTTTCACTTTTTTTACTTTCTCTGTCTCTACTGGCCTACTTTCACCTGCCCTTTAAAATAGAGGGTAGAGGGTTGCTGCAGCTCTCTTGCGGTAACTAATCCAATCTAACTGATTTCTTTAAGTAATTTCCAATGTAAACCCAAGGGTTGGAGGGTGAACAGGAGCCAATCGATGGGGGTGAATGAATGAATGAATGGTTAAGAAACTTTTCGGAAATGGGTGTGAATGAGCCAGAATGAAGCTGCTGCTGCTGCTGCTGCTGCTGCTGCTGCTGCTTATGGGAAGGGTAAAGGGGTGGAACTCTCGGTAAAGGGGTGGCTTTTTGATTCCAACCTCAACACAGATGAAAATTTAATGACATAAGAAAAAAAATCTCATGAGTGAAGGGAAAAATCCTTTAAAAGAAGTTGAAAGAGATTGGACCTGTGTGTGTGTGTGTGTGTGTCTGTAAGTGTGTGTAACAAGAATCAAACACGAATAAGAAAAAGAGAGAGAGAAGGAAAGAGCCTAAGAGCCAATAATAATAGTTTATGAAACATCTTCTGTAGTACAAAACTCAAGAATCCAGTCAATTTTTATAGAAAAAAAGTAAGAAGGATTGGACCATATTTTAAAATTTTGATTAAATGGAACATTTTTCAAAATTGCAATGATAGGATACTAGGAACATTTTTTTACAGTATAAAGAATATAAAATTTAGCTCAATTAAAAATTTCTTAATCCATGAATCGTGTAAAAATGATCTTTTTTTTCAAAATTATATATTATTAATTTGATTATTTATATCAATCAATTAAATTAATAAAGTTGTTGTAGGGAAATAAGGACAATAGCTTATGCAAATAATTTTCATTTTTTGCCAACGTTTTGTCAACTTTGTTGATTTCCTCAGGGCTCAAATAAATTAATTTCCTTGCATATTTGTCAAGGAAATTAATTTATTTGAGCCCTGAGGAAATCAACAAAGTTGACAAAACGTTGGCAAAAATGAAAATTATTTGCATAAGCTATTGTCCTTATTTCCCTACAACCACTTTATTAATTATATATTATAATACTTAAGTACTCTTGATTTTATACGAGGGGTGAATCGCAATTGGAATTAGGTGTACACGTCTTTGGAGTTATGTTGAATTATTTTGGAATTCATTAGATAATGCCCCTTCATCAATTGTCTTCTACTTGTAAATGAAAGTGAAAGTGGAAGTAGGTGTACACGATAGTAGGTCGCGGTTCTCCCCTCGGTTTTATATTTTGGATTGTGATCAATAGAAGGGTCATTCAGGATTACGTAACAAGATTTAGAATCTTAAAATATAATTTACGAAAAATAATGAACAACTTTCATTGGTAGTTTTTAAGGAATTTGGTGTTGGTACTTGGTGAAACATTTTTAAATCATTGGATAAAAAATACTTGGTAGGTTTCACATTAACTTTCATTGGAATTATTTTTTATACGACATCAAATAAACAAAATATTAAATCAATTAGAGTATCTAAATAAAAAAAATATTAATTATTTATTCTTACCAATTATTCAAATAATAATGATTAAATAATTAATTGTTAAATAAGTAATTTAATAATAATTAATAATTTAATAATTTTGCAACACTAATATTTTTCATAGGTTTTTTAATTAAACTAATTATTAACAGAAGGTTGAATAAAAACAAATCATGTGGTTGAATCAAAATAAATCAAAAATGGTTGATTGAATAAACAATAATTTAAAAAAAATCAGTTTTCCGTGTACTAAAATTAAAATTTAACAAAAATAAATATTCTATTGAAAATAAAGACAGACACACTAATACAAATACTCTTGTAGGATGAAATTACCTTGAATAAAAATAAAAAATATATAGGTACATATCTATTTACAATAAATAATTTTTAATTTAAATTTTTGATAAATATTAGAAAAGCAGTTTATATTTGATTTTCAAGAAAAAAAAACAAAAAAAATGTAGATTAATTTTCCAATTATAATAGATTCTTTCATATGCCCACAAATAAATAAATAAGAAATTATAAAAAAAATATGCCTGCATTTATTTATTTATTTGATAAAATTCCTACTAGTTTCAACTAAGTCTTGTAAAAATCAAAAAAACAAATACAATATTTAAGTAATTATTTAATTTCATATTAACTATTTATTTATTTAAAATGCTATAGAATTTATTTATTCCGTCCTTAGCCTTTACATATACATATATATATTTTAAAATGTTGGCTCTTTTGTTTATTTATATTGTTACTTAATTATTACATAGTTAATAATTAGTTATATTTTATTAATTGTTTAATTATTCGATATTTTAATAATAATATAATTAATGATTTATTGTTATTTTTATTCAAATCTGATCCCCGAAATTTAATGAAAAATCTGAAAAGGGCAGTACTTTGTGGTAACGCCTGTATTGTAGACAACCAGTTTTGACCAGAAGTACGCTTTAGTTGTATTCTACAGACTGCTTAAGTCATTTCTTTTGTAAGAAAATATTAAATTAAAAGTTCAAATGACTTTGATCACGGATGTAACAGACGTCTTTAATTCACTGGAACGCCCTCTCCCCACCAAGATCTTCCAATGATCTTCGTTCAAAAAACGAAAAAAAAACAATTTCGAACGAACATTCAAAATATACATTTAAATGTATCTCAAAAATAGGTCTATATATTCCCAAAAGACGCATTTCAGTGTAAATACGTATTTCAGTGATGCTCGTCTTAGAATTACCATCCAAAGAACGTACTTAGACTTAAATTCAAAACACGTACAATACGTTTGAAATACTTTCCTTCGAAAGATATTCACTTATGGACCAAAAATTCATTATTTTCATACCTTATGTGCTGTCTGAGTTATATTATTTAAATAAGCCTGCTTTTTTTACAGCCAATTTTTTTTAATTTAGCTAAACCGTGTAGGAAAATGTTAAAAATGTTTGTTTCATGGTCATATATATTTATAGTGTAGACTAAAAAAACATCACACACATATATCTGAACATATATACAAATTTAATTCTATTAATAGAAATGAGGAACAATTTTATTCAATTGGATAAAGTGTGTAGTAGCAACCCCCTCCAACGGGATCTCTTCCCTTAATCCACCCCCGCCTTGTCGAAACACCACTTTACCAGCCACCCTATTACCAACACCTAATCAAATGTCTAACTTTAGAACAACATCATATATAGGTAGGGAGTATACTATACATATAGGTACGTCAATTTTGTTTGAACAATGTTTTTTGTTTAACTTTGTTGTTTTATTTTATCATATATTGACCTATTTCATCTTATATATGTATATACCCACCCTCTATCCATGTATCTACAAAATCTAATTTTATTAAATTGGATCACGATATACAGACTGAGATAGAAAGAATGACGTCAAATATAAATTTAAACAAAAACTACTCTAAACTTGATTATTATTATAAAATATCTATCTATTTAATTGAAACATATGCTTATATTATATATTAATATAACATATAATATATTTCACAATAAAATTAAAAATCAAAAAAATTATTAATTAAGATAATCCTAATTGTCTTTTGTGTTATTAATTTTATTTTTTAAATTAATTTATTTAACAATGTCAATAGTTTGTGTAACAATTAAATAAATATTAGAAACTTGATATTTTAATTAGGTTTTAATTATATCCAATTTTAATCGAATATTTATTTTGACAAAGATCAAAAATAATAGTTTTTTTTTATTCCTCTTAATTTAGAATAATTTTTATTTTTATTTTTAAATTTAAAATGATTGTGTGCAAAACCCCCAATGTGCAATTTTTATTGATTTTTCTATCCGTTGGTATTTCATATCCTGGCTTAATTTAAAATTTTGTAAAAATTTCACAAATTCAAAATTTTATTTATTTTTAACCTTCAATTATTTTCTATTGTTTTAATTTATCTCTATATTCTAAAGCTTTATATAATATACAAAGCTTTAGAATAAATATTAAAACATTAGAAAATAATTGAAGGTTAATATAAATAAATTTTTAAATTTTGAATTCGTAAAATTTTTTCAAAATTTTAGCTTAATCCTGGATATGAAACACCAACGGATACAAAAATCACTAAAAATGGCCCATTGGTGTTTTTGCACACAATCATTTTAAATTTAAGAATAGAAATAAAAATTATTTTTAATTAAAATGAAAATGTGACAGAATGTGACACATGGAGGGGAGGTGGTGGGGGGGGGGTTAAAAATCTTTAAATTAATGTGACGTAATTTATGGATGGTCTCTTATGAATATGAATAAATTAATTTCTTGTTACATTACTTATAGATAATGTCTTATAGTCCAGCCAAATTGTGCTCAAATGGCCCCTTATGGAGAAAGTTTTGGGGAAGTTCAGATTTTTTGCGTATATATGTTTTTTGGGGCGCTAAATCCAAATCTGAGGTCTCCCGCCAAAATTTTGTGACGCAACATTGTAGAAAATGCAAAAAAAGGTGAAAATTTTCATTTTTTGGTGGTTTTTCACTTATAACTCAAAAACTATCAACTTTTCGTAAATAACGTTCCTATTCAAAATGAAACTGTATAAAATTTCCTACAAATTTTATCAATTAGATTTCTTTCTCCGACCAACCGTTCGCGCTCAAGCGCAAAATCCAAGTTTTCGACCTCGGCAGCCTAGCTCACTCTCTTTGATTACTATTATTTTTGACCCTTCTCAAAATAAATATTCGATTAAAATTGGATATATTTAAAAGCTAATAATTAAAATGTCAAATTTCTAATATTTTTTTTAATTGTTACACAAATTATTGACATTGTTAAATAAATTAATTTAAAAAATAATATTAATAATACAAAAGACAATTAGGACAATTTATCTATTATTTGTGAACTATTATTATTATTAATGTATTTTAAAAAGAAAGAATTGATTAATGTGTTTTTTCTTATAGTTTCAAGTGATAACTCTGCTCGGCAAAAATTAAACAAAAATTTGTCCCCTCAAACCTAACAATGGATTCCAGGAGAGTTTTATAAGCTGATTATTATGCAATTTCTCTATTTTTTACAGCATGTCAGAGTTTTGAGATATTATCGATCAAAATGACGATAAAGGCCATTTTGGCCTATTTTCGAGTCCCATTAAATATTAAACACTAATATTTGAAATCAAAATATTTTGTTCACTTCATACAAAACAGATTCCTCTTTGATTTTCAAATTACTACTTGAATTTAGCTAAATTACTTCTCGTGTTATAGCTAAAAAACTAAGACCTTATGTTTTTTAATCCTTTATATTCACGCAGTTTTAGTTTTTTAGCTATAACTCGAGCTCTAATTGAGCTAAAAACAAGTGGTAATTTGAAAATTAAAGAGAAAAGCTATTTTCTATTACGTAAAGGAAATATTTTGATTTTAAATATTATTGTTTTAATATTTAATGGGACTCGAAAATAGGTCAAAATGGACTTTTTCGTCATTTTGACCTATAATATCTCAAAATTATGACGTATTGTAAAAAATCGGGAAATTGCATAATAATCAGAGTATAAAACTCTACTGGAATCCATAATGGGTTAGGTTTACGTGGAGAAATTTTTGTTGATCAGTGTTATTAGACTGTGATTTGATACGTAACTAGAATGAAATTATGCTGAAAACAATCAACTATAACTCAACATAATTATATCTTATTATATATATTAAAACAACAGGGATTATAATTAGTAGAAGTAAAAAAACATATTTACATTTTTAGGAGGCCGCCCGTTTCATATAAAATATTTATGAGAAAGTAAAATTTCTGTACCAGTCTACCGGTAAGTACTTGTAGTTATTGTAAAAGACATTGCCATTTTTTTTTTTTTTAATAATTCTTAGTAAATAACAACATTTATAACTCAACAATGTCTCTTTCATATGTAATAATTAAATTAATTTCAGATTTAATTAATTAAACAATTAAAAATATTTTATTAAATTTATTAATAAATAATTTTAAACTGGCTAGAAATAAAATAAATAATTGATTATTATGAAATTTAAAATGTAATTAAGTATTTCCTTTGGGGCCACTTATATATAGGCTGATAGTTTTAAATCGAGTTATAATCGAGATAAAAGCAAGCCGTAAATTGAAAATCAAAGAGGAAGCTGTTTTCTATATAATAATTAAAATTAAGTGGATATTGATGAAGGAAGTCCAAAAAAAGAAGAAGATAATTTACACTATCTTTTTATTCATAAACCGACGTTTCGGAGGCTATTCCTCCTTCTCCAAAAATTACTCCAATCTTAACATTACATTATAATTCTGCTGATAATGAAATACAAGATATTATTGTTACTGACACTGAAAGAGGAGACAGAGGGGAATGCCGCATTGATTCCTTCACTGACTTTTCAAAACACTGAAGAAGGAGGAATAGCCTCCGAAACGTCGGTTTTATGAATAAACGATATTATCTTCTTCTTTTTTGACTGCCTCATCAATATCCACTTAATTCACTTATCAGTCCGTCGCAAAAATTACATCACCAATCTAATAATTAAAATATTTTAATTTCAAATATTGGTGTTTCATATATATACGGCGACTCAAAAATAGGTCAAAATACTTTTTATTAAATAAACAAATATTTTTTTTTTTTTTTTTTTTTTTTTTTTTGGCTTTTCTGCCTTTCTAGCCATAAGCCTAATTACGATACTAGTTATATTTTTAAAATTTGTCTCTACCTCCGGGGCCGATTTTAGCTGGATGCCTCGAGTCGGATTCAAACCGGGTCCCCTGGTTAGCTCGCTGTCACGCTACTGCCTAGCCTATCTGACCCCCAAATAAACAAATAATTAATTATAATGAAATTTATAACTTAATTATGTATAATGTTGGCTATTGGTGATCGATCATTGTGTACAATTTGTAAATATTTATACTCCATAAACCTTTTCATGCTCGGTCATAGTCACTAGAGGCGCTAAAACCCTCATATCCATTTTACTTTACTATGCAGGGTATAGTCAAATTTTGTAATCGTGCATGAAAAAAGTGGTTTTGTTGAAGAAGTGAGAATCAGCGTATAAAAATCTACTGGAATCAATTGTTACGTTTAAGGGGCGAAATTTTTTGTTGAACAGTGTAATTGAATTGTGTAATGAGCACACTGAAGAAGTTAGAAATAAATTGACGAAACGTTCAGCACATTAAATGATAAAACACTATTTTTAATTGGATTTTTTCTGACAAACTTGCTAAGATTTCATTTCAAAAAAATTTAATTATGGATACGATTAGTGAAACAATAAAATAGTACAATTTTTGATTTCAGTGAAAAGGAATACAAACCTATATAACTTTTATGTTTGTATCTTAATTAGTTTACGAGTTACAGTGTTCTAGAGAAACACAGAGGAATTGTATTGACATTAATAGGGTTCCGTTTCGCTTTTAAACGGATCCCTAAAAAGGACTACAATTTGAATGAAAACGTTTCTGAAAAAAGTTATCTAGTTTTTGCTTTGTTTTAAGATTTTTTTTTGACTTAGTGATTTTGTTTCAAATATTGTGTTCAATATGATTCAGTTTTGTTTGTTTCAATTAATTAACTTCTGGAATAATTAAAAAGAACAAATATTTAAATTAAATTAGATATAATAACAAATTAAGTGATTTAACAATATCAATATTTTGTGTAACAATTAAAAAAATAATAGAAATCTAAAATTTTAATTAGTTTTTAAATTTATATCTAATTATTATGGATTATTATTTCAATAATCAATCGATTTATTTTCAATAAAGAGTTATTTATTACTTTACAGAGTATGGTCAAGTATTGTAATCGTGCATGAAAAAAGTGGTTTTTTTCCTTCTTTTTTTCAAAATATCTCAAAAACGGCTTAAACTATTTCGATTAAAAAAAATTGAGCGAAACCATGGTATTTCGCTCTACAAAAAAGCTCTAATAAGTGAACATCGAAAAAATTATATTTTTTCGAGATAATAATTGTTTTGTCAAAATGTCTGTTAGTTAGTCTGTTCGTTACCAAATTTGTGGACGAGCTAGCTCATAAACTAGTGTGAATATCGAAACCAAATTTCACACGTAGTTTTGGTCCATTGAGATTAAGAGCTGATTAGATTTTGGTGCATATCAACCCAAAATTAAGGGGGTGGAAGGGGGTTAAAAATTAAAAATCTAGGTCGTTTGAGCAAATTCAACCAAATTTTTTATACATAATCTGTGCCCCTCCAGAAGTCTAAAAATGCAAAAACTAACCGCCCAAAATGGGGAGGGGTGGGGGGGTCAAAAAATGAGAGTCTTGGCCATTTACCAAACTCAACCAAATTTTGTATACATAATCAGTGTGCAAAAACTAACCCCTTCCCCTACATGATTATAAATAATTTTATTAGATATTAATGTAAGTGAGGGGCCAGGTTGTATGGTAAAGTCAAGTGGATGGCCACATCAGAACACGTCAGCTTATGTTTTTCGCACTCTATGTTTCGAATGCCCCTCGTGCGCAACAATCTCTCCTTTTTCTTATTTTCTGCGTATACAAGAGTAGAAGTAGAAGTAGAAGTATACTTACTCTTCTAATAATAAACCAAGTCATTTATTTTTGCTTCCATTTTGTTTTTTGTTTTTTTCTAGAACAGAAGTTTATATGAATGTCTTATTGGATTGTTTTAAATTTGTATTTAAGAAGCGGCAGCTGTGCGCGTATTATGCCCAAGGGCGGGTGTTTTAGGGGGTGCAGAAGGAATTTACCCAATGCCCATAAATCAGCCCCCCACCCCACCCTCACCCACTAGCAACCCCAAACGCAGGGGGTGAATATCTCTGGAAAGTTCGGTACGTATAACGTACACGTGTTTGCTTGCCCTGCTACTCTCTAATTCGGGACGAGCGTTTGGAAATGCCTTGGGATCATTTATAAACGTTCGGGATGCTTACTGGATGGGTGAACGGGAGAGAGAGAGAGAGAGAGAGGAAACCGGAAATTGAAGGAATACCGCCGTGCAGATATCCGGACAAACAGACAGACAAGCGATTGGTTCTCTCAGACAGACAATCCTCCACGACCAGACACACAAACGAAAATGATTTAGAATCCAGACAGAACTATGGTAAAACAAATTGTATCTCCAAACAACAACAACAACAATAAATAAATACCGATTGAATACTGATTGTTGTCCTTTCTCTTGTATTTTCCCAGACAAATTCCTTTGAACTGAAAAAATACTATAGAAACAGTTGAATAATAAAATAAATACATAAATGATTTGTGTTTTTACTTTATCCAATGCGAAGCATGGGAGAAAGTATTGGAATCGCTCTCGAGGCAAGCGCGATTTCAAAGGGTCCTCAGGTAAAGACTACGGAACCCATAGACTCAATTAAGGTCACAAATTGAAGTATTCAATGAGATTGAATTTTTAGCACGTGACGGTTTTGCCAAAAATTACCTGGAATCTCGTCGAGAGGCCAAAAAGTGCCATTTTTTTGGAAGTGCGTGCGGATGGATGGATGGATGGATGGATGGATGTGTGTTATCGTTTTTTCGTCCACGATTTTTTCCACACCTTTGCGCTGATTGAAATGAAATTGAAAACCTACCATAAGTTTAACAAAATGAAGCGCTGATTAGTTTTTGGTACATATCGGCCCACAAACATTAGTACTTTATTTCAGTACTTTTTTAGTTTTTTCTAAATATCTTGAAAATGACTTAACCAATTTTGATGAAATTTAATATCCTAATTAAATACCTTGGGGACCACAAAAAAGGTTAAATAAAGTTTTTAGTAAAATTATATTTTAATGTACTTTACTCAAGAACATATTAATATTTCAAATGAATTTGGATAAAGTTTAGCAACGATCCGTTGCAGTTTATTGTCTTTTTAAGAGATTTTAATAGATTTAATTCATTTGAAAAGTAAATCATTAGCGAGTAACAATGATGATCTAATAATAATTAAGTACCTGGAGCCACCGAGCGATGCACGGTAACACCTGACCACCCCCCTCCCGAAACCACACACCTCGCCTCCACCACTGCACCCCCAGTCCGCCTCACCCTAACCAACCCACGGATCCCCCACAACTGCACCCCACCTCCTTCACCTCCCACACCCACCCCACCCCGCACCCAGTTTTTGCATTTCTAGCTTTCTAATGGTCCACATATATATTATCCTAAAAACGGCCCTGTTTATAATTTATTTGAATATCAATATTTCTGTACTATTTATTTCCTACTCGTATTAATGTATATGTATATGTTGTCTGTTTCAGATTGGATCAAGGGGCGTTATCGAGATGCGTTCGCGTGCCGTGTGCAGTTACGCACTTGCCCTATTCAGTCTCTCGCTTGTTGGTAAGTTTACCTCATTTATTACACCGTTTATCTCTTTACCTATAGATACAACCTCACACCCCAACTCCTATATTAACAAACATCAATCAATCAATTATTCATGGTCAACATTTAAAGGGTATTAACTCACCGCGATTTTTTTTTCATATTCTCTTTCTATTTCGCTTAATACTTGCCATAGTATAGGTACACTCTTTAACCCATAAAATATATATATATTTTTTTTATTTTATAAATTAAAGAGTTCATTCAGTCACATAAAATGAATAAAAAGAGTAATTTTTGTCAATTAACATTATTTATTAGAAACAGTTTTGGTCACCCCTGGTAGGCCATATTCAGTAGCACCTACCTACTTACTGAAAACTGAAACATTATTTTTATATATAGGTACAATTATACAAAATAAAAATTATTTAATTAATTAATAATTAATTATAAAAATCAAACACTTTATCTAATAATTAAAATATTAAATTTCTAATTATTTTTAATTATTGTTATAATAATACTGATTATTAAAAATTAATGATTTTTAAATTTTATTTAAGGGGGGTCAGATAGGCTAGGCGGTAGCGTATCATCCTGCTAACCAAGTGGACCCGGGTTCGAATCCGACTCGAGGCATTCGGCTAAAATCTGACCCCCGGGGTAGAGACAAAATTTAAAAAATATATAGTATCGTAAATTGGCTTATGGCTAGAAGGGCCGAAAAGCCAAAAAAAAAAAAAAAAAAAAAAAAAAAATTTATTTAAACAATTAAAGTATCTACCTATTATTTTATATGTTGGTACAACCTATTTATATTTGTTTATATTTTTTGTTAGAAGCTTATGATCCTTCCTTCCAGGAGTCTAACCTAAGTACCAACCGTGCTTTTCCGACAGTTTGAATAGAATTTTAAAATAATTAATTTTTGAGACGAATATTACGTGCGAGTTTGTTTAAAATTTCAGATAATTCCATTACATATTATAAAAAAGAAACTTGTAAATCACTTACTAAATACACAATAATCTACATATATAAATCTATAGATATAATTTTTATAACCTTGATTCTTAAACCAAAAGCTTGTGTTTTTTCCTTTCAAGTCTTGGCATATTCTTTTGTTCTCTTCAGGGACAACCATTTTTTTTTTATAGCCTAGACCTTTTTTTATTCTCTCGAATCTTATTGGCTATTTTATTATCTTTATGGGTGGAGTCAAAGGGAAATAAAAGGATTTAAAGATACAATATTTTAAAAAACACGCCCTCCACTAAGGGCTCATTTAACAAAATGGAGAATATAAACAAAATGTCTGAGACCTAGCTTTTTGGCTAGCTTGCCACTGTCCCAGAATACACACGATACCTTAAAAACTAAAGTCCATTTAGGTATCGTACTATTTGTATTTCCACGGAAAGAATTGTTTAGATTCACGGCTCTATAGAACTTTCCGTTTAAAAATATAGAGAATAACAATTTTTGAAAAAATATTATATAGATTTTTTAGAAGTAGTACCTATAATATACGAATAGGAGTAATTATCTCTCTTGTTAAACTATTAGTGTTTATAAAGAAAGTTACTTATATCACGTCGGGGTCACCATATATAGCGAGGAGTAGCTCATATAATATATAGCGTGGGAGAGAAGTCAGGCAAGCAAGAGGTAGGCGGTTAGGTTAAATAAAAATGCACATATAAAATTGGTACACGACACAAGGCGAGTGGACGCAGGTGAACTTGTAGGGAAAGAGATGATACTATTCGATACACTTCGGGCTACCGTACCAGTAAGAGACCCCCGTTGTGTAGGTATCACCTCAATCTTCAAGTATATTGCAATTGAATCTAAGTTGCTATTGAATTGTCATGACTTATATTTAATCAAAATGGACATATTTATCACTTCTGAAATTGATCTGTTTATTTCTTGCCTTGGTGGTAATTTATTTATGATAAATCTTTACATATGGTTGCATGTGTGTGATGTATATTACAAATATCGATATTTTGTATATTTGTTTGTTTTTCTGTTAAAATACAACTTGTGTGTTGAAAGTGATTGAATATGTGGCGCGCTCTACCGACAGTTTTGTGAAGCGCCACATGTTTATAAAAATTAGAAAAAAAAATTTGACCTTATCAGAACGACGGCTTAAAATCTCAATAAAATCATTGAAAATAAGATAAATATATTTAACATTTTTGAACGGGAAGCTAGAGAGCCCAAAAATCGTATCACTTTTCCGTATCTGAAATACAAACAATGTACAATGAATAAAATTCTCTTACTTCTTTTAGCTTCATATTGTGCCATTGTATTAGATATTTGAATTCAGATACACACTGAAAAAATTATTCGAGTGGTTAATTCGTTACTAGAGCCGAGTAATTGATATTTTTTTTTTAAGATTTCATCTTAGAAAAGTTAAAAATGAATCATGTATAAAATAAAGTAAAAAAAAAAAAAAAAACACTCTCTCGATTTTTATTCTCTTGGAGAAGAAATTCGAATGAGAAGATTCATCCCTTGATTTAGTTAATTTGAAATGTAGAAGGGAGGGAAGAAATGGAAACACGGATGAGGATAAATAAATAAGGATAATAAATAGAAAGAGAGAGAGAGAGATGATAAGGGAGGGGGGTATGGAGGGGGAAAGGGGAAGGAACTTTAAAGAATTATTTAATTAAACGAAATATAATTTTGAAAATTGAATAAGATCCTGAGAAGGAGAAAGGGAAAGCAAAGGGCATAAAAAAGGGTAAGGTGGGGGGGGGGGTTGAATAAATAAATTAATATAATGAAGTGGTGAACCCCCACATCCCCCTTACCCCCCAACCTCTTTGTTTTACGAGGGAGGGTTATTTTTTCATTTCTTTCATTTTGAGTATCTACTTGCTGGTTGGGGGGTTAAAAAAACCAGAACCTCAATAAAGGTAATTAATTATACGTATATATTTACCCACACCCGGCATCAAAACAACCCCTTATAAATTTTAAATAATCTTAAAAAATAAATAAAATTAATTAACAATGTCAATAATTAATTCTTATTCAACAATTAAAAAAATAATAATAATTAGGAATTTTAAATTTTAATTAAATGTATATTATTAAAAGGTTAATTTTGTAATGTATTTTGAGCATTTTTAGGAAAAAAAACAAGACTTCAGAGCGGGTGGTTGAGAGAGCCGGGATTAATCCTGACTCACATTTCACATTTCTTTTTTTTTTTGTATTAACAAAAAATAATCATACGCCACCCGCTCTATATGTTCTTCTGCTGAAAGTGTAAAAATTAAGGAAAGATCCCCTCATCGCCCTATATGTCAAATTGTTTATTGTTTTTTGGGATATACCCAGGGCGTTGTGGGACTCCACACTCCCTTCCACGAAAGTGTGATGGCCTCGACCCTGACCGAGCCCGCTGAGTTTCTGATAATCAGGGCGGATGACATATACTATCGAGAGGCCTGTCACATATCCGGCTACCCTTCCTCTGTACTTATTCTCAATTAACCGTGTATTAAATATTACATCTTGTTATAATTATTTACCAACCCCTAAGTATTGAATCAAAACAAAACAAGTGTTTGATTAAATAAACAATATTAATTAAAACGGTCTTCCATCTCGTGCCTTACCTATACTCTGATAGAGATTTCGTGAGTAGCGATTGAAAAATAATTAACTTTAACTTTCTTGTCGGAATTCCGCCCTCCCTCAGCCCTCAAATATTAGTATTTGATTAAATTAGCCTTCATCTTTTTTTTTCAAATTGTATCCTTCTTAATTTGCCTGTCCCTCCCCTCTTTTTCCACTTTATTCCAGCTAATCCAAATTTATTCTTCATTTTCATTTCTTTCTTCTTTCCCTGCCCCCTTTGCCCCCCTATAACCAACTTTCTTCTCTATTCCTGGCTGCCTGGCCAT
>JALMQS010000030.1:33643638-33835802 GCA_024734495.1 Forficula auricularia | reverse complement strand
TGAAATTGAAGACAATAATTAATTATCTGATCTTTTATATTTAGTCATGAGAATATTTCAATTTGTTAATAAGTTACTCGAAAATGTTTTTTTTTCTACTGTTTTAATTTTTTAATTTTTGAATATTGTCCCAAATCACTCACTACTGCCATCTGGAGATTAGAAATTGAAAATATCTTTTATCTATGATTTACCTCTCAACCAGGGTTGCCAATTTAGCGGTTTTCCCGCTAGATCTGGCTATTTTTTAGTCCATCTAGCTTGAAGAAATCTCATCTAGCGGCTAGCGGGAAATCTGGCTTTTTTCAAACATTTCTGGCGGGATTTCTGGCTTTTTTACAAATCAAGTTAAATTCATTTTTTAAGCAAAATTCCTCTATTAACAATAAATTTTCAACATTAACAAAATTACTGTTGACACTTGGCACTCGGTCGTATCTTCTTTTCTACTCTCTTGTATTATATTTTGAAAATTAAATTTAAATATAGCGCGCGCTCTTCATTATAGTTTAACCATAGAGTAATACTTTATTATTTTTGTATATTAAATTAAATTATATTTTTTAATAGATACGCCAGTTGATTTGTCTATTTATTATTTTTATATATTTACTTAAATTAAATTTTTTGGTAGATACGTCCGTTATTTCGTCTATGATTAAAAATCGAGCCACTTTATTATTTTTGTATATTAAATTAAATTAAATTTTTTAGTAGATATCCTATTTATTTCTTGTATATATTATTTTAAACGTTTTTAAGATTGTTTTTTAATAGATTTCTATTTTTTAATTATAAAATAATCAATAAGTAAATATTTTTTCTTTTTTATATTATTGTATATTTATATTTTAAATAAAAGAAATAGCAAAAGCTGCACGACTCTTTAATGAAACTTTGTTAAATATAAATAAATTCCAGCTATAAAATTTGATGCAATCCTATATTTAATAATATAAATTAATAATATGCACAATGTAAATTTGTTTTTTTAATTAAAAAAAATTTTATATTGCAGTTTTCTAATTTATTAATAATTTTTTTTAAATACCATATTATTTTTATTCATCATCGAGTATTATTATTATTATTAAAGGTAAAAAAGTTTATTTAGTAAAAAAAATTGTGATAAGTAAATTTAAATCACATAGAAAAATTATTCTCAATGCATTTCTTGTGGGAGCAATTGTTCACTTTTTGAGTCTACCGCTAGATGGCGATAGGAAAGGAAATCTGGCGGTTTCTAGCTATTTTGGAAGACCGATCTAGCGGTTTTAAAAATCAAATCGTTGGCAACACTGGGTTTTATAAATCAAATCGTTGGCAACACTGCTGCTAACAAAACATGCACATCTGTGAAAACCATAATACATTTGTCATTTAAGACAAAATTAATTTTCTTTATATATTTTTATGAATACAGTTTATAAATTGTATCTTAAAACGATTTTTAATAAGGTGCCTCAGAGCGGTGTAAGTTTCCCATCTAAATAACATGAGGTTTTTGGAATTTTTTTTTAATGCAATCGAATGCAAGAAGGCACCAGCAAGATGCAGCCCCGTGGATCTCGAAAGACCCTTGCATTACCGAAGAGAAGTGAGAGGGTGTAGATGTAGCGAACGCGATATTATATCCCCAGATTAACTAAACTAGTAAAAAAGGTAATTTACAAATGCATAGTTTGTTTTAAGGCTAAGCCTAAATGTATGGAGCAACAAATGGCCCCGTTGCCCTTAACTAGGATTACCCCCGCGCGACCTTTTACTAATTGTTCTGTTGATTACGCTGGTCCATTTCTTGTCCGCAACAAGCTGGGAAGAAAGGGACTGGTTTTTAAAGCGTATGTCCTTGTGCTGGTCTGTCATGCCACAAAGGCAATTCATTTAGAACTAGTCACTAATTTAACTAGTGAAAATTTTATTGCTGCTTTTAAGAGATTTATAGCAAGGCGAGGCATGCCTTACGCGATTTTTTCAGACTGTGGCAGAACTTTTCTAGGTGCCAATGCCCAGCTTAAGAAGGACTTGAAACTTTTAATCCAATTAGAACCTTCGTCTGCTGACCATTTGGCTCAATTTGAGGTAAAGTGGAATTTTCATCCCCCTTACGCCCCCCATTTCAGTGGGTTAGTTGAAGCTGCAGTTAAGTCGTTTAAGACACATTTATATAAAATTGGGAAGGTTGAAAAATATTCCTATGAAGAATTGAGCACCTTGCTTTGTCAAATCGAGGCTATTTTGAATTCTCGCCCCCTTTGTTCCAGATCTATTAACGAGGGTTACGATACACTTACTCCTGGTCATTTTTTGACCGGATCCGAGTTGTTGACACCTCCTGAACCTGATTTAAGGGGAATAAAAGAGGGAAGGTTATCTCGTTGGCAGTTAGTTCAACAGAAGGTACAAGGTTTTTGGAGAGATTGGGTAAACGATTACCGAATTTCTTTATTGAAAAGGACGCGGTGGCGTGAGACCCACCCCCCTTTAAATGAAGGACAATTAGTATTAATATTCATGCCTACCCCTCCATTGGATTGGCCTTTAGGTCGAATAGAAAAGCTAATAGTGGGGGCAGATGGCTACCCTAGAGTTGCTGATGTACGAACTAGCAAAGGTCTTTTTCGAAGAGCCATTACACAAATAGCTCCTTTACCAATTGAGTAGCCTGTAATTTCCAACCTGGGATAATAATTCTAATTAATTAAGGTTTTATTTTAACCATTATTAAATTTTATTTATTGATAAATAATAATAATATTTTTTATTAAGAGTGTGAATTTTCACTATGTTAATTCACTTTGAGTTGGTTTGAAATCTCTTTGCTCATCGGAACGAGGTTTGAGGGAGATTTACGCCCTCCTTCACACCTTTTACTGTATGCATGAAGGGATTAATTATTTATTGGGCCCATAAGGGTTTCTTAAAAAGGGTTCCCCTTTTTTGGGTTGGCCATGAATTGGTGGGAATTTAAAACTAATTTGGGGTCAATCTAGCAAAGACTCACAGGTAAACCCCTAGCGAGTCTTTGGGGGGAATTATGTATAAATTTGAATTGATAGATTGACGAGTGATGCCCTCTACGGGAGAAAAAGTAAAACTGACTAGATCAGCTTTCGTTGGCAAGCTGGCTTGGCCAGCGCCAGCTGACCAGCCAGCCAGTCTTAATAGATTCATTGAAATGAGTAGTTGAAATGAGTTAGTTGAAAGGAGTTGAGTCAGTCTCTGTTTGAGAAGTTGAAAGTTTGATGGTTGACTGCGTTAGCAGATTGAATTGAGGTGAATGTTTTGTATAACTGCATCAGCAGAATTTTGATTATATTTGAATTGAGTGTAGAAGGACAAAAAACCAAACTTGAATCATCCCATATCTCATCGTCGGATAAAAAACCAAAGTGAAACGAATTGCCACAAGAAGTCTGCATTTACGCCACGCCATCGTCACTGTATCAAATTTCATTCGTATGTACAAAAAACCATTATTTTTATCATTAAAACCATTGTTAATATCATATCAAAAAATCTTTGCTTTTATTTATTGAAGAAGGAGAAAATACACCTTCCTTTATCTTAATTAAAGAAATACAGTCCACACCATTATCCTAAGTTCATTATCATATTTATACATGAAAAATTATACATGATATGATCTAGGAAATTTACAAATTTAAACAGACTGCCTCATCGATATTCACTTAATTCACTTATCAGCCCGTCTCCAAAAGTTACCCAACCTTATTAAAAACCTATTTGTTTCTGTACATATCCTGAATCTACAAAAAAATTCTGAAGAACTTTTATAAGAACTAATTTTTTATATGACATGAAATAAAAAAATATTAAATTAATTAAATCTCAAAAAAACAAATATAATAATTATTTTTAACAATTATTCAACTTAATTATAAAATAATATAATTAAATAATTGGTAAATAAATATTTATTTAAATTGAAAAGTCACAAGAATGAAAATAATTGTTTATAATGATCTTAAAACTTCATTATACACAGATTTAAGAGATTATTTTCTACTTAATAGAACTATTTAAAATTGTAGAGTTTACAAAAGTTTATTTCTCGTGTCAATTCAGTAGATGGTTATATTATTGTATTACCATAATATAAAATGGAGCATTATTTTTGTTGAAGAAAGAATTGAAATAGTCTTAATTTATGCGGTGAATGTGGAAGAAGTGTTATGGGGGTGCTATTGAAATGGAGAGCCGAGCGTTTTTCTGACAGGGATAAAACCTTCAGGAGCTTCATTTTATTGTGTTTTATCGTTTTATCGTGTTTAAAAAAAGAAATTGGATCTGGAATTCATCTAGAAGACTTTGCGTGATACACTCTGGAATGTCTCAAAACACAAGACATTTATTAAATTATTTATTTAATAATTAAATAAAATGATCATTATTATTTGATAATTAAATTGAATGATTGTTAAAAATAATTATTATAATTTATTTTTTTAGAGATCTAATTGATTTAATATTTTTTCTATTTTATGTCATATAAAAATAGTTCTAATAAAACTTGTTCAATTTTTTTTTGTAGATTCAGAGCATGTACAGACACATATAGGTTTCTATTTTAAAAAACAGAACTTCACATTGAAATACCCTTGAAAGCTTGTTCTAGGTAAACAAACAATAGCGTAGTTTAGTTTCCCCCCTGATATAAATAAACTTTTATTTGAAACCTTTTTTCATATAATGCACTGTTTTTGAATTATAAGACTGTCTCAAGATAAAAAACTCACCCGGTATATACTAGGTGACGCCCGGGCCGAAGGCCACTGGCGGGGAGCGTCACGTTTTATAGTTAAAATTTATATAGATAACAGCTGACCCGACCACGCGTTTCTGTGACTAACTCTTATGCTTCGCCTAAACCACTGGACGTATCGAAACTATATTCGCAACGATATAGCCTTTTGGTGCTCCGACTGGTATATCTAAATTTTGGTATTAAAATTTCTGAAGAGTTGTTTTTCTACCGCCTCAGAAAACATGAAACATACAAAATTAGTTTTTAATTTTTTTTAATTGTGACTCAAAATAATAATTATTAATTTTAGGTTTTTTTACTATATATAAGAGCCTAGATTAATTTGTAACAACGCTGAGAGAATTTTCTTTAAAAAAATTACCCTCTTGCCTAGAATCGAACCGACGAACTCTTGAACTAAGGGCATCAGCTCTAGCCATTACACCAATGCAACATTAATATTTATATCTTGATTTCTGTTACTAAAACTATATATTTTTGATTTAGACTTTGTGTCGAGATAATATTGTATTCATTTGAACTCGAATGAAAATGAAAAAACACCAATAGATTTTAAATTAAGAAACATTAAATATATATTAATTAACGAGGCAAATTTGAAATATAATTGTCAGCTCGGATTTTTAAACTGATGGCTCCAATTGATTTTCATTAACCAGGCAAATTTGAAATATAATTGTAATTTGGACTCGAATTTTGAAATGAAAGACTCCAATTCATTTTAAATTAAGAAACATTAAATATATTGATAATTATTCCTCCCCCCCTCGCCACTCAAAAATTAAAGAGGCGAAACTTTTAAGAGACTGATGTATTTTCGGTAGTTTACGACTATACATTTGGAGTGTGGTTTTTAAGAGGAATACAATTTTTGGACCGAGACGCCGCCCGCCAGGGTACCAGTCCGGAGTGCCGAGCTTCGAGGGCGTGCCGAAGGCACGCACGAAAACTCAGTATACCTATATTTATATTCTATCCTTTTGATGTTATACTAAAGGCGAGCTAAAAGCGCTTTAACATAGTTTTAAGAACTATTATTTATTTATTTTCAATTATAAGATTTCGTAGAAATTCGCAAGAGACATCAAATAGATTCTTTTTAATTATATTTCTTATATCGGTATATTTGTGATCAGAAGGTTATAGAAAATTGTATAAATATACTTTAGTTGATTTATATATGTAAAAATAAATATTTTCTAAAAATTAAAATAATCACAGGCTATAAAGACCTTGTAAAATTTCGAAATTTCGATAAAAAATTATTTTCAAAAAAAAAAAAAATATGAATGCTCTTCAGGATCAGTGTCTTCAGCTTCGAGACCAGTTAATCCATCCCAGTTTAAATGTTCACCCATCTTCATTCATTATTTTTTTTAACCGCGTAAGTCGAGGACTGACTGTTCTTCGCTCTGAATAAAGTACAATTATTAATACATATTATATCACTTTCCATAAAGCAAATACATATAATTAATCAACGCTCAGTCTCCCAGGTAGGTATTATTATCTTAAAAAAAGTATATTAGATTATTTTTTTATTTAATTTAATCTTTGGGTGACATGGTTTGAAGATAATATCGAAGTCTGCTAGTTGAGCTCCTCTCTGTCTGATACGGTTTTCAAGATAAAGTGCTTGCTCTAAAGAAAAGGGCGTTAAACGTTGCTCTCTCGTTTTAAAAGAGATATCAATTTCTTAACTGTATAATTCAGTTAACTTGCCAATAACCATGTAGAACATGGAACCCCCCCTCTCTTTCTTTTTTTGAATTAATTCTTGGCCCCATTTTCTTGCTAAGGGAATTCCCAACCGATCTCTTTCGTCATTTGACGCTCTTGCTTGCTCCCTCAGGATCTCTCTTTCTCTTGGGAACATCCCAAGCACAATCCAAAAACACCCACCCTTTCTCTTGCACAATCCCTAAGGGTTGTTTCCTCCCTTACACTCATATTTGATCCTCTCTCTCTCGTCGATCCAGACAGACTCCATTAATAATACCTATGATGTTTTGGTGGTTTATTTTCTTTCTAAAATGATTCGAATTGAATTTTTGTTACCCAATCAGCCGGCCGATTTAGTTTCCATTAACGAATTCAATGAGGTTGTCCTCTGCTTGACGCAAATTTGGTTAAACCACCCACTCTCTAAAATCGAAATAGTGAATAACCACTATTTGGAAGTGAATAGTCACTATTCGAAATAATTAAAAGTATACCACTGCCAATTAGTGAATAGTCAATATTTGATTTAGTGAACCTCTAAATTTCCACCGCATTCAAATAGTGGAACCCCACTCTTAGAAATAGTGACATTAATAAGAAAGCTTTAAAAATTGAAAAATCTCTTAGAAAAATTTAAAAACTGTTATCTATTTGATCAGAAAACTGCAGAAGAAGAGATTTGAAAAGAATAAAACATTTTATTAATATTGGTGATAATAATACATTAATTTTTTTAACATGGAATATAATTATTAACTATTGAACAAAATATAAGTAAAACACTAATGGATATTCGGAATATTTTTGTGAATATGTTAAAGATATGTATTATAATAAAAAACAAAATAAGAACTAAAGCCACTTCAAAAACTGGTAATTTAAATTATAAATTAAAATTTTTTTTTTTTTTGGCTTTTCGGCCTATCTAGCCATAAGCCATTTACGATACTATTTATTATTTTTAAATTTGTCCCTACCCCGGGGGTCAGATTTTAGCCGGATGCCTCGAGCCGGATTCGAACCCGGGTCCACTTGATTAGCAGGATGACACGCTACCGTCTAGCCTATCTGACCCACCCATAAATTAAAATTAAAATATAAAATTATGAAATAAAATGAGAGAGTCTTCTGTTTTTTAAATAAAATAATTTTTAATTATTTCTAGAGACTATAGTTTCGAAGGCATTGCCTTCATCATCAGTCTATCACAAATATTTCAAATTAGTTACAAATTAAGATTTATACATAGAAAATTTTGAAAAATATATAATGTATTTTTCTTCATGTTTCCTCTTGGGAGATTTGAATATAACTATTATATATACTGTTATATTCAAATCTCCCAAGAGGAAACATGAAGAAAAGACATTATATATTTTTCAAAATTTTCTATGTATAAATCTTAATTTGTAACTAATTTGAAATATTTGTGATAGACTGATGATGAAGGCAATGCCTTCGAAACTATAGTCTCTACAAATAATTAAAAATTATTTTATTTAAAAAACAGAAGACTCTCTCATTTTATTTTTTTTAACTTAAAATAAAAACAATTCTGTTACCATCGACAGTGAAATCTTTTATTCAACTAATATAAAATTATGCATAATGTAATTGTTTGAATTATTTTTTTATACTCACGACGGTTTGGTGTCAATTTTCGTTTTGATCCTTATGAGCTTTTGAATAGAAAACTGAACTGGCTTGATGAATTTGTGAGCGTTGAGGTATTTACCAAGAGTATCGTTTTCTTATTATTTCTATTGCTATGAAATAAATAGCGACTTGAGGTTTTTTTGTAAAAATTTTCGTATTTTTATAGAATGTTTTGTATTCGAAAAAAAAATTGTAATAATTATAATTTATAACAATGAAAATATTAGATATATACCTATATATATAATTATATATATATCCCCAATATATTATTTTTTAATCTTCTATAAAACCACAAATGTTTTCTTTAGAAAATACTTTTCTAATCCTATGATTGTGTGTGTGTGTTATTTTACAATTTTCCAAGCTTTCCCAATTTAATTAACCAATTTTTATATTGAAATTTTGAATTTCGAGATTTAGATTAATTTTGAGAAACGTCATAAGCAAAGAAGTTCTCTTTAGAGTAAGTAGTTATTGTTAATTTCTTTAAAACCAATTTTGAAACAAAGATTTTTAGTAAGAATACTAAATTTATAATAATGCTAAGCGAATAAGTAACATTTTGAATGATTTTTTATTTTACGCTGTTCGTCAAAACAAAAAAACCGAAACTTCAAATTTTTGTTTTTGGATCTTTTCTATAATAATTTTAAAGCAAGATCATCGGTCGGCAATGAATTAAAGAGAAAAAAATAATGAGAAAGTTTTTTCTGTAGAATGTCATTATTCAAATGATGATAAGCATATATTCTCAAAAATATGTTTTAAAAATGAAAGCGAAAAACATCACAATTTAAAGAGTAGTGATGAGCAAAACAAGACCAAGACCAAGACTGCAATACCAAGATTTTGCATTTCTCATCAATAATATTAATACTCAAAAACAAAATAATAATATATTTTTTCTTAAAAGTGATCAGGACTTTCTAAACACCCTATAGAAGACTTTACAAACAGACCCTCTGCTTATATTAATTAGTGATGAGCAGAATTGGTCTTGGTCTTGGTCTTGCTTTGCTCATCACTATTTAAGAGTTGCGTTTTTTATTAATGGCCACTGTGTATAAAAGTTGTTTTTTTATTTTAGAATATAGAGTATTGTAAAGTATTTTAATTGTAGATGAAAAAAGTGGTTTTGCTTTCTATTGTAATATTTTATCAAGGTAGAGCTTATTTAAAAATATCTTTTTAATCCAATCACTTGTCAATGTCAAGCTATACACTAAATAAATCCATAATCCATAATTAACAATGTCAATAACATTTTTTTTATTATTCAAACAATTAAATGATATACGTAATTGAAAAGTTATTGTTTTGCCGAGATTAGCAGAGTTGTTGATTCACAAAGAGAAACAAAGAGGTTGTCCTCTGATTGATGCAAATAAACATACACACATATATATCGAGATGATATATCTGTATATATATTATTTATTTGTTTGAGAGTATAGTTTCGAAGACTTGGTCTTCATCATCAGTCTTTTTTTAATTATAAATGTTGCGAAGCGATCTACTTAGGGAAAACAGAGAGGAATCTGAAAATTCGAATAAATGAACATATTAGGGATTTTAAAAATAAAAAGAATGAAATTCAAACAATCACTCTTTCCCAGAAGGCACAGGATTTAGATTAATAAAAGGAGAAAGAAACCCAAAATTAATTAACGCAATTGAATCGTTAGAAATTTTGAAATCATTCAATAAAAATTCAAAACTTTGTTTGAACAGCCAAATTGAATTATCAAATAGCAATTTGCTTAAGATGTTTGCTAACAAAAGATAAAAGAAAAAAGAAAAACAAACCCCCCCCTTCGCATTTGTCAGCCTTTCTCTTTGTAAAACAAGGAGAAAGGGAAACATATGGTTATATTTGAATGTGAACCAAAAGAATGTCTTTTAGTTCTAAGCTGACCAGCAGTGAAGAAGGAACATCAAATTTTCAATATCCATACGATATTGACTCCATTTTTATAATTAAAAAAGACTGATGATGAAGACCAAGTCTTCGAAACTATAGTCTCAAACAAATAAATAATTTGTGTATATATATATATATATACTGATATATCATCTCGATATATATGTGTGTATGTTTATTTGCATCAAGCAGAGGACAACCTCTTTGCTTCTCTTTGTAAATTAAATGATAATTAAAAATTTAATAAATTTTAAATAATTTTATTTCATCTGTATTAATTAAAAAAGTATAAACTTTTAATAATTAAATATTTTGTTTTTATTCATTGTTGAGAGAATAATTTAATTAATTAATCTATTTATTTGATAACAAAAGGGTAAACTTTAAAGGGAAAAATACTAGAAAGTACAATTGCAATGATGTTTATATTGAATAGAGGGATGTATTTGTCTCGCTTTAGTCAAATCAACCGAAACAGAAACAGAATAGAATAGAACAGAACCCCCCTTGTCCCCCCCGTCCCCCTTTGCTACAGAACCCACCCTTCAATCTCTTTCACTTTTGTCTCTCTGTTTCTCTATTGATTTGCGAATTTGATCAAAATTGAATTGAATTCTGCAAATAAAGCTTACAGGTGGTTTTACCAATTCTACTGATGGGCTTATTTGGTATTCAACCATACCTACACATACAATATATATATTTATATCTCTTATGTACTTTTCATTTTTTTTTTTTTTTTTTTTTTTAGATTACTCTGTGAGCATTCACAATCAAATTTAACAAAGAATATTTATTTATTTATTTATTTAGAAGACAAAACAAAATAAAAAAAAGAACAAATCCCCCGCCAGCATACACAGTTGTTGTTTTTTTTGTTCCCTCAACCGTCAAATCAATTAAATCAACAATTACTTTAACTAATTAGATTTCTTTCGAATCTATATGTTGTTGTTTTTTAATCATAGATGGAGTTGTGTGCATTTTATTATTTTAATCACTATATATTTATAGGGTGCGCCATTTCAAAGTGGTCAATGGAACTCTTGAATAACTTTGACAATTCTCAATAGATTTTAAAAAGTTATGTTTTTTTATTGAGCTTACTTTCTTTTACAATTTATTTCGACTTATTTTGGAAAACATAATCGATTAAGTGGCTGCTCATTTTTGTCCCACTAATAAGGATTATTAGTGGGACAAAAATGAGCTCTTTCCATTGATCACTTTGATATGTACCTACTTATTATTTATATCGATCTACTTAAACGAGCAAAAATTATTTGTTTATATATATATATATATATATATATATATATATATATATATATATATATATATATATATATGTATCTTAGTTCTATTTTGAAAACGGCTCTACCGATTTTGATGAAATTCACGGGTTAGGGGGTTTTTGGGTTGACAATTCGATCTGTCACAGTCTCATCTTCGACAAAATTGTTTTTGATGGGTTTTTTCCGTAATCAAATTAATTGTACTCAGGTAGAAAAAGGCCAATCTTAGGGATTTAAAAGGGGTTCCTCTTTTCTTTTGTTCCCAGGCAGACAATGGGTTGGGTTAAATCTTTTGTCTCAAAGTCCTTGATTGTGGTGTGGTGTTGTCAAGCATTAACTAAACCCGAACAAAGCTCGGTCTTTCAGGTATATATATATATATATATATATATATATATATATATATATATATATAAGTATTTGTATTTTTTTATTTTAAAAACGGCTCTAACGATTTTGATGAAACAAACTCAATTAACAAGTTTTGAGGATGAGAAAGCGATCTTGATGCGGAACGGGGGTGGATGTGGTGGATGTGGGGGGTGCAGAAGGTGGTGAGGCAGTGGTGGGGGATCCGGGGGTAGGGCAAGGTTTCGGGGGTAGGGTCGAGCAGGGTGGAGGTGGGGGGTACAGTGGTCGAATACTATATAGATATATTTGTATTTTTTTAATTTAAAAACAGCTCTCAAATAAAAATCGACCTTTTTATCAGAATTTTAAATTAAAAATAATATTAAAACAAAGATTTTAACTGAAAGAAGAAGTTACCGAGCATAGCTCGGTGCCTCCAGGTACTTATTCTTATTATATTAAATGAGCAATTTTTGTAGATATATTTAAAGAGATAATCGATTTCTCGAAAACGGCTCTAACGTTTTCAATGAAAATCGCACATTTAGTTGCTTTTGGGTCGACAAATCGATCTCTTAGCATCTCATTTTCAGGAAAATTTAATTTCATTGTTTTTTTTTATTATTTATTTAAATTAATTATTCACAATTAAGAGAATGCTAAGCTTATGTTCTTAAAAAAGGTTTCCTTTTTTTCCTTTTTTGTATCCATACAGACACTGGACTACTGGGTCAGGTCATTGATTTCAAAGACTTATCATTTTTCGAAAAATACTATTAAATATATTATTTTCTCAAGAAAAACGTTTTAATTATTAATGAATTTTTTATGAATTGATTTTACATATATATATATCTATTCATTTAATAGAATAAAAAATAATTAAAAATGTATTTGAAAATATATATTATATGTCTCAATTTTGGATAAAAAATATTTTGATAGGTTTTTTTAATTAAACTAATTATTAACAGGTATTTTGAAAAAAAAATTAATCATGTGGTTGAATCAAAACAAAACAAGTGGTTGGTTAAATAAACAATTATTAAAAATGAAAAAATTACCTAGGAAACCTTGTACTTGTCCAATGTACCATATAAAAAATACAATTTTGAGTCTAAGAGTATTTTTTATACCCCTTTAATTATATTTTCGCTCATCAATCTCTTTTATTACGGTCCATCCCCATCATCCTCATCCATATACATCGATATAATCCTTAGAACGATAGTGAAGTAACAATATAGATAGATACAAATCACGCAACAATTCTATTAGCCTATTTAATTTAAATTTTCATCTAAATAGGAAATATTTTCAATTACCTATCTATAGGGTCCGAGAAAAGTTTATGAAACAAAAGGGATTCCCCCTGACAGATCTTAGAGAAAATAATTATTAATTAGGAAAAAACAATTTTTATTTTTAACTCCATCTTTTGGATAAATTGCTAATTAATTATGTTTAATTCAATTAGTGTTTAATTAATTTGCTAACAGATGGAGACGTTATGAATTTTCTTTTGATTCGTGTAAGTTTTCGACAATAGAGAGTGAGAAACGCGTTATTCGTTTGTCTGATGATGTAGGTGCCGATGTTGTTGCTGTTGCTGTTGTTGGTAACAGCTGCATAAGCCCTTTTCTATCCAGCAGCTATAGATAGATAGATAGAGAGAGATAGAGATAGATATAGAGATGTTGAATTCGTGGATTGGAATGGCAAGGGGTGGAAAAGGATTCAAGTGGCTCAATTGTGTCTAACGCTTAAAACGTTAACGTTAACGTTTTCGACACGACGACCCCCCCTTGGTCCCCCCGCACCCCTTTTGCTGCTCTGCTCTGTGACAAGATGTAAATTTGATTTGTATTGCCTTGTTCTACTTGCGCACTGTGGTTTACTGTCTTTGCCACAGTGTGTCGGTCTGTCGGCGTGTTTACTTTATGCACAAGGGTGGAGTTTGGCACGGGGGTGGGTGGATGGGTGAAGGGTAAGTTTTTGGTTAAAAAGAGACAAGCCGAGGGGGCGGGGGGCGGGGGGACGCGTTCCTTTCTACTTGTCAACTAAACAACTCCGTTTCTCTCTCTCTCTCTAGCTCTATTAAATATTCACGATAATAAATTATTATTTGGAAATTTAATTGAAACAACAACAAAACAATCAGAGAGAGAAGTAGAAATCGACGAAATTTAAACAAGACAAATTCTTTTCATTCGTGTCTCCATCTATTGAGAAATGAATTAATTACTTTAATTAGATGAATAAATCTTTTTAATTAATAATTTAATTGGTTGATAACAGATGGCATATACAATTAAAATTATTTAATATAGGTACCTATAGATATAATAAAATAATTTATTGACCGTTTTTCGTATTTAAATAAAATTATTTTATAATACAATTTTAAAACTTTTATTTGAAATCTTAAAGTTTCGATAAAAATTATCAAAGGAAAGTTGACAACATAGTTGCTTTATATGTCATTTTTATAACAACTATGTATTTTTCAGTTACTATATATATGTGGGGTCTGTACTCTTCACTAATCCCTGCGTGTGGGTTCACTTGTGGCTTTTTGTGTTATGTCTAGGGGTTTATCAAATAAAAGGTTCACTTAAGATAAAATATTTATTAACACGTATAATATTCTATATACAGGTGAATGACAACTTTCATTAGAAGGGCGTTAATTATAAAGGCGTAATTGTATTATCGTAATTCCCCATGTGGCAAGACTTAGACTAAACGGACATGGGCGTATCGGTCCGATATCCGACTGTTGCCACTTATGAGACTCATGGGTTTTACGATCAGTCGGAGACTGACATTAATATCAGATTGGTGTCAGAATGGTCAACTATCTGAGTCTCGGTATTTCGGGTATTTCGACCGACATTCAATCGGACGGAGACTGGCATTAATATCAGATTGGTGTCAGAATGGTCAACTATCGGAGTCTCGGTATTTCGACCGACATTCAATCGGACGGAGACTGGCATTAATATCAGATTGGTGTCAGAATGGTCAACTATCGGAGTCTCGGTATTTCGACCGACATTCAATCGGACGGAGACTGGCATTAATATCAGATTGGTGTCAGAATGGTCAACTATCGGAGTCTCGGTATTTCGACCGACATTCAATCGGACGGAGACTGGCATTAATATCAGATTGGTGTCAGAATGGTCAACTATCGGAGTCTCGGTATTTCGACCGACATTCAATCGGACGGAGACTGGCATTAATATCAGATTGGTGTCAGAATGGTCAACTATCGGAGTCTCGGTATTTCGACCGACATTCAATCGGACGGAGACTGGCATTAATATCAGATTGGTGTCAGAATGGTCAACTATCGGAGTCTCGGTATTTCGACCGACATTCAATCGGACGGAGACTGGCATTAATATCAGATTGGTGTCAGAATGGTCAACTATCGGAGTCTCGGTATTTCGACCGACATTCAATCGGACGGAGACTGGCATTAATATCAGATTGGTGTCAGAATGGTCAACTATCGGAGTCTCGGTATTTCGACCGACATTCAATCGGACGGAGACTGGCATTAATATCAGATTGGTGTCAGAATGGTCAACTATCGGAGTCTCGGTATTTCGACCGACATTCAATCGGACGGAGACTGGCATTAATATCAGATTGGTGTCAGAATGGTCAACTATCGGAGTCTCGGTATTTCGACCGACATTCAATCGGACGGAGACTGGCATTAATATCAGATTGGTGTCAGAATGGTCAACTATCGGAGTCTCGGTATTTCGACCGACATTCAATCGGACGGAGACTGGCATTAATATCAGATTGGTGTCAGAATGGTCAACTATCGGAGTCTCGGTATTTCGACCGACATTCAATCGGACGGAGACTGGCATTAATATCAGATTGGTGTCAGAATGGTCAACTATCGGAGTCTCGGTATTTCGACCGACATTCAATCGGACGGAGACTGGCATTAATATCAGATTGGTGTCAGAATGGTCAACTATCGGAGTCTCGGTATTTCGACCGACATTCAATCGGACGGAGACTGGCATTAATATCAGATTGGTGTCAGAATGGTCAACTATCGGAGTCTCGGTATTTCGACCGACATTCAATCGGACGGAGACTGGCATTAATATCAGATTGGTGTCAGAATGGTCAACTATCGGAGTCTCGGTATTTCGACCGACATTCAATCGGACGGAGACTGGCATTAATATCAGATTGGTGTCAGAATGGTCAACTATCGGAGTCTCGGTATTTCGACCGACATTCAATCGGACGGAGACTGGCATTAATATCAGATTGGTGTCAGAATGGTCAACTATCGGAGTCTCGGTATTTCGACCGACATTCAATCGGACGGAGACTGGCATTAATATCAGATTGGTGTCAGAATGGTCAACTATCGGAGTCTCGGTATTTCGACCGACATTCAATCGGACGGAGACTGGCATTAATATCAGATTGGTGTCAGAATGGTCAACTATCGGAGTCTCGGTATTTCGACCGACATTCAATCGGACGGAGACTGGCATTAATATCAGATTGGTGTCAGAATGGTCAACTATCTGAGTCTCGGTATTTCGACCGACATTCAATCGGACGGAGACTGGCATTAATATCAGATTGGTGTCAGAATGGTCAACTATCTGAGTCTCGGTATTTCGACCGACATTCAATGGGACGGAGACTGGCATTAATATAGATCGGCATTAATACGATCGTTTGAGAGAGTTTGTTATTCGTTAAGTGGTTGAATCTATGGCGTATCGTTTGAGTCTGTTCGTGTGACTTTTGTCCGTTTGCTAGTCAGATTGCAAGTCTCGTCATTGACCGATTGCCAGTCCGTTTGCAAGTCCTAAAGCTAAGGCTCTCGTTGAAATTATTTCGTAAGGGTGGGAGAAGAAACATCACGTGGCTATAGATGGGAAGTTCCATGTTCGTTAAAAACATCACTTGAAGGATAATTTCTCACACTGTCATTACTCGAATTTATGAGGTATTTCCTATCGTCATATAATTTTAGAGTCCAAGGGTTACTGAAAAGGGCAGAAAACATTATTTAGAAGAGCGGAAGGCATTTGGGGGGAAATCACTTCACCCAACATCTGGTTTCAGATGACCGTAATTAAAAAATTTCTATAATAAGATTTCAAACCTACATATATTTTTTTCTTTCTAGTTTATAATTCATCATAATTGAGTCAGTCCTAACACTGATTTGATGCAACAATCCGTCTCCACTCGACTCTGTCCCCCGCCAGCTGTTTGACCTCTCTAAATGTCTGGCATCCCATATCCCCAATTATTTGGTTGAAATATTCTAATCTGGGTCTTCCCATTTCCCTTTTCTTTTCCACCTCCCCCTCCAAGATATCATCCCCTAATCAATTGCCCATGTCTCAGTGTGTGCCCCATCATCTGATCTCTTCTCTTCTTCAGACTCTTCCACAAGGTTCTTCTTTCTCCGATTCTTCCAAGAACTTCTTCATTTGTAATTTTATCCATCCATTTGATATTCATCATTCTTCTGTAGCACCACATTTCGAAACCCTCTAATCTCTTTCTCTCCGCTTCTCTAATTGTCCAGGTTTCACACCCGTACATGGCTATGCTCCATACATATGTCTTCAATAGCAACTTCCTGTTTTCTAAGCTGATTGAGGAGGAGCATAGTAGTTTTTGTTTTGAATTAAACCCCATTTTTGCTTGGGCAATTCTTGATTTAATTTCGTTTTCGCTCCTCCCATCCCATGTTATTTTACTTCCTAGGTAACGGAATTCCTTAACTCCTTCTAGGTTTTCTTGGTTAATTTTGATGCATTCCTGTCTCGTTTGTTCTTTTTTTGTACAAACTAGGACCTTGGTTTTACTCTTGTTTATATTCATTTTGATTTCTTCTATTAGGATTTGGTTAATTCCATTCAGGGCGTCCTCTAATTCTTTTTATTGCTTCCTAGAAGGGCAATGTCATCGGCAAATCTTAACATATCGATCTTTTAACCTTGGATTTCGAGTTTCTAATTACTTTTTTTTAATACCTATATAAATTTACACCTTGTCAATTTTCCATTTTGTTTTTGTTTTTTTTTTATTTCCACAACCACTCTTCAACCACAGTTTCGCTTAACCACGGAGTTGAGTTGTTCACACGCACTTTCTACATCAAAGGGTTTCTTTTCTCTTTTCTCTTTTGGCAATCTCTGTCTCTCTCTAAGGAAAGAGAACAAGCTCAAGAAGAACGACGGGTAAATAAATAAATAAATAAGAAGAGGGAGGGGTGATTTTAAAAGTATGTCAACGTCAGAGAGAGACAACAATGCGACAGTGTCGACGACGACGACATCAACGCCCTCTGTCTTTCCCTTTGATATAGAGAACTAATTTTTCTTGTCGTCTTGGTTGTTGTTGTTGTGCATTATTATTCAGCCAGGCAACTCTTCAAAACAACACAATAAAAATATCAACAACCCATGTCTGTCTGTCTGTCTGTCATCGTGAAAGTTTAAGAAAAGTGTAGAGTGTTCGAGAACTTAAAGTGCGCCCTGCGCTAGAAGAAATATTATTATCCAAACTAGTTGTGGTACAAATGCTCGGTTCAATTCTTTTTTTATACCAGCGTGGGTGGGTGTAAGTAAAAAATGCCTTTTGTGATTTAAAATAAAGTTCACGCCTTATTATTATTCCAGCCCTTAAGGAAATTTCTCTTCTTATACATCTCACACTTTTTTTCTTATTCTAAAAGTTAAAAGCTCTTTAACATAGTTTTGTGAACTAGGTATTATTTATTTATTTTTAAGTATAAACTTTCGTAGAAAATCACATGAGGTTCCCATCAAGTAGAATCGAGATAGAGTGGATTATTTTTAACTATATTTCTCAAGGGTTGTTTCTTAAAACCTTCTCAGAAAACAAACATACAAAATTAATTTCTAATTAAGACTCAATAATAATATTAATTTTATGTTTTTATATTAAATAGTCAATTAAAATATCAAATTTCTAATTATTATTTAATTTTTGGATTGTTTTAATAATTATAAGTGTTGACATTGTTATTTATTATAGTTATACATTATAATTTGATCATATATATTTTTAATTATAAAGAGAAACAAAGAGCTTGTCCTCTGCTTGATGCAAATAATCATACACACATATTATATCGAAATTATATATATACGAGCTGTAGAGGGCGTGCCGAAGGCGGGTGGCCCTGGCGGGCTGCGTCTCGGAATGTGATTATTAGGTCTGTAATATTTTGCCCCCACTCACTCATTTTGGATATCGATTTTTACAGCATACATTTTATATAGTCTTAAAAACTAACATTACAAAATTTGATCTATATCGGAGAGAGTATTAATTTTTTTGTCCCAACTCACATTTTGGGAGGTTGAAATTATTTTTTAGATATTTGCAAATATTTAGATATTTGCATATAAATAACTCTCAGTTTTCTAAAGAGTAAATGTACAAAAAAGGTAAAAATTTCTATATTTTGCCCCGCTCCCCACCCCTTTCACCCCCATACAGTCAATTTTGATAGTTGATTTTTACAGGAATTGTTTTTTAAAGTAATAAAGAATAACTATACAAAATTTGATCAAGATAGGAGAGAGTTTTAATTTTTGCCCCCACTCACATTTTGGATAGTTGGGAGTCGAATTTCAAAAAATCCTGAAATTATTTTTTAGATATTTGTATTTAGAATTTTATTAAGTAAAAATCAAGTAGATATCTTATCGTTCTTAATTGAAAATGCATAATTAGTGTAAACACATTGCAAAGATATTTTGCCCTTTTTGACCCTTTTATGGGTCGAATTTCAAAAATCCTGAAATTAGTTTTTAGATATTTTAATTTAGTATTTCTATAAGTAAAAAGCAAGTAGATATTTTATCGTCCTTAAGAGATATCGCATAATAAGTGAAAACACACTTTGCCTCCTTTGACCCCCTTAGGGGTCGAATTTCAAAAAATCCTTTCTTAGTGAGCCCCTATGTCATAGATGTAATATCCTCTCCAATTTTCATGTTTCTATGTCCAGTGGTTCTGGCTGTTTTAATGATCAGTGAGTGAGTGAGTGAGTGAGTGAGTGAGTGAGTGAGTATATCGGGCAAAGAATTTTATATATATATATATATATTATTTATTTGTTTGAGACTATATTTTCGAAGATTTAATATAAATATTATTTATAATTAAAAAAAAGACTGATGATTAAGACCAAGTCTTCGAAACTATAGTCTTAAACAAATTAATTATATATATATATTAAATTCTTTTCTAATTTTAATTAAGACTCAAAATAATAATAAGTATTAATTTTATGTTTTTATATTAAATAATAATCAATTAAAATATAGAATTCCTAATTTTATATTTAATTGTTGTGATTGTTATAATAATTATAAGATTTGTATGTTTTTTGATAAAAACATAAAATTATAAACAAATAAACATATTATGTTTTTTAGCTTATTTTGATTATAATTAATTATTTGTTTTATTCGAATTAATTAATTAATTTATTCATTTTTTAACCCATTAATACATCAATACAAATATTTACTTCTATTTAAATAAAGAATTAGAAATTTCGACTAGAGAAATAGGTAAATTAATTTGTTTGATTTAACCGCTGCAAATCAAATATAATAATACCTTTAGGTATATAACAATTACTCATTTATTATTATACGAGCTTTTTCGTGCGTGCTTCGGCACGCCCTCTAAGCTCGGCCCTCCGGGCTGGTGCCCTGGCGGGCAGCGTGTCGGTCCAAAAATTTTATTCCTCTTAAAAAACCACACTCCAAATGTATACCCGTAAACCACCGAAAATACATCGTCTCTTAAAAGTTTTGCATCTTTAATTTTTGAGTGGCGGGGGGGGCGGGGAGGAATAATTATGAATATATTTAAATTTAAAATTAAAATTAAAATTTCATTTTTCCTTTTCAAAACAAAAATAATGAAGTGATTTATGAACTGCAACAAATTCGCAGGCTGAATCATGGACATTATTCAAATTTACGCGGTTCAATTCATTTAATTAATTACAAAAAATATATTTAATAACAAATTTAAATTTAGGGAACGAAGAAAAGTTTTATTTTTATTACAGACAAAAGTGATCAGCCGGGGCTCGAATATATTTAATGTTTCTTAATTTAAAATGAATTGGAGTCTTTCATTTCAAAATTCGAGTGTAAATTAAAATTATATTTCAAATTTGCCTGGTTAATGAAAATCAATTGGAGCTGTCAGTTTAAAATCCGAACTGACAATTATATTTCAAATTTGCCTCGTTAATTAATATATATTCAATGTTTTTTAATTTAAAATCAATTGGTGTTTTTCCATTTTCATTCGAGTTCAAATGAATACAATATTATCTCGACACAAAGTCTAAATTAAAAATTTATAGTTTTAGTAATAGAAATCATGGTATAAATAATAATCTTACATTGGTCGAGTGGTTAAAGCAGATGACCTTAGTTCAAGAGTTCGTAGGTTCGATTCTAGTCAAGAGGGAAATTTTTTTAGAGAAATTTCTCTTAGCATTGTTACAAATTAATCTAGATCAATATATATAGTATGATTAGTGTGTGACGTCAGGTAAAAAACATTCGGAACCTTTAAAAATGCCATAACATTATTTTTCAACTTAATTCTTCTCGGAGAGCATCCAGTGGCGTAGTCAGAAAACTTGCGTGGGGAGGGGGGGGAGGGGCGGTCATTCCACAAAACAAAATATCAAGTGGGAATTTTTTTTTTATTAAAATAAATTGAGTTTTTACCCGGAAAGTTTTGGGGCAGCTGTAATTTCTTCGACCCTTTGTTTTTTGGTGCGCTGAATCCGAATCAGAGGCTTGTTAACAAAATTTCGTCACGTAACACTGACAAAAATGCAAAAAAAAGGGTAAAAAATCTTATCTCGGTTTTTTTGGTTATAACTCGAAAACTATTATTAACTTTTCGTAAATAATGGTCTGAGAGCCTTAAAACAATCGAATTTATAAGATTTTTAAAAAAAAAATTCTGAAGGAAATATTCTTTGTAGAAAATTTTATGAACTTTCATTTTAAAAAGGAAGGTTATTTACGAAAAGCTGTTATAAGCAAAAAAACGCCAAAAATGAATTTTCTTTTATCTTTTTTTGCATTTTTGACAATGTTCCGTCACGAAATTTTGTTAGTGAACCTCAGATTCGGATTCAGCACACTAAAAAACATATAGGATAAAAAAATCAAAACTACCCCTAAAATATTTCATTATTCGTGTCCATGATTAATAATTAAAGGAATCGTAGGGAGTTGGACAAGACTTTAAATTAAATTAAATACAAGTTTTGATTAAATATGCCATACGTTTCGTTGCTGTTTTGCAACTTCTTCAGTGGCTGAAATAGTGAAACAAAGCCATTAGACATCTTTTTATTGATCATTTTTACAAAGTACAATGGTATGTTAGGTTAGTTTTTCTCACCTCATTTATTAAACTTATTTGTCAGGATTTTTTACTACGAGAAAAAACATTTCAAACAATATTCTTTTTTCTATCACAATTCATTCAACTCATCAACCAACATAAAATATAAACTTTTTAAACAAATTAATGATTGTAAAAATGATCAATAAAAAGATGTCTAATGGCTTTGTTTCACTATTTCAGCCACTGAAGAAGTTGCAAAACAGCAACGAAACGTATGGCATATTTAATCAAAACTTGTATTTAATTTAATTTAAAGTCTTGTCCAACTCCCTACGATTCCTTTAATTACCCCTAAAATTTTCCCACGAGGGGACCTTTAGACAACAATTTAATTTGAGTTAAAAGGTACTTCAAGAAATTAAAAAAAGAACATAATTCTTGATGACCGCACTTTTAAGTTCTACATTGTTTAAGGATCCTTAAACAATGTAGAACTTAAAAAGTGCTTGATCTACCATAGTTCAAAGTCAAGATGTTAGTGGTGGGGGGTGTGCGCTATTGTGATGTGATAGGGGTTGGTTGTTGGAAGGTAAGGGGAATGCCCCTTAACCCCAACTGTTGGTCCAACCACGAGGGAAAGCAAGGTATTGGAAGTCTGTGACAACAAGTATGTGAGCAAACCATGATTTAGTGGTAGCTCAGACAAGCTCTAGACCAGTTTTTTATTTGGCTTTCCATTTGGGTGTGTGCAGGGGAGGGGCTGCTGGTTGGTATTTGGCCCCTCCAGATTCGCATGTCCGAATCCGTTCGCTTCTCCAGTCGAATCGAGTCGCTTTAATTATAGCATGGGTGAATATATTTCACTCATGCAAAAGCGACTCAACGATCCGACTGAGTCATCTAGCGGCCGTGTCTCAAGGCTCGTCGCCATGAGCAAAAGCGGGCCGCTACACAAGATACTATTTCTTATTTGTACAGATTTATTTGTTAGATATAGATTTGTTTTGTGATTTGTTAATTATTGTTAATGTGTGGGTGTTAAAAAAGAAACCACCCCCTCTCTCGGGAACAAACAGGTCGTTTTGCTGCTATTAATCATAGCCGAGCAATTAGTACTCCTGGGGGAGTTGCAACTTAACTTATTCCCCACCACCTATGTACTAAATCATCTCCTTAAACTGCTGCTGCGTATTCCTACAAACCTACCTACCTACCTACATGCCTGATTACACACACACTATAAACATTCATTTCTCCAATTGCAATTTCACTAAGTGAATTATTCAAACATGGGCTGTTTGAGGGGGTGTAAGTGTAACTAAGTACTTGGCATTAGGGGTTGTTTTAAGTATTAGCCAAAACAAATTGATAAATACATAACAACAAAAGAACACAAGAGTATTGTTATACTATACTTATTCAGACTTATTTAACATAAGCATTTTTGAAAATAACGTTTCAATGTAAATTTTTCACGAAAGTAGCTCCAAATATTATTATTTGAAAAAGAATTTAAATTTCAAAAAGCGTAGATCCCCTCAAAAATATTTTGAAAATGTATATACTGAGATTATACCTATATAAATATAGAAAACAGATTTTCAAATTGAATAATAAATAAATTTAATAACAATTTTATAATAAATTATTATAACAATTACAACAATTAAATAATAATTACAAGTTTGATATTTTAAATGATTATTTAATATAAAAACATATACTCCTAATTATTATAATTATTATTATTATTGAGTCATAATTAAAAATTAAAAACTAAGAAGTAAATTTTTCTCTAATAGAAATTAGTAATTTATACTGCTCAATAAAAGTAAAAATAATAAAATAATTTCTAGATATATAGAATTAATTACTAAATCATTTGACTTTTATTCATTTATTTAAAAAATTAACTTTTAAAATAGTAAAAAAACGTTCATTTTAAATATAGGTAGTTAACATTGTGCAAATGTAAATGAAAATCACTTTTAGCATTGAGTGTACACGTCTCCCCCTCCATTTAATTAGAATGAAAATTATCAAATTTGTTCTCACTAGTAAGTATAAAATTAGACAAAGTAAAGACTGAATTGTTATTTCTCTCGAGTGGGTCTGAGAAGAACCAGAGAAGTCAGAGATTCCATCTTATCACCCCCACCCCTCCCCCCACTCGTATTCTAAACACTCTCGAACCAATATATATATAGTATGAGAGAGCAAGAGCAAGAAGACAATAATTTATCTTTGGTGAACTGTGTGTTTCTGTCGTGTAGTTAATTAAATTGCTTATTGTTTTCATTCAATGGGATATTTCATTCATTCATTCATTCATTCATTTTATATTTCCAAAACGTTTACTCTGCCAGGACAAAAACTCTTCAACTATTGTATCAAATCATCATCATTTCAACCCCCTACCAGGCAACACCCTATATATATATATATTACTTCCCTCTGCTCCTCATTCATTAAACATTGCATTAAACAACCGTGCTTGTCAAATTGTAAGATTTAGGTACTTTAACAATAAAAACAAAATTAAACACTTTTATTACTGCTGATTGCTTGTCTAAAAAGTAGCCGATATAAAATAAGTATGGCCTATTGTTACTGGCGGCGCGGTGCGTGGCGCCGCCAATGTTAGTGGTGCAGGTGCCCGATGCTAACTAGGATGTAGGAGGGGGTGGTTGTCGGAGGAGAATGCCCCTTTGCCCCTACTGTTTGTCCAACCACGAGGGAAGATAAGGTAGTGGATAATGAATAATCAAAAACACATGAGCAGACCATATTTTGGTGGTAGATGAATTAACTCGATTCGAGTTGACGCATTTATAACATTCAAATAAAATATAGCTTACGCCACTCAATGCGTTGACTCGGCTCTCATTAATTGATTGGTTTATTATTTCATTAATGATTGATTGACTCACGTAATATACAATGTGTTTAACAATTTGACTGTTGAGTACTTAAAGAATTATTACTACAATTGTTTTAAAGTACTGTTGAATAAACTATTCGTATGAGGTCGCAGTGCGATCTAGCGGTGAGCGCTAGGACTGGACCGGTTAACTATAATATGAGGCGACTCTGGGTCAGTGGCTTGAGTGTCGGGTCACTGAATCGAAGTATACTGGTTCGAGACTGAGTCTCGGAAGATGAGATATTTGCAGTCGCCTCCTGTTGGAAAGCAATGACAAACTACCAAGAGTATAATTGCCTAGTAACCTCTCCAAACTAGCCGTTTGTATGAATAAATAATCCATAACCAGCGTCATTGTGAGTTATTTCAGGTAATTCAGATTTTTGTATAAATTCAGGTTGGGCGCTCGCCTACCCCTGACAGTGCCACTGCTAATTAAAAAAGTAGGAAATGAGCTCTTGGGAGATGGTCGTCAAATTTTAAACATTATGAAAAATATTAATGTATCAAGGACGCCTGCAGGGTAGGTTTGTCCGCCTCCGTGGTGTAATGGTCTGAGTAACTAACTGGCAACCCGGAGGTCTCGGGTTCGATTCAGGGCTATACCCAGACATTTTTTCTGTAAGTATAGGGTCTGGTAATAAAAATTAAGTGGGAGATAAATTTAACCGAATTTATCGCGCGGAGAATTTACCACTGCTCGAAGCCCCTAAAACCTTAGTAAATTGGATATTGAATTGTATCTAAGTTTCTGAGATTGGCTCGTGATCCCGGCTTCTTTTCCTTCTGCTCTGTTCTTTTCACGATGGAGGGGCCAGCCCATACTGGCCTTTAGGGGATCCACCTTCTGGTGTATCTCCTTCTCACATCAATATCATTAAAAAAAAAAAAAAAAAAAAGATCCAGAGGCGTCCATTGGTTGCATAAATACAGGCGGACAACTTTTGTAGAATTTTCTCTACATGGCACCTAACTGGCTTTAGGTAAAAGCATTATAATATTATTTTAGACTTTGAATTCAGGTAAAAATGTCGAATTTTATTTGAAGCCTAATTTAAAATTTTTGTACTTTTCTACCTGCGTACCGTATAACGGTACTTTCCTCCAAACTGATTTGGACCAGGGTTTGCAGATCACATTTAATCGAAAGTTTTCTACATTTGATTCAATCGCGAATCAAATGTAGGGAATTTTTCTCAAATATTGAGTGAAAATAATATTTGAACTTATATATTTCTAACTTGAAATAATGATATTAAATGAAAAAAGTCTTAAGTCTGGACCAAGAGAGAAAAAGATGTGATCCACTTAGCTACTACAATCCAACTTCATTTCGCGTATAGCCCGCTAGACATTCGGATGGATCATCATAACATACATGCTAATAGATCTAGCGCTCTGGACTGGGCGATTAAATATATAACATCTGAGATTTCAAATTTACTTGGTAATCCGCAGTAGTCTCGCGATAAATATCTTTTTCAAATAAGCGCGGTCAAACACATTGATATAGCAATTATTCTTTGTTATATTAATTAGAAATAATTATAAAAAAAAAAAAATTATTTAAGATCACATTTACCTACAATGGAACAGATTTATTTCCAAAAAATTTAATTATGTATACGATTAGTGAAATAGTATTTATATTTTTTTCTCATAATATTGAAAAATATATTTTTACTTTACTATACAGGGTATGGTCAAGTATTGTAATTGTGCATGAAAAAACTGGTTTTTTTCCTTCTTTTTTTCGAAATATCTAAAAAACGGCTGAAATTATTTTCATTAAAAAAAATTGAACTAAACCATGGCATTTTGTCTACAAAAAAGCCCTTATAAGTAAATATCGAAAAAATTATATTTTTCGAGATAATAATTGTTTTGTCAAAATGTCTGTTAGTTAGTCTGTGCGTTACCAAATTTTTTTGGGCGAGCTAGCTCAAAAAATAGTGTGAATATCAAAACCAAATTTCACACATAGTTTTGGTCCATTGAGATTAAGAGCTGCTGATTAGATTTTGGTGCATATCGACCCAAAACTAAAGGGGTGGAGGGGGGGGGTTATAAATTAAAAATCTAGGCCATTTGAGCAAACTCAACAAAATTTTATATACATAATCAGTGGGACCCCAGAAGTCTAAAAATGCAAAAACTAACCCCCTACCCTACATGATTATAAATAATTTTATTAAATATTAATATAAGTGAGGGGCCAGGTTGTATGGTAAAGTCAAGTGGATGGCCACATCGGAACACGTCAGCTTATTTTATTTTGTGAAACACCCTTAATTCAAACCCTTTATAATTTAATAAATAAATCATTTAATATTTAATTGATTATTTTTCTTATATCTCACTAGGGTATATTTACTTCAATAATATATCTTAATACTTTTACTTTCTCTTTTTTTTTTTTTTTGGTGTAATTCTGGTATTGAATTGGTCACTCCAAGGGGAGGCCTAAGCTTCTAAAATTCCATGTAATTTTGTTTGGCCTTTTAATGTTCCTTAAGGGAAATAAGAGAGGAAATTGAATAATTAATTTCCCTATCTCTATGTACTCATTTAACAACAACAACAACAACAACAACAACAACAAGATTGTTTTTCTCTATGTTGCGGCCTTATTAAAAATAATATTCGTTAATATTTATAAATTAAAAAAAATCAAGAAAGAGGTTGTGGCATAAAAAAGCTTGCATTTTAATTTTCAATGAATATAGAATAAACGTGGTAAGCCCACCCCGCTTTGCAGTGGCAGACTCTCTTTTCTTGTTCATTGGTAACGACACTCGAGCAAAACTTGACCCTAATGGCTGATGTGGCAGGGGTGCGGGGGGCGGGGGGGTGTTGTCGGGGCCACCAAAGAACAACCCTAAGAGAGGGAGAGGGTTGCTGGCGACCGTTAAGGGATGCAAATCGGGGTGAATTATGTGCCGGTGTCGCCAGCAGACTATCTCCACCCCACCGACCCTCCCGTGTAGCTTCTTCTTCTCCTTCTTCCCAAACAAGGGTGGGTGGGTGGGGGTTCTTATGTCTGTTGCTGGCATTTCCCCCCCTCCCCCTCCACCTTAATATTAATACACAATCTATATATTCACCCTTCTTTACCACCAAAATCCCCTCCCTCCCTGCCATCTACACTACGAAACCCCATAAACCGTCCTCCACTATATTCTTTATCCAATCCATAGATGTAAAAGAATAAAATTGGAGAATTATTAAAAAAAAAAAAACTAATTAATAATTAGAACGTTTATTTATGTTTATTGAGAAATCTGGATCTCATTAAATTATATTATATTTTGTATTAATTAACACAATTAATTAATTAAAATAATTTTATATATTTAAAGCTCAAAATCTCTCAATAAACATAATTAAACGTCGGTTTATGAATAAAAAGATATAGTTTAAATTATCTTCTTTTTTTGAATTTTGAACTGTCTCATCAATATCTACCCACTCAATAAATAATTAAACAATTATGTATATGGGAGAAAATCAAAACAATCACAGCTATGGAGTAGCCCATATGACCACCACAAAAATAAAAGAATACAGAGCAGTAAAAATTATGTCTAACAAAAAAATCATTAACTTTTTAGTCACTCCTTCTTCAGGAGGTATACCTGGCTGGTTCTTTCGGAAATTATTATAAATTATGTTATTGAGTATTAAATATAAGAAAGGGGCCATAGAGGTGTATGGTAAAGTCATGTGGATTTATTTAAATAAAAAGATAATTTCCAAAAAAAGAAGACAGAATCTGAAAACCCCATCCAATTTCTCGATAAGGGTGGGGGCAGGAGACAAGGAGGGTAGGTGGAATTAATAATAAGGAGAGAGAGAATGTTGCAAGTGAGTTTATGATCTCTGCAATATGAAAAAGATTGAATTAATAAATTGAAATTAGCTGAGTTGAAAATTGATCTTAATCCCCCCTATTGAGAGCCCATCTTTATGCTTCTACCCTCCACCATTTATAATATTCATCCCCTTTGCCTTTCATTTCATCCCTTTCTCCCTTTACGCCTACTGACTTCACTTTCGTAGGCTGAACCTTTGCACTGTATTAAAATTAAACGTTCCAATATTATTAACAAGAGCACGAGGCTGATCTCATGGTCCATACAGTGGGGGTGAAGGGGCTTTATTTAAGGTGAAAAGGGGATTTCAAGTGTTTCCACCCCACCACCCCCGTCTTCTTCACAAACTCACCCTCCTCTATTCCTTAAAGTCAATTTAACCTTTAGAAAGTCCCTTTAGGATGAATAGAGGGTTGCCCAATTCAGTCAATGTTGACAATTAATCGATTTAATCCATTTTTATGGGTTTTTTTTTGAAATTATTAAACGAAGCTCAAATATTAATAATACACCCCATCTATTATCAAAACGAAGAAACTTATAAAGAAAATCAATTAGAACTTATTATACTTATAAAAATAGACTCATTTCGCCATCCACAGACTATAAATCCATAAAACAGTCAATATAGATAGGTGATCTTTGCTAATTGAATTTTTGATGGCTAAAATTTAAATCATTTCTAAATTAGTATTTTTTTTTCTATTAAATACCACTTTTTAGCAAAAATATTTGAGATTCGTAAAGTAAAAAACAAAAAAAATTAGTAATGAAGCTGTCGAAGCTTTAATTTTTGTGATTTATTTGATTAAAATTTGTATTTTTTTTTTTTTTATTTATTTATTTATTGTCACCGGGAACAAAGCCCATTTAGACAGCACATAAGTAAAGTGTTAATAGGGTAGTATTTTTATTTAAATTACACATAATTAATTATAATTATTTATTTATTGTATTATTTGTTTTAATAAATAATTATAATTAATATCTTAATATAATATAATTATAATTAATTATTATGTGTGATTTAAATAAAAATACTAATTTTAACAAAAAAAAAATATTTATATTTTTCAAATAATTTTATAATAATTACTTCTTTATTTATATTGTTAGCAAATAAAATAAAATAATTAATTTTAATTGTTAAATAAATAATTAGTTCTTTTAATTTAAAATTATAATACTAATTAACTTAAAAGACATTTTCAGAAAATAATTAATATCTTGTAAAATATAATTTTTTTGATATTGGGATTTTTTGTAGAGCAAAACGTCATGGTTTTGCTTATTTATTATTTTTTTCATCAACAAATCAACATTTTGAGATATTTTGAAAAAAGAAAAAAACACTATTTTTAATGCACGATTACAATACTTGGCAATAACGCTCTGTATGGTAAAGGGTGTGTAGTTTCACAGTGAATGAAATAAAACTCAAAGAGGTTTTTACAAACTCAATATATTTCGGATTATTAGTCCATCATCAGGAGTTTACAAGTTCATTGACTTGTAAACTCCTGATGATGGACTAATAATCCGAAATATATTGAGTTTGTATAAACCTCTTTGAGTTTTATTTCATTCACTGTGAAACTACACACCCTTTACTCTATTAACTAACATCATGTTTCACCTAAAACATACACCACTTTCCATAAGTAAAAAAAAAAAAAAAAAAAAAAACGCTCTGTATGGTAAAGTAATACAAAATTCGAAAGAGGTTGTCCTCTGCTTGATGTAAATAAACATACACACATATATATCTGTTTATATATTATTTATTTATTTTTTTATTTTATTAAACCTACCTCGCAATTTTACCCAATTTTTTTATTATATTATTTATTTGTTTAAGACTATAATTTCGAAGGCTTAGGCTTCATCATCAGCCTTTTTTAATTATCTTATTATATTAAACGAGCAAAGTTTGTATATATATATATCCTTTTGGGTTCTCGAAAACGGCTCTAACGATTTGGATGAAATTCATCACTGATTAGGAGGGTTTTGTGTTGGACATTCGATCTGTCACGGTCTCATCTTTGGCTAAGTTTTGATGGGTTTTTCTGTTAATTGAAACAATTATTAACAGGTGGTTGTCTCGATAAAAATGTATAATTACATTTTTATTCAATTTCCTTTTAGTTATTAATTGGTTTTTTAATTTTATATCCCACAATAAGATTATTACAATTATTATTATATATTAAAAATTGGCCAATTTAATTGATAGATTGGAGAGGAGATAGGATGGAGGAATTGAGGAAATAACAATCGACTTGATTGGGGAATAATGGAATTGAAATAATTATCGGAAAAGAGGTTTTTTTATCTAATTAGATTTTTCCTCTTACTAAAAACAAGGACTAAAGATGATCAAGGACACTCGATGGTGGAGAAGTAATCTCCGGAATCGAAGCAAAAGATACAATGTATACATTAATTAATGTAAAATAATTGGTTTAATAAAATTTATAATTTATTTAATTGATAAAAAAATCTAGTTTTGAATCCCACAAATATTAATTTGACAATTTAATTGATGAACTCAAAAATTGTTATTTAATTAAAAAAAAATAATTATACCGTATTTATTTATATACCTATATAAACATAATCTGTGGGCCACTAGAAGGCTAGAAATGCAAAAACTGGGTGCGTGGGCGGGGGTGGGGTAGATATGGGGTAGATATGGGGGTACAGGAGGTGGCGTTTAGTTGTGGGGGAGGTCGGGGTTTCGGGGGAGTAGGGGGTACAGGGGTGAAGTGGTGGGAGTCCGGGGGCGAAGGGGTTTCGGGGATTTATATATAGCTATTAACTGAATCAAAAATTTACCGAGCATCGCTCGGTGGCCAGGTACTAAATATTATTTTTCATTGGGTTAGTAAACTATAGTCTCAAACAAATAAATAAAAAAAATATATATATATTATATATTATTTATTCTGTATACAGATATATATTTTTCTATATATATGTGTGTATGTTTATTTGCATCAAGCAGAGGACAACCTCTTTGTTTCTCTTTATGAATCAACAACTCTGCTACTCTCGGCAAAATAAAAAATTTTCAATTATAAATAATTATTAGATCAATTACAACAATAAAATAATAATTAGAAATTCGATATTTTAATTGATTTATTTAATATAAAATCATATAATTATTATATTATTGAGTCCCAATTAAAAACTAAAAACTAACAAGTAAATTTTTCTTTAAAAGCAAATAGTAATATATACTAATACTGCTCAATAAAAATGTATCTATATCTGTAAACCTAATGACACAAAAGAATTTATGAGTAGGTATTGTTACTGTACTTATGTGGGCTCCGATAATGAATTGAGCCTGAGTCGTTCTGGAAAATGTGAAAGTACCATTATCTCTCTCCTCAGACTGAGTAAAAATGGCCCAGACAACAATAAACCTGCCAACAATGACAGTTTGTAGAGTGACCAGCTTACTATTACAACAAAAGAAATTTACTTAAATCCAAACGGATATTTTAGCTTATATGAAATAATAGATAGTAAATTTCTAATCAAAATACTGATGATGAAAATCAAACCCTCGAAACTTCTGACAAACTAAATCTTTTCAAATAAAATCTGTATTATTTATATTACTTTATTAGATGAAGGTGGAGGTATCAGCCAAAGTTGGATGCGCTGTGCTCAATAAAAACCCTGATTAAAACGTTTCGGCCTGAATTTATTTGGCCATCTTCAGTTAATTGGGCTACAAAATTTACAAATAGATGTTAACATTGATATATTTGATTTTTATTATCATAATATTAAAAAGTTTTATATTACTTTACTATTCTTCTACTAGCTGCGACGCCCGCCATCGAAGGGCCCCTCCTGAAACCTCTCCCTTGATTTCAAAATATACACAATTCATTATAAACCCTTCACTAAAAGAAAACGCCTTTAAATAGTACTAGTATTTTGGTTTCGATTAAATGATTAGTTTGAATTTAAGTTTTTTAAAAACTACGGAACTTAGTCCCACTAATTGACCAATTTTTCAGTTTCGCTTAAAGTTTTATATTTTATGGGAAAATAAAACATAACCTAAAAGAAGTAAGTGTCTCCATCTCTTGTAAACTCGCTAAATTAAAGGAACATTATTTAGATTTTTATATATCTGATATAGTAATAGTATGATTAATAAAATACTAATAATAATAATAACATTTATATATGTAAAAAATATATAATTTTTTATTTGCAAAGTTAGATATTTTACCTTAGACGAACGAGGGAGGATAATATTTATGGCTGGACGTTTAAACTGGGTTTAATTTCAAGAAGCTCTCTCAGATGGCACTTGTGAGGGGGTGCGAGGGTGCGGGGGGGGGTGGTAAGTGAGTTAATGTAAACTGCCCTGGAGTTTCACTCTTTATGGCTTGCCTTTATCACTTTTAAGATACTTATTTTTTATCAAGTTAATAATTGAGATATTAAAAGAAAAAAAAAGAGTCCCGAAATTCATTTCTCCAACCACACAGGCGACTATATTTTTAAATTTAACCCCCACTTTACTCTACTATCAAATTTTTATTTCCAATTACACTTGAATGTATTCTCAAATCAATTTAAAATGTATATTATATGTAATAATAATTTAAATTTTCTAATTTTAATTAATTTTATTTGTTATAAACTATTAGTGGGTTTTAAAATTAAGTCTCTCTTTCGCTCTTCCCTATCGAATTAACTAAACAGGGAATAGACTATTTTTTCTGAGAGTGGTATCTCTCTCTGAGTGTCATTGTCCAGTACAGTCCAGTTAAAAATTCAGTAGCCCAGCGCCATTTATGTCGGATCTAGCATTACATGTTTTGAAAACCATAAATTGAAAAGTTAGGCAATTGGCCATAAGTGTAATTCTTATAATTAATTATTAGATCAATTACAACAATTAAATAATAATTAGAAATTCGATATTTTAATTAATTTATTTAATATAAAAACCAGGGAGTTAGGGAGAGAAGGCTAGCTCGAGAAAGTGTCTCCACATGACGTCACCAGCCCCCTCCAGCCGCCATCTTGCGACTGGCGGCTGGAGGGGAAATGCCTGTCCTGACTGGAGACACCCCCACTCCTGCTTTTCTAGCCTAGCTGTTCCTCCTTAGCTCCTTGATAAAAACATATAATTATTATTATTACTATTATTGAGTCACAATTAAAAAATAAAATGTATGTCGGATCTAATATTACATGTTTTGAAAACCATATATTGAAAAGTTGGTCGGTTTAAAAAATGAAAAAATTTAACTAGAAAAAAAACATAAAATATTTTTTTTTTAATGTTTTTTAAACATTATGAGAAAATAAAGGGGGGGGGGGTCAAAAATGAAAATTCTAGTCCTTTTGACCAAACTCAACCAAATTTTGTATACATATTCTGTGTACCCCCAGAAGGCTAGAAGTGCAAAAACTAACTAAATTTTGTATACATAGTTTGGTCAAAAGGGATAGAATTATCATTTTTGACCCCTTCCTCCCCTCTCATTTTGGGTAGTTAGTTTTTGCATTTCTAGCCTTCTGGGGCACACAATATCTATGTATCCAAAATTTGGTTGAGTTTGGTCGAATGGACTAGAATTTTCATTTTTGACCCCCCCTCCACTTTTTTCGTCTGATTTAATGTTTAAAACAGTTGAAAAAAAATTTATCTTCTTTTCAAAAATATATTCAGTATTTTTCTAATTAAATTTTTTCATTTTTTTTTATACCTCTTCAAAATGTGGTAGACTTTATCCCCCACCTTGTACTTAATTAAATATTAAATCAATTACAACAATTAAATGATAATTAGAAATTTGATATTTTAATTGATTTAATTTATATAAAAACATATAATTATTATTATTATTATTATTGAGTCATAATTAAAAAATAAAATTTATCTCGGAAAAGGCATTAAATGTTTTTGAAAACCATAAATTGAAGATCATTAAGAAATTATTTTACAGAAATAAGGTTTTACAATATTTTTTACATTTATTATAAGGTATTTTACTTGAAATTTAAATTAGATTTATAAAATGATGTTCCATATATATCTTTTTGAGATTGAAACCGTATTTTTAAATAAATTTGGATATTAATAAATTATAATGAGTAAATTAAGTAATAAATTAACCCAAAATAAATTTAAAAAAAAATGTTCAAATTGATTCAATTTGTATCTACAATTGTAATTGAGTTGCGTTCAGGTGATCTGTATACCTGTCTCTTTCGCTCTCACTGATCGCTGATTGACTAATCAGGGAATACGCTATTTGATAAGATGGTATCATTGTCCAGTACAATCCAGTCAAAAATTCAGGAACCCAGCGCCATTTATGTCGGATCTAGCATTATATGTTTTGAAAACCATAAATTGAAAAGTTAGGCCATTAGCCATAAGAGTAATTATTATAATTAATTATTAGATCAATTACAACAATTAAATAATAATTAGAAATTCGATATTTTAATTGCTTTATTTAATTTAATTATTATTATTTAATCACAATTAAAAAAATAAAATGTATGTCAGATCACGGATCTATAATTAATTACATATTTTGAAAACCATAAATTGAAAATCATTAAGAAATTAATTTACAGAAATAAGGTTTTATAAAATTTTTTTACATTTAAGTATATAAAGGCATTTTACTTGAAATTAAAATTAGATTTATATAATGAGATTCCATATATATTTTTGAGATTGTAATCGTGTTTTTAAATAAATTTGAATATTTATAAGTTATAATGAGTAAATTTAGCCCAAAATAAATTAAAAAATGTTAAAATTGATTCAATTTGTATGTAGAATTGTAATTGAGTTTCTGTTCAAGTGGACTGTATACCTGTCTCTTTTGCTCTCACTATCTGATTGACTAAACAGAGAATGCGATATTTGATGAGCATGGTGTGTGTGTGTGTGTGGTAATATTAATTGACTAGTTTTGGTGAGGCGACACCAATCCTATTGGCTGGCATCGATCAAAGTTTTCCACTTGTATCCGAGGCTGTTTAGTTAAACCAGGATTGGAAAATAGGGGAAATAGGGGAGAGTGGAGGGGTGAAAGGGGGTTTGATTACATAAATCATCCATCAGGACTACAACCCTCCCCCCCCCCCCTCCGCCCTGCCCTCTTCCATTGGCTCAATTGTATGAAAAAATTGTCAGAGAGATGGTCTATGTTGCTAAAAAGTTGATTAATACAAAAATGAATGTTTTTAGGGGAAAGTATATACTGGGGGTTAGTTCAAATGGGGGATTAATAAACGAGACACACAGAGAGACTGATTGGAATTATGAATGACGTTTCTCTACGTTTGGAAATGAATTTTTTTTTGTTCTATTTAATAAAACTGAGTAGTTGGTATAATAAAAATGTTCAACGACAACGAAAATATGGGTTATCATTTTGGTGGTGGAATTATTATATATATATATCTGTGTGTTGGTTTTATGTTGCAAAGCAGATACGAGTATAAATTAAATGGATCAACTGATAAGAGAGAGAGTCAGTTTATAAAATCAGATGAAAAATTTCACGACCAAGTTTGCCTATCTGCAAGGGGGGGCTAGGGATGTTACGAATATTCGCATTGGCATTCGCAACATTTTAAACATTCGCATTCGCATCAAACGATGCGAATATTTTACGAATTTCGAATGAGTGTGCAAGTCGCTGCATGTAACTGTAATGAGCTGTTGCGATCCCACCGCTGCCACCAAATATGTTGCAACCCCTCGCAACAGAGCCTTCAACAAGTGTTGATTGTTCTGCTAAAAGTCTCATAACCAATCTAGCAGGAATCCTGGACTCCTCAAGCGAAGACGAAAGCTCCGTTTTAGTATCTGGGATAGGGACACACAGGAACGTGAAATTAAAGCTGAATTGAAGGCATATCTCTTGATTAAGCTAGCCTCCATCGATGAAAACCCTATGGACTGGTGGAAAACTAAATTGAAATACGATAAATTGTCATATCTTGCTCGCAAGTATCTCAGCGCTCCACCAGCAAGTGTTCCGAGAGTGACCATTATTATATTATTATATATGATGATCTCATGGGCGAAAAGGCTGCTAAATTGCTCTTTTTAAAATTTTACTATTTAACAAAACTATTCTATTATATATTACTTACTAGTATAATAATAATTATTGAATATAACTGCAACATTTTTCATTATCTGCTCTTAGTACTGTAAGTAATGTACTGTGTGTACCTAATGAACTGTATTAATAAAAATTATGATTAAATCAAATTTTATCTGGTTTTTTAATATCTTTATTGAACATTCGTATTCGCACATTCGCATATCAAACATTCGCATTCGCAAATGTCGAAAATATGACATTCGTAACATCACTAGTACAGAGATACAGATTCAGATTTGAAAAAAATAAAATAGAAACAATTCAATAAATATTACATCTTTTTCAAATAAACTATATTACGTCCTATTTTAATATACAGGGTTATTGGTAATTCGATAGATATCTTGAGCTATCTTGGGTTTATATAGTATAGCTAATTTCCAATAAGGATTTTGATTGTGACGAAACAATGGTTTTTTAAAAACAAATTTTAGTCTTTGAACAATGTTTCATTGTTTTTAATTATAACGTCTCCAAATACCTAGATTATTTATGTTTCAAAAGATCATTGATATGATTTAATAAATTTAAATTTAGTATCATTTAAAATTATTATTAAATTACACAACTTAGATTTATTTATATTCAATATAAGAAAAAGTACCTGCCGCCACCGAGCGATGTTCGGTAACTTTTTGCTTCAGTTATAAAAATATATATTAATATTAATTTAAAAAACCCGGACCCCCCAACATCTACCCGCAACCCTCACCCAGTTTGTGCATTTCTAGTCTTCTAGTGGTCGACAGATCATGTGTATATAAGTATATAAATAAATTCGGTATAATTATTTTTTAATTTAAATAACAATTTATCTAGATTTTTAATCAATTAAATTGGTAAATACTAATATATAATAATTATTTGTTATATATAGTTATTAGTGGGTTTTAAAATTAAAAAAACAATTAATAGTAATTGAAAAAAATGTAAACAAGCTTTTTTATTAACATTTTACTTTATCAATAATTACTTTAATTAAGAAAAAGTCAATTAAGATGAATTTTGATGAGGTCCAGACCTAGCCAGATCGTTTTCTCATCCTCAAATCTTGTTAATAGAGTTGGTTTCAACAAAATCGGGAGAACCGTTTTCAAAATAAAAAAAATATATATAAATATATAAACAATTTTTGCTCCTTTAATAAGACTAGACAGGTAGATTTACTTCTTAGATTTTATTTTTTTTATTACGACTCAATAATAGTAGTTAATAGAGTAAAGGGTGGGTAGTTTCACAGTGAATGAAATAAAACTCAAAGAGGTTTACACAAACTCAATATATTTCGGATTATTAGTCCATCATCAGGAGTTTACAAGTTAATACTAATAATAATTGAACGAGTGGTCGCCATTCTTGACATTTAAATCATGGTTACCAATATAACAAAATATAACATTCAAATCTTACATACCAACCTTTCATTCACTGTGAAACTACACACCTTTACTCTATTAACTAACATCATGTTTCACCTAAAACCTACACCACTTTCCATAAGTAAAATCAATAATAGTAATTAATAATTAGGAGTATATTTTTTTATATTAAATAATCAATTAAAATATCGAATTTCTAATTATTAATTGTTTCGATTATTATAATTAAATAAATTGACATTGTTTGAATTTTTATTTATTTTTATAATTGGATATTTAAAAAAAAAGAATTTGTAGAATAGTTGATTTTTAAATATTAAATTCTTTGTCTATTAATATTATTTTGAGCTAAAATAGGTATTTCATGATAAATTTACATCGATATGTATTTTTTTTTATTTAAGTGCCTGTTCTAACTACATTTTTATAACTATAGTAACAATACTCTTGTATTGTTTGTTTTCAATAAAAAATAAACTGCAACGGATCGTTGCTAAACTTTATCCAAATTCATTTGAAATATTAATATGTTCTAGAGTAAAGTACTTTAAAATATAATTTTACTAAAAACTTTATTTAACCTTTTTTGTGGTCCCCAAGGTACTTAATTAGGATATTAAATTTCATCAAAATTGGTTAAGTCATTTTCAAGATATTTAGAAAAAACTAAAAAAGTACTGAAATAAAGTACTAATGTTTGTAAACCGATATGTACCAAAAACTAATCAGCGCTTCATTTTGTTAAAAGAATGCTAGGTTTTTAATTTCATTTCAATCGGTGCAACGGTGTGGAAAAAATCGTGGGCCAAAAAAACGATAACATACATACATCCATCCATCCGCACGCACTAAATGATAAAAATCGCACTTTTTGGCCTCTCGACGAGACCCCATGTAATTTTTGGCAAAACCGTCACGTGCTAAAATTCAACCTAATTGAATACTACAATTTGTGACTTTAATTGAGTCCATGGGTTCCGTAGTCTTTACCTGAGGACCCTTTGAAGCCACGCTTGCCCCGAGAGCGATTACAATACTTTACCCATGCTTTGCATTGGATAAAGTAAAATACAAACAAATATATATATCTACAAAAAAAATATATAAATATACAATTTATGCTCGTTTAATAAGAGTAGATATATATACTCGTATATTCAGGGTTATTGGTAATTCGATAGATATCTTGAAAGGAGTTATACTATAGCTAATTTCCAATAAATTTGACTCTATAAAATCGGGCTCAAAAACTCATTAGTTTTGGAGTTATGAGAGTTTTTATTTATTATTTTTTTTTTTGAATTTCCCGTCTTTCTACCAATAACTGCTAATTGTAAAAAAAGCACTGTACTCTGAGTGCTAAAAAAAGACTTTTTCAATAACTGGTGAATTAGAGATTATTAAAAAAAAAAATCCATTCCTCCAACTTAAATAAACTCCAAAATAGGAGGTCGAAACTAACAAGTAATGAAATTTTTTTGAAAATGTTATTTTACATTCAAGAGGATTACTAAAAAAAAGTCCAATACACTTGATGTAAAAAATATTGAAAAAACATCCTCGTTTTATAATAAACTTTAAAGATACGTTCAAAATTTACCTTGTTTTTTTTTCGTTATCGTATCGCCAGAGCATTTAATCAAAAATTTTCGCTTAGAAGATAACCGCCAAAAGGAAAAATGACATCAATCTAATATGGCTTATCCGGTAGAATTTATCTCTGGCGCAGTTGGTTAGTGCACCCTCGGCTAAAGAGTAAGACGCAGGTTCGAATCCTAACGAATGATAAATTTCATTTTTTTCTTTTCAAAACAAAAAAAAAAATAATAATGAAATAATTTATTTTACTGCAAAAATTTGCAGGCTGAATCATGAAAATTATTCAAATTTACGCGGTTCAATTAATTTAATTAATTACATATAATATCGATTTACAGTTAATTTTCAATTAATTTTAAATAATATTTTTAAGAAATATGATATTAATAATAAAATGTTATCTAATCTTAAAGAAATATTTATTAATTAGATGCAAAACCCTCCATCAGCGGTCATCTTGCTGACCAGACCCGTATGGAAATAATGATTTTCGAAATATCTTTTTTATATATTTTTTGAAAATATATTAAAAATATAAAATTTTTGTGTTAAATTTATAAAAAGTTTATGTTTTCTATATATTCTTAAAATATAAACTATTTTTATGTCGCTCTAGTATAAATTTTATATAAATTTAACACAAAAATTTTATATTTTTAATATATTTTCAAAAAATATATAAAAAACATATTTCGAAAATCTATTTATTTCCATAAGGGAGAGGGCTACACACAATGGACTCCTCCTTTTCAAATTTTTTTTTATATTACTTGTTAATTTTTAACTTCTATTTCGGAGTATATGTAAGTTAAGGCCATGGATTTATTTTTTAAAGAAATCTCTTATTAATCAGCTATTGGAAAAGTATCTTTTTAATACACAGAGTGGAGTACTTTTTAGTTTTTTTGGGGACGTTATAATAAAAAACAATGAAACATTGTTCAAGGACTAAAATGTGTTTGTTAAAACCATTGTTGCGTCACAATCATTACGAATTTAAAAATAATTAATAATAGTTTATAAATGAAAATCGAATTAATATGCTGTATTTAATTTAGAGGGGATTGTACAAGGGCTGTGTGTGTGTGTGGGTGTAGGTGACAAGATATAATGGGTGCATTATTTAATTCACCCCCATACTTCACCCCTTACTTCGACCTCTACATAATATTAATCGTTGTAGTATTTATAAGGAGTTTTTAGTGAGATTGCTTGTCGTTTCATCTCAAGAGTTATTGGGGTGGGTGTTAAATTGTAGGGGGTGTTGGGGGGGTGGGGGTAGACATTATCCACAGACCGCGGGGGTGTTTTAGCTTAATGACACCTCGGCTGCTGCTGCGAGTTCTCCTCTCGCTATGACATTTATCCGGCTAGATGGGGTGCGGGGAGGGGTTGAACAACCGCCCCAATCAAGGTAAAAACCCTCAAGTAGCAAAAGAACCCTCCTCGATCTTCATTCCAGACCCATTGTCCAAATGCTAGCTGCTGGAAGGGGTAGTGAATTCCATGTCGCCTACAGACAATGCACGGATAATTAATAATTAGCGATGCAATCGAGGAAAATCCGCCATATAATCTGCATTGTTTTGCTGCGGAACAATTGCAATTTTAATTTAAAAGGCGCTCCTCTCTCTCCATCACCCTCGCTAAGTGAGATTTTCAATTAAAATCAATTCTTATAATCCTTCATTTTTAACAAATCATCTCTATTATTGTCTAACAATTGATTATTTATTTATTTGATAACAATTCAACATCATTAATAAGTAAATAATTATTTTTGGTGAAAATATTCGATATAATAAATAAATACATATATAGTGAGAAATTGCACTTTTCTAAATAAAACCCGGCCTTCGGCGGGCATCTTGCTGGCCGACAGACTATCTACTAAATTTTATTTGTCATGGACTATTAGTGGGTTTTAAAATAATAATTTAAATTTCCTAATTTTAATAAATTGTATTTTTCATGAACTATTACTGTATTTTTTTTTATAATATACCCAGGGCATAAGAGTAAAGTCCATTTGCCGCTCCCTCTATAGTTCATATTTGCTTAATTTTATACAATAAAAGGATAGAGTTAATTGTTGTTTTTGATTTTTAAACATAAAAAGTTCATTTAGTTTAAATAAAACTACAATTTTAATGGTTTATAAAATAAATTAGTATCTATTTTTTTTTTTTTTTTTTACTTAATTCCGTTATTTTCTTTTAACATACTTGGCCTCTGGAACCAAATGTCATTTAGCCAGTAGTCACAGATTCACGAAGAATAGGTGTATAATCCAATAAAACAAAAATAAAGCATAATAAAACAAAATAAAGCAAAATAAAACAAAATAAAATAAAACAAAATAAAACAAAATAAAACAAAACAAAACAAAAATAAATCAAAATAAAACAACACAAATAAATAAAATCATTAGATTATAACTGGAACCCAATGGATACTATATGTTTAATAACGGAATCTGCCATTGGACCTCCTTGGCCTAGAGATGCCAATAGATTCTTTGCGAATGTGGGGAAATTATTTTTTCCTTTAAGATTAAGGTATAAACTATCAATTTTGTGACTGTGTGTCTCACAGCCCAGAAGAACGTGGTTAATATCGCCAATAGAAATAGAATCACAAGAGCAATATGGATTATCTCTTTGGCCGTATCCATATGGTAAAGAACAAATATGTATAAATATTAATTTCTGATAAATATTAGAAAAACAGTCCATATAATTAAAATTAAAGGGGAGTCGGGTTGTCCGAGCTGGCTAAGGCGATGGGCTCGCTTCGGCATCGTTGATGACGATGTTCGGCTCCCTCACTAGCCCTACTAAAACTTTAATGATGTGCTGTCTAAATGGGCTTTGTTCCCGGTGACAATAAATAAATAATAAAAAAAATTAAAATTAAAATTTTTTTCTAAATAGCACTTTTATCAAAAACTTTTCGAGATTCGTAAAGTAAAAAAACAAAAAAAAATTATAATTATTTGTTTATTTATATTGTTAGCAATTAAAATAAAAATTATTAATTTTAATTGTTAAATAAATAATTAGTCTTTTTTAATTTAATTTAAAACTACTAATTAGGTAACTCTTAAAAAAACAATTTTATTGTATTTGTGTTTTATCTTTAACAAAAAATTGTTATTTTTTTTTTGTTGAAATTACTTTTAATTGAAAAAGAAAACGATTTAACCAATAAATATTATTAATTGAAATTTAATTTCGTAATTTGGTGTTATTTTAATTTTATTTAACGAATTCTGTTGATTTTAAAGTCAAAAGGGTAGAAAGGACAAAAACAGATGAAGGGTTTGGGGTAGATGTGAGGGGTAAAATTATTATAGAATAAAAAAATGCAAGGGTAGTAAAAACAAAGGCTGATGGTCAAATTTGATCAGACTACTTGGACAAAAAGAGAAACCCAAGCAAATTTCAACCCCCGCTTTATAAACAACCCCTTTTCTTATATCATCGCTCTATAGACATAATATTAAGGGTAGTTAGCTTCTTTTTTTCTCATTTATTTTTTCACCCTAAATTTTACTAATTTGTATCATAAAAGAGAATTTTTAATTACCTAAATAATTTATTTATGAATTGTCTTTTCAATTTTCTGATATTTATGTTAATTTCTTAATGAATAAATATTTAGCATGTAAAATTTCTGGTTTTAACTTATTTATATTACCATCTACAATCATATTATTGTCGACTATTTAATTAAATTTTAAATATAAGAGAGGGGCCAGGTGTATGGTAAAGTTATATGGATATGGCTACATTAGATTATTTTTTCATATATTATGGATAAATATTATATAATAAGACCCAGATGCATCATTAATAATTTTTATGGATTTTGGTGTCGGTTCTAGGTGAAACATTATAAATAACTTATGAGGAGAATTTTCTAGGTTAGGTTTCACAAAAAGGAAATATTAAAACAAATGTATGTTTATTTGAGTTTGATTCACTCGATATATATTTCGGGTTATTAGCCCATCTTTGTTTTTACAAATTTGTATTCAGTTTTTATTTGAACTCCTGAAGGTGGGCTAATAAATAACCCGAAATATATATCGAGTGAATCAAACTCAAATAAACATACATTTGTTTTAATATTTCCTTTTGTGAAACCTAACCTAGAAAATTCTCCTCATAAGACCCAGATGCGTTTATTCTTTATTTTCTTTTGACAATTACCTAGTATCTTTCATCTTTTATGGAAACAGAAAATAAATAAAATAAATGAGAGAAATATTATAATAAAATAACTAGAAAGATCAAACAATTGACAAAAGAAAAACAAATTTGATCTAGATGGCTTTGTCTGTTTACATTCTATATATATCCCAAATATATTTAAAAAAAAATATTTTAAAAATCTATTTCACCCTGTATATAAAAAATAAAGCAAAAACGGACCTATCTGTTGTATATGAACTTTTTATCTTAAAATCAATCACTGAGATTAACCCCCTTCAATATTGACATTCATAGATGAAACACCCTGTATACAAATCAAATAAAATTGTCTTCTAAGAGTTAATTAGTAGTTTTAAATTAAATTAAAAAGACTAATTAATTGTACTAGCTGGAAAATTCACCAATTGTCTATTTGCTCTTGGTTGCAAAAATAAATAAATAATAATGTTTGTTGTTAATAATATGTATAATTATTTAAACCCGTATATGTATACTAGTATATGTATAACAATGTGGTTAACAATCTTGGGTTTTATTAATTAAATGAAGTTATACAGTTTAAAATTAAACAACAAATAATGATATTATTGATACAGAATTTTGTATTTGAATTAGGCAATTTCTCTAAATAAATAAACTTTAAATATTTGTTGATATTTAAGATATAAGATATATATATAAATATAAATTGTTGTGTACTTCTCAACAATAACAACGACACTAAAACACACGGGACGATAATCGATAAATATTAACAATAAACGGTAAACGGTACACGATAAATTAACGAAAACGAAACAGACCCTTCACTTCACTTTACCTAGGCAACTTATGATCATTCTCTTTTTCTTCCACGAGTACTAATCGAATCCAACCTCTAGCTTCCACGTCATCGAGTCAGCTCTACTCGACTAATTCACTCTTCAGACACTAGGCTCCCGGAATATAACCGCGGCAAATTTATTTTGGTTACATATTTATTTATAAATAACTTAAATTTTAATTTTTGGTTAAAGAAAAAAAATACAAATACAAAAAAATTGTCTTTTAAGAACTAATTAGTACCAATAGTTTTAAATTAAATTTAAAGAGACTAATTATTTATTTAACAATTAAAATTAACAATTTTTTTTTTGCTAACAATATACTAAATAAACAAGTTATTATTATAAAATTATTTTAAAAATGAAGAAATAAAAAAAATATTCACTTTACGAATCGGAAAATTTTTTGAAAAAAGTGGTATTTAGAAATGTCAAAAATGATTAAAATAATAATTATTATTTTTAGTTTCTATTTAATGAGATGGTAGCGGTGGCCGATTCGAAATAGAATTTCGTTGAATTTTAACTAGATGGCGGGGTTTGTATAGGTGTCAAGTGTAATTGTACTTACCCCTATATAAAGGAAAAGGGTGGGAGATAGTATAAGGGAGGGGGTAATTGTAACTTATCTGAATATCGCAGTCAGGTGGAGATAGAGCCCGTAAGGGCTTAGGCAAGCATTCTCTCTCTGCTTAGGGTTTTACCGGAATTGCTTTTCTCAATAGGCGAATACTTAACCGGTTTTTTATTTCTTTTCAACCCCCATCTATTTTTTTGCCCAACACCCCCGCACCGCATAGACAATGGATTCATTCTTTCCCTTGAACGGAGATTGTCTGGCTCTGATGTTATGACTTATTGTTCACCAAGGATATATTATATAGTAGTACTCAACCCCCGATCGGGCTGATTCTTAGAAAATATTACCTACTCTGTGATGGGTATTGTTGAGTATATTGTTGTGGCGACCGAGAATACACCACTCAGCATAATAATACAAACAAACAAAAAAATCCATCCACTTTAAATAATGAATTGGAATATTTATCGAAATAATATCAACTTTAAAGGGGTTCGTGACTGTTTATAATTTTTATAAGAAAATTCTCAAATTTTTACGATCGAATCATTGATGCATTAAATATTTATTCCCTAAATTTGAAGTTGATCGTCTGTCCCATTACCGAGAAATAAATTTACTAGAAAATCATAGATCAAAGATGGTGTCATCTATTAAGTCCGATGGAGTGGAATATTTTTAATTATATGTCAGAGGGGTTGTTTTTCACCCCTAATAGATGACACCATCTTTGATCTATGATTTTCTAGTAAATTTGAATCTATTACCATCGGCAAATTAATATCTTTCATGAGAAATAAATTATTGAAAATTGTCCTTTTAACATGGAAGTAAATGGACAGAGCTTTTAAAAGGGCTATAAATTCTATACAAATTATACCATTTTCAACAAATTTATACAGATCAATAATTCAACTTTTATGAATCGAATGATACATTTTTAATAAATTTGTTAGGGCCGTTGCGTTGCGTGGTGCGTGTCCGCGCTCCCCTCCTAGTTGGCCGGGACCTAACAATGATTTGGACAGGGTGATGTTCGTCCTTGGTAAAGAGCTGGGCTGGGCGCCACCCTTGGCCTAGTTGGCGGGTGAGGAGCTCCTTAATGGTGGATGGCTCCTTCTTCGATGATCAGTCGAGATCGAATTTGCCTTACTTAATACATGACTGAAATATTATCAGTCATGCAAAGTGTCGCAACGATCTGACTGATTCATCTAGCGGCCGTGTCTAAAAGCTCGTAGCCAAAGCAACATAGGGCCGCTAGATCACACCCTTGCTTTCCCTTTTTTAGTGATTGCTTTACCGACTTAGTTAGCCGGACAATCCTCTATCCACCTAGTTGGTGGGTCAAGAGCTGCTTGCTTAGCAATCACGTCGGGGTCACCAGATTGTTAGGGCCGTTGCGTTGCGTGATTGCGTGTCCGAGTTTGATTCACTCGATATATATTTCGGGTTATTAACCCATCTTCAGGAGTTCAAATAAAAACTGAATACAAATTTGTAAAAACGTTGAACTCCTGAAGATGGGCTAATAACCCGAAATATATATCGAGTGAATCAAACTCAAATAAACATACATTTGTTTTAATATTTCCTTTTTGTGAGTAAATATATTTCTAGTAGTATTGAGTATATATTTATATTAAAAATGACCTGACCCAGCCCATTGTGCATACAAAAGAAGCCTTTTAAGAAAAAACCTAAACTTAGTTTACCATAAAATGAAAAAAAACCTACAAAAATATATTTTCCAAAAAAATTAACAGCTGGTTAAATCAAAAAATCCCTGTCCTAAAAAATTGTTAATAAAGTATGTTTAATCTAAATCGTTTTTGAGATAAATATATAGATTTTTATTGACATACACACGTGAATAATTAATTAATCCAAAAAAAAACTTTCAAATTAAAGTTACCCGAAGATGAGGCTGACATTTTGGATCTCTCCCTAATCAGCGGTTTTCAGTAAAATCGTTAAAGCCATTTTCGAGAAAATGATCTTATATATATACAAGGATTCCTCATATACCTAGCTATATATATATAGATGAAAGATGGATGATATATAAGGGAGTTGACCAGTAATCGGGGGTGGCGGGGGTGTCAATTTGCCTGGTTTTCTCTTTTTACCCTTAGAGTTCCCATTAGCCCATCCGTCCGTCCTTGTTTTTACTTCCTTTGCCGTTTTCGTTTTTCTACCCCCTACCCCTCACCCTGCCAATCAACCAAAAGATAAATACCTACCCCCTAGAGGTTGCAAGAATCGCCTTTCCCCGTTTTTGTCTCTTCTCTATACCTACCCTTTTTAGCTGGAAAATCAACAGAATTCGTTAAATAAATTAACCTTTCGGAGAAAACAATCTAACTAATATTGCTTTTCAAATTAGGACTTTACTATATATCTACCTAGTAATATATTAAATCTTGTTAGAATCTACTTCAATCAAACTACATTTTGATCAATAAGAAGAATTACATGTAGTGAAATTGGCTTTATTATTTTTTTATTACCATTGTTGTTTTTAATTATTTTAATTATTAATTTTAAATCAACAATATACCGGGTGAGTCTTTTATCTTGAGACAGTCTTATAACTCAAAAACAGTGCATTATATGAAAAAAAGTTTATTTATACCAAGGGAGAAACTAAACTACTCTATTGTTTGTCGACCTAGAACAAGCTTTCAAGGGAATTTTGAGGTCAAGTTCTGTTTTTTTAAAAAAACTATATTTTCCTTTACATCACGATTTTTCTGTATTCACTAACTTTACTAATTCACTAACTTTCTGTATTCACTAACTAACAATTTATTTATTTATATTTATATTAATTTTAGTATTATTTAAATGTTTCTTAAAATCACCACAAGTAATATGTAACAAAAATTCCTACATATATATTTATTTAGCTCATATTATTTATATTTTTTTTAAAACATTATCATAAATTGACTTCAAAGAATTACAACTTATATTTAGTACACTTGCAACTACATTACCGAGATCTTTTACCACAAAATTTTCTAAAAATAAAATATAATTGGGTAGGAAAGTAATACTTTTTCAAGGCTTTTTCTTGGTACGCTTTTAGTAGATTTTAAAAAATCAATTAAAAAAATGTTACAAATCTTAAATTTAAATTTCACTGATAAAGGAAGAAATTCACTCTAAACTTATGCCAATCAAATAGATACTAATTAAACGCCGTATGAAGATTGTTTTTACTTTACCATACAGGGTATGGTCAAGTATTGTAATCGTGAATGAAAAAAGTGTTTTTTTCCTTCTTTTTCCGAAATATCTCAAAAACGCCTGACACTATTTGGATTTAAAAAATTGAACGAAGCCATAGCATTTCGGTCTACAAAAAAGTTTTAAAAAATTATATTTTTTGAGATAATAATTGTTTAAAATGTCTGTTAGTTAGTTAGTCTGTGCGTTACCAAATTTTTGTGGACGAGCTAGCTCAAAAACTACTGTGAATATCGAAACCAAATTTCACACATAGTTTTGGTCCATTGAGATTAAGAACTGATTAGATTTTGGTGCATATCGACCCAAAATTAAGGGGCATGGAGGGGGTTAAAAATTCAAAATCTAGGCTATTTGAGCAAACTCAACCAAATATTGTATACATAATCAGTGTGACCCCAGAAGTCTAAAAATGCAAAAACTAACGGCCCAAAATGGGGGGGGGGCGTGTATGGTCAAAAAATGAAAATCTAGGCTCTTGTACCAAACTCAACCAAATTTTGTATACATAATCAGTGGGACTCCAGAAGTCTAAAAATAAAAAAACTACCCCCCCCCTTACATGAATATAAATAATATTATTAATTATTAAATATAAATGAGGGGCCAGGTTGTATGGTAAAGTCAAGTGGATAGCCTCATCAGAACACGTCAGCTTATTTTTATAAAAGATTTGTATTTCTTTAAAAATTTCGAGAAATTCATTTTTGATTATAATTTTTTTTTCTTTTTATTAAATCTAATGAAATTTATGAAAATTTTATCTTTTGAACGTTTCGAGGAGAGAAATTCTTCTTTTTTCCCTCTCTCTGCTATGTTGGAATTTAATTTGTTATCTTTGGACTAAATTAAGATCGTAAAAAGCCAACCGAGCAGCAAAAAGAGATGATGATGATGGGGGGGAATTTTAGGGGGTAGAAAAGAAGAAGGCGGGGCGGGGGGTGGGGTGGTTGAAGAAAAGAGACCCTGTGCTGTGCGCAGAGATGAACAGCCAGAAGGCGAAACGAACCCATCTTCTCTCGTCTAGAGAGAATCTCTGTTAATAATTCCATTCGAGAACAGACCCCACCCCCACCCCCACCCCCCGATGAAACACAAAAATTTGTCCCCCCTCTTTTTTTATTTTAATTCGTTTGAGGAAAGGAATTTAAATAGAAGAGAGTGGAATATAATATAAAACCGTCAGATTCTAATTATTTAAATATTTTCTTGCTCTATCTCTTCTATAGGCGTGGGTTTTCATCAGAATTAAGGGACGGGAGAAGGGGATACAAAATTCATTTTATTATTATTATTTGATTTGAACTTTTTCTAATTTTTATACAATAATACCTAAATATGTAGATATACATTGTGACAAATATGGCGACAATGAATGACAAATCAGATAAATAATAAAAAAAATTATAGTTATTGTAGCGGCGCGTTCTTGCTCATGGGGACGAGCCTTGAGACACGGCCGCTAGATGACTCAGTCGGATCGTTGCGTCGTTTAGCATGAGTGAAATATTATCACCCATGCTATATTAAAGCGACTCGCTTCGACTGGGGAAGCGAACGGATTCGGACACGCGAATCTGGAGGGGCCAAATGCCAACCAGCAGCCCCTCCCCTGCACACACCCTATATGAACACGCAACCTACAACCTGCACTCAACAGATTGTTAGGACCCCATCGACTTGATGGGGGCGCACAAAGCACCACACAGAACTCACCTCACGAGAGCCCTAACAGTTATAGATTCGCCAGACTTGCGCTCTGGCCCTTTATTTCCAATAGACTTCCTCAATGTTGACTAACAGACAACATTGAATAATTACCGGAAACAATTGACTTTCGAGTAGATGTAACTAAGTGGAGGTCGAAAGAGACTAGTAAGAAAAACCACTCGAAATGGGTTTTCCTTGACAAGGGCTGTGTTGCTGAAAATAAGGTGTTATGTTGGTATCTGCTTCGCTAGGACACAACCCTATTTGTCTAAGTTGGTAGAAATCTCTTGCAGCTGGTTTTGAATTATCGTACTTAACTTTTCCAAGTGGAATCCGGCTAAGAAGGGAATAACAAAAGAAAACGAAAGAAAGAGAAAAAACGATGATTTTAAGCCAAAGAAAGACCTGAAATTTAAATAAGATAACAAAAGAAAAACACTGTTTTAAACTTATAGAAAAATGAGTAGATTTATTAATGAATCAGTAAGCAACTAGTGAATTAAGTTAATTTAATTATTTGCAAAACGAAAGATATAATTGTGGTTTGTCATTTATTTAATTCTTCTTCTTCTTCTTCTTCTTGTTTTTAAACCTATAGGTTTGTTTCTTCCAGATCGTCATGCCACCTTTTCTTGGGACGACCTCTACTTCTTATTCCAACCGGCTTGTTGGTCATCACTTTCTTTACTAGTCGGTCTTCTGTCATTCTTCCCACATGATCCATTCTCCCACCTTTATGTATTCCACATTTTTCTCTAATATCTTCACTCTTCATTCTATCGAGCCTGGTCACGTTCATTATCCTTCGCAATGTCTTCATTTCTGTTGTTTCCAATAATTGAGAAGTTTTTGCAGTATCGGGTCTTGTCTCAGCTGCGTATGTTAATATTGGGCGTACCACGGTTTTGTAGACTCGTACCTTGGCCTCCGTTCTTAAATATTGGTTTGACCAGATTGCACTGTTAAGGCAACCCGATATTTTCGATGCCTTTATTGCTTGATGTTTTACCTCTGATTCTAGGTCTCGATAAGAGGTTACTTGGATTCCAAGGTACGTGAAGGACATGACTTGTTCGACAATCGTATCGTATAGTTGTAGTTTACATCGGAGTGGTATTTTAGAGATTGTGAGAGTTTTGGTCTTCTTGGTTGACAGGGTTAGACCAAATTTATGTGCAACATAACTGAATTTATACAGGAGGCACTGGAGGGAATCTTCATCTTCTGCAACGAGTGCTGCATCGTCTGCATAGCAAACGCATGTTAAATTCTCGTTCCCTAGGGAATATCCTTTTAGATTTTTTTATTTCTCCAATGATTTCATTCATTACTATATTAAAAAGCAGAGGGCTAAGCGAGTCTCCCTGCCTAATGCCCTGGTTCACTGGGATGCTTCGGGACAGTCTTCCTTCGGTTTTTATTCTGGCGGTGTTGTTGGAGTAAATATCTTGTATTAGGTTTATGAGATTGTCGGGGATTTTAAACTTTTCCAAGATTTTAATGACGTGCTTCAGTTGTACTTTATCGAATGCTTTTTCGATATCGATAAAACAGAAAAACGCCGGCTTGTTAAATTCATATGCTTTTTCGCATAGCTGTCTGATGGCGAATATAGCGTCTACACAGGACCGACCTTTCCTGAAACCTTGTTGCTCGTCATGTAAGTAGTAAATTTATTTAATTAATGGTTATAATTCTAAATAAAAAAAAAAAAACAAAAAAACCAATTAATCTCTCCGATAAAGTCTATACATTAAATTAAAATCTTGTTTTGATTGGTTTCTGATTCAGATATTCAAACCACAAATTAATTGACCATAAATTTTTTCCATTAACAACTATTTTCTTACGAGCAGTACCCGGCGTGCCTACGGCCGCTGGGCCCTCCGGGCTGGTGGCCCTATGTGTGCGTTGTCTAGTTTGTTGGTTTTGATTTTCCTCGAGTGTCTGTATGCGTGTGTGTGTGTGTGTTTGTGTCGTTTTGCATTGAATAAAACGCCATCCATATTCAAAAGGCACTATAGAGGGTACCTCCTATAGGCTTTGGTAGGGTGTCTGGCTGGCTGGCTGTTCTGCTTGCTTGCTCGTCTGTTTGCTTTAAGCCTTCTTCTTCATCTTCTGCCTGCTAGGTGCTACCTTCCCTTCCCTTGATAAAACTATTAACGAACCAACTAAACGGCTTATTTGATTAATTCGGAAATATTGTTTCAACTCAGGGAACACAAATTGCATATGCTTAGATACCACACACACACAGTTACAAACTGTTTCACACCAAACTTCATCCTTACTCCATATATCTACAACTTACTATATATATATAGGTATATTTATATACACTGTTGTGCAAAAAAGTGGAACACTTAGAAAAATTTAGCTCTTTACTTTATCCAATGCGAAGCATGGGGAAAGTATTGTATTCGGTCTGGCAGCAAGCGCGACTTCAAAGGGTCCTCAGGTAAAGACTACGGAACCCATGGACTCAATTAAAGTCACAAATTGTAGTATTCAATTAGGTTGAATTTTAGCACGCGACGGTTTTGCCAAAAATTACATGGGGTCTCGTCGAGAGGCCAAAAAGTGCGATTTTTTCATTTAGTGCGTGCGGATGTATGGATGGATGTATGTTATTGTTTTTTTGGCCCACGATTTTTTCCACACCGTTACACCGATTGAAATGAAATTGAAAACCTACCATTAGTTTAACAAAATGAAGCGCTGATTAGTTTTTGGTACATATCGGCCCACAAACATTAGTACTTTATTTCACTACTTTTTTAGTTTTTTCTAAATATCTTGAAAATGACTTAACCAATTTTGATGAAATTTAATATCCTAATTAAGTATCTTGGGGACCACCAAAAAGGTTAAATAAAGTTTTTAGTAAAATTATATTTTAAAGTACTTTACTCTAGAGTAAGATAGTACTTTTTTTAATTTTTTAAATTCTTTAAAATTTATTCATTTGATCGTTTTAATATAGCTCATTTAATCTTGCTTAAGTAAGAATGGTTAGGCTTCTCGTTGTGAAATGCTAAAAATTTGGGAGAAAATTTTATAAGTAACCATAGCAACTGCGTTGTTTTCTTATCAGTTAACTTTGCTGAAGACATAGAGAAATCGACTTTATTGATTCTCATCTAGTACTTGAGGAATAATAATTCTATTTTTGACGCTTCGATTATTATTGATAACCATTGCTGAAGACAAGGAGGAATCGGCTTAAAATCAAAAATAACGATCGATTCTTGTCTAATACTAATTTATGTCGATTCTTCCACGTTTTCAGTAGAGGTTGCCATTAATATTCAAAACATCAAAAATGGAATGCAATAAAGTTATTCCTCTAGTATTAGACAAGAATCGATCGTTATTTTTGATTTTAAGCCAATTCCTCAATGTCTTCAGCAATGGTTATCAATAATAATCCAAGCGTCAAAAATCTAATGTAGAATTATTATTCCTCAAGTAATAGATGAGAATCAATCGCTATTTTTGATTTTAAGTCGATTCCTCCTTGTCTTCAGCAATGGTTACCAATTAAAACCGAAACGTCAAAAATCCAATATAAAATGGTTATTCCTCGACTATTAAATGAGAATCGATCATTATTTTTGAATTAAAGTCAACATGAACTGCAAATTGCATGTGATATCTGATTAATAATAAAGGAATAAACATATTAATATTTCAAATGAATTTGGATAAAGTTTAGCAACGATCCGTTGCAGTTTATTTCAAATAATTTTCAGAAAAACATATTTTATTTAATCTTTTAATAGATTCTGTGATTGTACCTACAAATATTTTTAAGCATTTTTAGAAATAAAATAATATAAATATTACTTTAATTTAAACCCTTTTAAATTAAATTTATTTAATCTAGAATATATTTTCAGCTTTGAAATCTGATCCCTTTTATTGAATTGTATTAAATGATTATCGTCTAATATCGATTTAAATTGAATATGTTAATGTTTATCAGTTCGATTTGAATATCTCATCTTTTAATTTCCTTTGAAATATTGTCCAAGCATAATGGCTCTAAATACCGGGGATGTAGCTCAAACTGTAGCTCTAATAAATTATGCAAGATCGTATCTTTAAGTATGTCTTGAAGGAGACAATAAAAGAGTGTGTCTTCTGCTGGAATTATAAATTTTATTTATTTATAACGAGACTATAGTTTCGAGGGCTTTGCCCTCTTCATCAGTCTATTACAATGTATTCACGGGAATTAATTTATGAATGAAAGTTTAACATCATTCATGTGGTTAGGTTAAGAAATTACACAGGGTGGGCAAGTTAAGAATTGACATTTATACTTGTTTTATTATTTTGACTGTAGGTGGCGATCGTGAAGTTTATATTTTAGCAGCTAGTTTTAAAATAAAGCTTTCGGGAATTTCTATTTTACGATTTAAGAATTTTTTTGGTGAATTATTGTATGATTTTAAAATTTCTAACGATTCGAAAATACTAATTTTTAAGGGATCTAATTCTGATCTAATTAATTTAATATTTGATTCATCTGGAAAACAATGTTTCTCGGAGATTAAATGGTCTGCAAATGCACTATGCCCTGAACACACTTTAAAAACCCTTTTGTGTTCCGAAATGCCAGCAGAAGACACACTCTTTTATTGTCTCCTTCAATATATAAAAATTCTGCTACTCTCGGCAAAAACTTTCAATTTAAGTATGTCGCTCAACGACTTAATAGCATCGGTTGGAAGGTATGTCGCTCAGAACTCTATAACGGTATAGAGAAACAAACTCTTATGCCCTTCTGAAACCGGGATCTGGTCGAATTAGAGATTCAAATGAGAGAGATGACCGATTCATACTATTGGATACCTATTGAGGGATCGGCATTGTACAGCAGCTCAAATTCAACAGCGCCTTCTACAAACTTGACACCCCCACTCAACTCCTTATATTATACAAGGCTCAAATTCGCCCCTGTCTTGAATATTGCTCGCATTTGTGGAGAGGGGCCCCCAAGTATTCTCCTAATACCCTAGACGCAATTCAGCGACGAGCTATCAGACTGATAGGCGATCCTACATTAACTGACACTCTCGACTCCCTAGCCCATCGTAGATCTGTCTCCGCCCTTTCCCTTTATTATAGATACTACCATGGCTTTTGTTCTGACGAAATTAAATCGATAATCCCACCAAGGGCTTCATTTGCGCGAAATACACGATTTTCTAAAACTCAACACCCCTACGCGCTTAAACTGGATACTAATCGAACAAACGCATTCGCCAATTCATTTATCCCTATAACATCTAGAGACTGGAACTCTCTTCCCCCGACCGTCTTTCCAGCAACTTATAACCTTCAATCTTTCAAGACCAGCATCCACAGATACCTTCGACTGCTACCCATTCACTAAATCTCCCCTTATCTTCACGTTACAAGGGTCCACCACGGACTTCAGAGGTTGTACCTTCTTGGTACAACTTCTTCTTGTATCAGTATCATTATAAAAAAAAAGTCAACCTAAATGTTTGGATTTGGACTATCAGAAGACGTCTCCGGGAATTAGGGTTGATGTCAACGAGACTAGCAACAGGCCCTCTTTTCACACCCAATCAATCTAAGTGTTTCACTTTTTTACACCACAGTGTATTTAATATGTAGTTACCATATATACTGTAAATCCATATATTAGGGTGACCCATTTTACCCGACTAGTTTTCTTTTCTGAGTCCCGCATGAAAATTTGTTAGTAGTAGTTCGTGTTTTATAACGATAAATAATTGTTTATCTCTCCTCGGTAATATTAACAATTAACAATAGGTAACAATAACGAGACTTCTGATATTGTAATAAATTGATAATAATAAAAAAGACTAAAGTGGCTAATAAAATAATTAGAAATTTGAATTATTATATGATGTTTGATTTCAATAATTTTTCAAAGTTAATTAGCTATGTTACAATTATTTAAAAATTTAATTTACTACAAAAACGTTAAAAAAATTAAAGGGATCGTAGGGAGTTGGACATGACTTTAAATTAAATACAAAGTTTTTTATTTAAATACGCCAAAGGTTTCGATGCTGGTTTGCAATTTCTTCAGTGCCTCATTTATTAAACTTATTTGTCTGGAGTTTTAACTAAGAGAAAAACCATTTTCAAACGGTATCCTTACAAATCACTCAATTTTATCAAATAATATAAAACATAAACCTTTTAAAACAATGCAATTGTTTCCTGTCAAAATATACTATATATAAGAGCCTAGATTAATTTGCAACAACGCTTAGAGAAATTTCTCTAAAAAAATTACCGATTTCCCTAGAATCGAACCGACGAACTCTTGAACTAAGGGCATCAGCTCTAGCCATTACACCATTGAAACATTAATAATTATATCTTGATTTCTGTTACTAAAACTATATATTTTTGATTTAGACTTTGTGTCGAGATAATATTGTATTCATTTGAACTCGAATGAAAATGAAAAAACACCAATAGATTTTAAATTAAGAAACATTAAATATATATTAATTAACGAGGCAAATTTGAAATAGAGCTGTCAGCTCGGATTTTAAGCTGATGTCTCTAATCGATTTTCATTAACCAGGCAAATTTGAAATATAATTGTAATTTGGACTCGAATTTTAAAATGAAATACTTCAATTAATTTTAAATATATTGATAATTATCCCCCCCTCTCGCCACTCAAAAATTAAAGAGGCGAAACTTTTAAGAGACGATGTATTTTCGGTAGTTTACGTGTACACATTTGGAGTGTGGTTTTTTAAGAGGAAATAAAAATTTTGGACAGAGACGCTGCCCGCCAGGGCACCAGCCCGGAGGGCCGAGCTTCGAGGGCGTGCCGTAGGCACGCACGAAATGCTCGTAATTAAAAGAATCAAATAGAACAAAGAAATTTTTTATCTACCATCAGATATCTTATTAAGAAGTGCATGCAAATTTCTTTGTTCAATTTGATCCTTTTAATTATTTTGACAGAAAACAATTACATTGTTTTAAAAGGTTGTGTTTTATATTATTTGATAAAATTGAGTGATTTGTAAGAATACTGTTTGAAAATGGTTTTTCTCTTAGTTAAAACCCCAGACAAATAAGTTTAATAAATGAGCCACTGAAGAAGTTGCAAACCAGCAACGAAACCTTTGGCGTATTTAAATAAAAAACTTTCTATTTAATTTAAAGTCATGTCCAATTCCCTACGATTCCTTTAAATTTTTTAACGTTTTTTTGTAGGAAATTAAATTTTTAAATAATTGTAACATAGCTAATTAACTTGAATTAATTATTGAAAACAAACACCATATATAACAATTCAAATTTCAAATTTCTAATTATTTTTTTTTTAATTTTTATAATATAGCGAATAATAATAATTATAACACTTGTGAAATTATAGTAGATAAATAATAATAATAAATAAATAAATCAAAAATAAAGGCAAGTTCTCTAACCACACTCGGCTATACCTAACCTGACTCCCAGATGATTAGTTTAATATTTCAAAGAAGATCAGGGTGTAAGCGAAAGTCAAATGGCCCACACACACCAGTTGATTTCAACTTTTAAAATAAAAAAAGAAAATTGATTTCTATATAAATATATAGACACATGCAGAGAAGATAATTATTTAATGTGTGTGTGTGTGTGTAAGTATTAAAATAAATGGTGAGGATAATTGAGAAAATCAACACCAAAGGCGTTTGGGTTGGGGGGTGAGGCTGGGGGGTGAGCATCCCCTACGAGATATACTAATGCAATTAGACACACACTCACACATTAACACTTAGCTCAATTTAACGCAAATTATTCATTGCCGCCAGAGGGACAAAACTCTCACTCTGTATATAGGAATAATATTAAATATCTACTCTTATTAAACGAGCAAAAATTCTATATTTATTTATTTGTTTATATATTTTTATCTTGGTTCTATTTTGAAAACGGCCCTACCGATTTTGATGAAACAAAATCTAATAACAAGTTTTGAGGATGAAAAAACGATCTGGCTAGGTCTGGACCTCATCAAAATTCATCTTAATTGATTTTTTATTAATTAAAGTAATTATTGATAGATGAAAATCTCAATAAAAAAAATGATTTGGCTGATGTCGTATTAGAACATGAGACCTCTTGCATTTGAGGCAGTCACTCTACTATTAGACCAAAGAACTATTTTAAAAACCCTTGCTTTTTACTTTTTACTAAAATGAATATTTTTGAATTAGACTTTATTATAAGTATAGTCACCAATCCGTCTGGCAAGCGTGGTGACTTAATGCCAACCCCTTTCCATTTGATGGAAGAGGCCTATATTCAGCAGTGGATTGTCTTTATCGACAGTCTGATGATGATGATGATAAGTATGGAAATAATTTATAAATTATATATAGCTATGTATTTAATAAATAGAATTCATTGAATAAGAAAGAAAAAAACAATTAATTTTAAATACAGAAACATTAAATATATTAATAATTATTCTTTTGCTCCCCCCCACTCTTCTAATTAAAATTAAATATTCAATTCTCTTTTCTCCGGGCAATTATCCTTGCAATTGTCTTCCTAAAAAAATACTTGGTTGGTGAAAGTTATCATTTCTGTCGCACGTCCCGAGACGCACACATTTTTTTTTAATTTTATGTTTTTATTTCAGATCCTATACGATTATTTTTTTTATTATTATTTTCTTATGTATTTTTTATAATGTTTATCAATATGAACGAATGTGGGCAAATTGGTGTACGAGTAAACAAATATACACATAATATGTGGACCATTAGAAAGATAGAAATGCAAAAACTGGGTCAGGGGTGGGGGTGGATGTGGGGGGTGCAGTTGTGGGGTTCGGGGGGTGCAGTGTTGGGGGCGAGGTGTATGGTTTCGGGAGGGGGGTGTGGGGATCAGGGTTACCGAGCATCGCTCGGTGCCTCCAGGTACTAATATATTATACGCATTTATATTATAATAGTGTTTTTCTTTTTTTTTGTTACAGGTAAGTTGTCAGCCATCTTGGTTTTTATTTCATACCTAATGCTCTTACTACCCTTAATCCGGCAGAAAAGGTAAATAAAAAAATATCTCTCTAATATATTAGATACTACTTTTTGTAAGTGGACTACTAGTCCGTAAAATGATCTAAATAAATAAATAAATAAATGATCCTTCGGATTGTCGGATTTTTCAAGAGAATAAAATTGATATTCTATTAAATTATTTTATAGAAAAATACCTTTTATTTAATCAAATTGGCAAATTCTAATATATAATACTAGCTTCAAAGTCCGCCCTTAATTTTTAAATAATTGGAAAATAATTAACTTACAAGTTTAATTAGTTATTGAAATCAAAAACCAAAATTTTTTTAAATTATTTTTAAATAATAGAGATTAATAATTAATTTTGATGGTTATAATAGCTAATAACAATTAATTTTGTTAATATCCTGTTGAAAATCGTACCTATCGTTTAATATACCTTTTGAAAAAGTTACCGGAATTTAGGTAGAAATCATATAAACGTATAATTAATCTTGTTCTAATTATATAGTAGCTTTCATTTTTAATTAAACCAAGCTTGTGTTTCTAATTTTAACCGACTTCAAAAAAGGAGGAGGTCTCGACTGATTTTTTTTTTTTGTGCCTATGTTACCTCATATCTCCGCCAATTGTCAACCGATTTTGAAATTTTTTTTGCATTGGGTCCAGTCTAGCTTCCGATTGGTCCCATTTTTTTCGATTTTTTTTTTCATAGGTATTAGACCTTTTTTATTAGGTTTGTTTAGACCTAACCTCTTTGTTTATGAACCGATTTCGATGGTTCTTTTTTTATCCGAAAGGGGGTGTCTTAGGGATGGTGTCATATTAATTTGGTCAAGTTCTGATGATATGATCACTATTAATAACATCACTAAAAAGAGAAAAATAAAAAAATTTTAAGAAAAAATAAAAACCGACTTCAACAACTAAATGCAACAAATAAAATACACTAAAAGGTATAAAATAATTATCTTATTTAGTTACAACTAAACGACGAAATATTAACATGAAATTACTTTTTGAAGTCGGTGCCAAACAAACTATACCTATAAGCGAGCGTACCCGCCAAACGTACTAATTAAGATCCGTCGAGTGCGATTCATAAAAGGTATATGTTTGGCACCGACTTCAAAAAGTAATTTCATGTTAATATTTCGTCGTTTAGTTGTAACTAAATAAGATAATAATTATTTTATACCTTTTAGTGGATTTTATTTGTTGCATTTAATTTTTTGAAGTCGGTTTTTATTTTTTTTCTTAAAAATTTTTATTCTCTTTCAAGTTCTCTTAAGGGACAACATTTTTTATAGCCTATAGGGGCTATAGGCTTTGATCCTTTTTTTTTATTTTTATTCTCTCGAATCTTATTGGCTATTTTATTATCTTTATGAGGAGGAGTCGAAGGCAAATAAAAGGATCTAAAGATACAACAGTTCAAAAAACAATCCTGCCCTTCATTTAACAAAATGGTGAATAAAAACAAAATGGCCGCCTCAGGCCTATCTTTTTGCCTAACATGCAGGCTACCCACGATAACTCGAGAACAAAAAGTCATAGAAAATCCGTTCAGATGTCATAGTATATATATTTTCAAAGGGAAGAATTATCTCACGGCCATTTGGAAATTTATCAGAAAGTATTGAAAAAGTTTCCACTTTTTCCTCCAAAATTATAGCAAGGTGCTTTCTCAAAGTTCCAAATGCAAGAAGAGAAGGATGATTCCTTTTCTTTTGAAATGATAATAATATTCAGCTCTCTTTCTTCTTCTGGAGAAGGGAGTGGGTTGGAGGGGGGGGGGGAGGGGTCGCACGCCCACCCACCCAACGAAATGATCTTGTTAAACGCTTAACGCGATCGTATTTCTAATTCAATTGATTACCTAATGGTTTCGCTTTTTATACCTATCTACCTTTCTTTCTCTCTTTTACCTTTTTCTCTTTAATACCAGTTCAATTTGCATTTATAGCCTGCTCTGTGCCAAAAAGAAAAGAAAAGTGTGGGGGGGGGGGTGGGAGAAGCCAAAAAAAACGAAGATGAAGATGGGTTGTGTGGAATTCTTCCTTCCTTCTCTCTTATTCAGAAGATTGGCAAAAGAAAGAAAAAAGATTGGGTGAAAAAATTAATTCTGATGAATAATCGCATATGGAAAATAAGAATACTTACCTCTAATAAAAATAATAAAAATTTCATTGGTTTTAAGGAAAAAAAAGATGAAAAGATTTTCTCGGGCTAATATAATCAATTCTATTGAATTTGAAAATTAAATTAATGTTTGAATAATTACAAATTAATCAACTTTTAAATAATTGTCACATGACTAATTAAATTTAATTAATTATTGAAATCGAACACCTTCATATAATAATTCATATTTCTAATTATTATTTTACCATACAGGGTATGGTCAAGTATTGTAATCGTGCATGAAAAAAGTGTTTTTTTTCCTTGTTTTTTTCGAAATATCTCAAAATCGGCTGAAATTATTTCGATTAAAAAAATTGATCGAAACCATGACATTTCACTCTACAAAAAAGCGCTAATAAGTGAATATCGAAAAAATTATATTTTTTGAGATAATAATTGTTTTGTCAAAATGTCTGTTAGATGGTCAGTTAGTCTGTGTGTTACGAAATTTTTGTGGACCAGCTAGCTCAAAAACTAGTGTGAATATCAAAACCAAATTTCACACGTAGTTTTGGTCCATTGAGATTAAGAGCTGATTAGATTTTGGTACACATCGACCCAAAATTAAGGGGGGTGGAGGGGGTTAAAAATTAAAAATCTAGGCCATTTGACCAAACTCAACCAAATTTTGTATACATAATCAGTAGACCCCCGTGCAGCATAAAAATTCAAAACCTAACCGCCCAAAATGGGGGAGAGGGGGGGGGGTCAAAAAATGAAAATCTTGGCCATTTATCAAACTCAACCAAATTTTGTATACAAAATCAGTGGGTCCCCAGAAGTCTAAAAATGCAAAAACTAACCGCCCAAAATGGGGCGGGGTCAAAAAATTAAAATCTTGTCCATTGACCAAACTCAACCAAATTTTGTATGCATAATCAGTGGCTCCCCAGAATTCTAAACATGCAAAAATTAACCGCCCAAAATGGGGGGGGGGGTGGAGGTTCAATAAATGAAAATCTTGGCCATTTATCAAACTCAACCAAATTTTGTATACATAATCAGTGGGTCCCCAGAAGTCTAAAAATGCAAAAACTAACCGCCCAAAATGGGGCGGGGTCAAAAAATTAAAATCTTGTCCATTGACCAAACTCAACCAAATTTTGTATGCATAATCAGTGGCTCCCCAGAATTCTAAACATGCAAAAATTAACCGCCCAAAATGGGGGGGTGGAGGTTCAATAAATGAAAATCTTGGCCATTTATCAAACTCAACCAAATTTTGTATACATAATCAGTGTGCCCCTAGGAGTCTAAAAATGCAAAAACTAACCCCCTTCCCCCACATGATTATAAATAATTTTATTAAATATTAAATATAAATGAGGGGCCAGGTTGTATGGTAAAGTCAAGTGGATGGCCACATCAGAACACGTCAGCTTATTTTTTAATTTTTATAATAATAATTCTACTATACAATTATAATAATTTAAAAATAATTAGAAATTTGATATTTTAATTATTATATATGAAGCTATTTGATTTCAATACTTAATTAAAGTTAATTAGCTATGTTACATTTATTTAAAAGTTAAATAAGAATTGATTATATTTACTACAAACATTAAAAACATAAATAGTTATCTTTTATTCGATTTTATTTTATGGGCCGAAATTTTTCAAAACGATGGATGGTTTATTAACCTACTCTTCTCTTTTTAGCTACTTTTGCTTTAGAGCTTATTTATTTATTTATTTTTGTTATTATTTATCTACTACATTTTCACAAGTGTATAATTATTATTGAACTCAATTATTTAATAAGGAAAGTCTATTTGCAGGTATTTGGTTAAGAAATTAAAAAATCAAAGAATTCACATTGATTTGAGCAACGTTTCGTCAATTTTATTTAAGTTTCCTCAGGCGTCTCAATGATTATAATACAATTAGTACAAAACTGCCCACTGCACACTGCACACATATTTCCAAATCAAATCAATTTTCAGTGTAAGGTATGTTTATCCAAATAAGTATATTAATAATAATCTTGTCGTAAGTAGATATTATATAAGGTTTTTTTTTAATTAAATAATTATTCAGGCCTTATAAAGAGCCAAATGTTATAAAAGAATTAGTCGAATGTATTGTAAAGAGAATTAGAGACAATTGATTTGATTTGTAAATATATGTGCACATCAGTTTATAATCTTGTAAATGAATTATTATAATCATTGAGACGTCTATATGTTGAAACCTAAATATAATTTAATAATAAAACTTGAGTAAGATACGAGGTAGGTTTCACAAAAAAGAAATAAAACCATATTGAGTTTTGAATTCGATATATTTCGGGGTTGGCCCATCATTCACTATTTCACACTTACACTCATTAGAATCGGGAACTGAAAAAATATATAGAAGAATACCCTTCATTTCTAATCATCTGACATCTCCATTAGCTTATACCCTTAGATCATATGGAATCACTCCTGCTTTATACAACAACAACAATTTAGGCTCCCAATTAATTATCAATAAAATAGACAAAATTGATAAATTAAACAAATCAGGAGTGTATAAATTAACTTGTCAAGATTGTGATGCTTTTTATATTGGGCAGACAGGTCGCGCTTTCAAAATACGTTACTCCGAGCATGTAAGAGCTCTTAATCATCCCAATAAATCCGATAACATTAATTTAGATTCGACCTCAGCCTTCGCAATTCACTTACATGAATCCAACTATTCAACCTCTAATAATAACCCTATCCCCATTCATTTCGAAAGAAAAAGCCTTAAATTGGATCTCTTGGAATCCACCGAAATAAAAATAGCCCTCTCTAATAATTCAAATATTTTAAATAATCAATTGGAAGTGTATAAAAATACAATTATTGATTATATGTTATAATAATTAAATAAACATTCCTTCCATTGTTCGCACATTGAATATACTAGGGTAATTGTACTCTCTCATGTACCTTTCAAGTTGTACCTTTTCAGGTACTTGTCCATTCGTTATTATAAAAGCACGTATAGATTCCTTTCAAGATCTTAATAGAAAATATTAATTCTTAGAACAACTTCTTCTCTTCCCCTACTTTCCCTCACCACATACAGATAAATTTTTTTTAAAAATTGTTACTTGTAAAACTATTTTTCCAATATATAATCAGTTTTCTTAGACTCCTGATGATGGGCTAACCCCCGAAATATATCGAATTCAAAACTCAATTTTGTTTTATTTCTTTTTTTTGTGAAACCTACCTCGTATCTTACTCAAGTTTTTCATTATTATATTAAAATGTTTCACCTAGAACCAACACCGAACTCCTTAAAAGTTACTAAATATAATTGCCGAAACGTTGCGCAAATCAATGAGAATTCTTTGATTTTTTTAAATTTCATGTCCAAAAATACCTGCAAATGTACTTCATTTTTATAATTATTAATCGCCATTATGAAAATTAAATAACAATAATTAGAAATTTGAATTATTATATATGGTGTTTGATTTCAATAATTAATATAAGTTAATTATCTTACGATTATTTAACTTTATTTATTAAATAAAATGGACGCGATTGAGTGTTACACATGTGAAATAGTAGTGGATAAATATTATAATAAAAAAATAATAATAATAAGCTGTAAAGCAAAAGTAGTTAAAAAGAAGGGTAGGTAAACCATTTATCAATTTGAAAAAGTTTGGCCCCCTAAAATAAAATCTTAAAATCTTTTATAGAATAAAAGATTACCTACTAGAAGAAATTTTTCTTTTCGGGGAGATACGCGGACTGGTAGAAATTTTAATTGATAAGTGATGGAAAGGCAGCCCAATGATAGTGGAAAAATTATCTCAAAATTAAAATATATTTATTGGATATTCATTTTTTTCCCGAGCTCAGCGATGTAAAAACTGAATATCCAAAATAAATCTATTTCATTCGAGAGAATTGGGCTGCCTTTCCATCACTTATAAATTAAATGATTACTATTCATTTTTTTAACTTTTGTAGTAAATAATCAATTCAGTGTGGGTTGAAGGAGTTATATATATGAGGCAAAGTAATGATGAAACGGGTACAATAAAATTCCCAGAGTAAACACGTTTCGGCCTACATTTATTGAGCCATCTTCAGTTATTGGGAATTATACACATTTACTCTGGGGATTTTATTTGACTCGGGGGCATTATTACTTTGGCTGATATAATCGAACTCCTTCAACCCAACTGTGAATATGAACCCAGAGCCACGTTCTCCAATAATCAATTCTATTAAACGTTTAAATAATTGTAACAAAGCTAATTAACTTTAATTAATTATTGAAATCAGACACCTTCCTATAATAATTCAAATATCAAATTTCTAATTATTTTTAATTTGTTATAATAATGAATATAGATAATACCTAATTATTTTTTTAATTGTGAACAATAATTATACACTTGTGAAATTGCAATCGATTGATAATAATACTAAATAATAAAAAAAGCTGAAAAGCAGAAGTAGATATCTAAAGCGAAGGGTGGTTGGTTGGTTTGGGGCTGTTGCTTAGCTGTTGATCTTTCATCCCTCAAGTCCAGCAGTCAGGGTCCTCTCCACCCCACCTCCCCCCGGTTTCTCACCAGAATGTGTCCTATCAAAAAAAAAAAAAAACTTCCAAGGGAGAAAAACCCGAGAGAGAGTGACAAGTTTGGCTGGTTTTGTTGTCGTTGTTGTTGTTGTTGTTGCTTTGTGATCTCTCTCACTCTCTGTATGATTCCTATAGCGTTGACAAAGCACTTGAGTCGAACACCCATTTCATACATCATACTTAGCCACACTTGGAACAGGGCCCCCTCCACCCCCAAAACACACACACACACACACACACACACACACACACACATTTACACCAACCAACACCCTGACACTACTTGCAATTCACTAGAAGCAACAAATTCAATTCAATTTGTCCTTTCAAAAACATCCCATCTCAATTTCCATGAAATTATCCCTTCAAAAAAGAGAAAGAAAGACATCACACAATATCACACCATCATATTCAACTTTCTCTTTTACTTTCTCTATACATACATTTTATATAATCCGAAAAAATTGTTTTTATAAATATAAATATATACAAATCTACACGTTTATTTAAAATTCAAACGTTTCGAGAGAATTTCTCCATTTATCAATAAAAGCAACCTCAGAATTTCCGTAAATATTCTAAATTGAAATAGACTGATGAAGAGTGCAAAGCCCTCGAAACTATAGTCTCGTTATAAATAAATAAAATTTATAATTCCAGCAGAAGACACAGTCTTTTATTGTCTCCTTCAATACATAAATATAATATAAGTACCTGGCCACCTAGCGATGCTCGGTAACTTTTTGCTTCAATTAAAAGATATATATATAAGTACATGCCCCCTGGACCCCCCGCCCCCGAACCCCAGCCTCACACCCCGCTCCACCCTAGCCCCCAAAACCCTCCTCCCCGGAGACCCCATGCCTCTCCCACACAACCCCCGCCACCGTAACCTTCGCCCCTACCCACACCTGCACCCGCCTATCTCCCCCTCACTCAATTTTTGCATTTTTAGCCTTATAATCGTCCACATATTATGTGTATATTTTTTATAAATAAATACTGTATAACTATTTTTTTTAATTTGTGGCGCTTCACAAAACTGTCGGTAAAGCGCGTCACATATCAATCACTTTCAACACACAAGTTGTATTTTAACAGAAAAACAAACAAATATACAAAAATATCGATATTTGTAATAAACATCACACACATACAACCATATGTAAAGATTTATTATAAATAAATTACCACCAAGGCAAGGGTTACATTATGCAATGCAAGAAATAAACAGATCAATTTCAGAAGTGATAAATATGTCCATTTTGATTAAATTTAAGTCATGACAATTCAATAGCAACTTAGATTCAAGTGCAATCCACAAGATTCCGGTGAAACCTACCCAACGGGGGTCTCTTACTGGTACGGTAGCCCGATGTGTATCGAATAGTATCATCTCTTACCCTACAAGTTCACCTGTGTCCACTCGCCTTGTGTCGTGTACCAATTTTATATGTGCATTTTTATTTAACCCTAACCGCCTACCCCTTTGCTTGCCGGCCTTCTCTCCCACGCTATATATTATATGTGCTAATCCTCACTATAAATTAAATAACAATTTGTCGAGTTTTATAATTAATTAATTTTTCAAATTCTAATATATAATATTTGTGTGATTTAAAACTCGATTTTTAATCAATTAAATTGGCCAACTTTTAATATATAATAATAATTGTAATTATCTTTTTGTGGGATTTAAAATTAACAAACTAATTATTGATTAAAATGAAATTGAATAAAAATGTAAATATACATTTTTATTGAGACAAGCACCTGTGAATAATTATTTTAATTAACAAAAAAACCCATCAAAAACAACTTAGCCGAAGATGAGACCGTGATAGATAGAAACCGATTCTATATATATATATATATATATATATATATAAGAATTGTTCGTTTAATATAATAAGATAAATATGCTTATAATAAATTTATCGGATATTTCCAGAATCTCTTATTCTAGCTGGTTAATAATAATATGTAGATGATAATAAAACATAGGTATATAGGTGTTATGTGTATTGGGGGAGTATTTTATAAATCGGATGTTGTCTCTATGTATGTGTGTGTGTGTGTGTATCTGTCTAACTGTTGATACAATCCGTTTCTCGATAAGCCAATGTCTGTCAGTGTGTGAGTATGCAATGTATGAGGCAGGTGTATATATATGTATAAATGACGCCGCGAGTGTGAGAATGTATTAGTATTAGTGTGCGTGTGTGTGTGTGTGTGTGTGTGTGTGTTGGCTGTTACAAAGCAAGCAAGCGGATGCATTGGAAAATAGTATTCATCAAAGTCCAAAACTTGCGCCCAGGGCTTGAAACATGCGCCTAACTTTGAATCCAATTTAGTTAAAGAGAGAGAGGGGGGCTGAGAAAACACCCCCACCCCCTCCCCTTGATATTGATTTGTATCGGTAAGGGGACAGCGGCGGGGGTAGCAGCTACCCTCTCAGGGGGTGTACGCCGAAGAATTTACGAAACGATCCCCGGGATGGGGAAATTTTCGAAATACCTGAAAATCCAATTCAATTGGGGGGAAATGAAATGTATTTAAGAATATTAAAAGATGCCTTAATTCAAAGATCTTTCATCAGATTGATGTTGGACAGCAGCGATATCAATTATATAGGTATCTAATAAGTATAAATATATAGGTATCTAATAACTTGGAGCCACCGAGCGATGCACGGTAACAAAATTAAAAACCACACACCTCGCCCCCACTACTGCACCCCCGCACAACTGCACCCCACCTCCTGCACCCCCACACACAGTTTTTGCATTTCTAGCTTTCTATAGAAAGATAATCAGTCGTCCACATATTATGTGTATATTTGCCCACATTCATTCATATTGATAAACATTATAAAAAAATAAAAATAGGAAAATAATAATAAAAAAATAATCGTATAGGATTTGAAATAAAAACATAAAATTAAATAAGATTTGTTTCCAAGTTATATAAAAAAAGCCACTTCGACCACTTTATTTGTAAACACACCTGTTTTGTTATGATTTAGACACCTGTTAATTAAAAAAAATTCCTAATTTTAATATAATATAATAATATTTGTTATAACCTATTAGTGGGTTTTAAAATTAAAAAACCAATTAATAAATAAAAGATAATTGAAAATAATGTAAACAAACTTTTTTTATTGAGCTTTTCATTTGTCAATAATTACTTTAATTAAGAAAAGATCAATAAAGATTAAATTTGTCGAGGTCCAGACCTAGCCAGATCGTTTTCTCATCCTCAAAACTTGTTAATAGAGTTGGTTTCATCAAAATCGGTAGAGCCGTTTTCAAAATAGTACTAAGATACAAATATATAAACATATATACAAACAAATATATACAATTTTTGCTCTTTTAATAAGAGTAGATATGATCAGGTGTGCACTTATAAATTTCCTTTTTTTTAATAGTTTTTCTTATATGGCTCCTTATTGGGAGCTTGAACTATGAAATAAATTATATGTTAAATTTTTAAAAGTTGCAACGTTTCGTCGTATATTTTTTGACATCTTCGCCCAATTTTTAAGGTTAACCTCCTCATAAGTAATATATAGTTCATTAGACCAGGTCAATCACAAATAAAAACAATTATCACGGCAGAACAATGACATCCTTTAATTAACAACACACAATCCTGAGACAAGACTCAACTAATACATGTTAATTAAGGATGTCAATGTTCTGCGTTGATAATTGTTTTTATTTGTGATTGGCATGGTCTGATGAACTATATATTACTTATGTGTAGATTAACCTTAAAAATTGCCTGAAGGTGTCGAAAAATATAAGACGAAACGTTGCAACTTTTAAAAATTTAACATATTTCAAACTCCAAGTTCCCAATGACGAGGCATATAAGAAATTTTTTTAGCATGGACCATAACTACACCAATTTACTAAATATTGGATTGGTAACTAAGTAATTGCGGATTTTGTTTAAAAAATCAAAGACAATTCTTTCATGGAACTAAATAACTTTATTCTGTAATGTATTGCCCATTTTGACCAATGACCTTTTGCCATCTTTCAGGCAGCATCATAATCCCACGTTCATAAAACTTCTGGTTTTTATTAGCAAAAAACCGAATCAGGTACAATTTGACATCATCATTATTATTGAAATTTTTACCATTCAAGGAGTTTTGTAAAGATCGAAATAAAAAGTAATCAGATGGTGCAAGGTCAGGACTATATGGTGGATGTGGCAAAACATCCCAACCAAGCTCCAATCATTTTTGCCGAGTGACCAAAGATGTGTGTGGCCTTGCATTGTCATGATGGAATACAACACCTTTTCGATTTGTCAATTCGGCCCGCTTTTCTTCAACTGCATTGTTCAATTTCGTTAGTTTTTCAATGTAGACAACAGAATTGATCGTTCGTTTGGGTGGTAAGAGTTCAAAGTAGACAATTCCTTTGTAATCCCACCAAACTGATAACAAAACCTTCTTTTGATGAATACCTAGCTTTTGATGTTGTTTGAGCTGGTTCACCTGGCCTGCTCCTCTTTTCCGCTTGATATTGTTGTAAACAATCCATTTTTCATCGCCAGTTATCAGTCGTTTTAAAAATGGATCATTTTCATTACGGTTCTTTAGCAAATCGCAGCTGTTAATGCGTTGCGTTAAATGCGTTTCTTTCAGTTCGTGAGGAACCCGTGTATCGAGTTTTTGAACATAGCCAAGTTGTTTTAAGTGATTTTCAATGCATGTATGTGATACATGAAGCTTCTCTGCAATCTCACGTGTTGTACTGTGACGATCCGAATCGATTATTGCTTTGATTAGGTCGTCATCAACTTCAACTGGACGACCAGAACGTTTTTCATCTTTGAGTGAAAAATCACCAGAACGAAATTTGGCAAACCAATTTTGACACTGGCGTTCTTTAAAGGCTTCGTCGCCATAAACAGCACATAACTTTTTGTGAGCTTGCGATGCGTTTTTTCCTTTGCGGAAATAAAAAAGCAAAATATGACGAAAATGTTCCTTTTGATTTTCCATTTTTCAACGAACGCCAAACGAAAACTACGCAACCGATCAAAAAACTTTTTTTTACTGATTGACAGCTGAATTGCCAACTATCAAATAACAAAATGTGTTTTACATTTGGACTACGCCAGCAAACCTAAAAATTCAACTGAAGCTATCTATGAGTGAAATCCGCAATTACTTAGTTGCCAACCTTATAATTTAATAATATGTGAACTACAAAACAAGATCATGATACAAAAATGCAGATTAGATCAATATAAATCTTTGAGCATAATTTGAACTCACTAGGTGGAACAATTTAAAAGCTGTACTGAAAAAGTTATGTCTCAATCGCCTGCGCTCAATTCCTCTGCTCAAATGACTTAAGGCTGCTTGCTTGTATGTTGAAAATTGCCTGACTTTGAGCGGAAATTCCCAAAAAAACTTCTTATTGGTTGAATCCTTAATCAACAGGGCTTTCAAAATATTGAAGCCCGCCTATTTTCTAAAAATTAGTCTCTTGGAAAATTCCCACGCAAAGTTGAAAAACCCCACTATTGACATCTGGTGTTAAAAGCCATCCGACAGGACATATTTCTGAACCCAAAATATGACAAGCTTACATTAAATTTGTTGAAGTTCAATAAGTGGGAATTTACAATTCCCATTTTGCTATTGTCAAAAAAAGCACGTTCCAGCATCAAAGTTCATGCCGCCTGCTACTCCAAAATATCACTCTTAAAAAACAATTATATTTATTATTAAGGAAAAAAATTCTTTAAGTACGCGTTCACAACAGTAATACATTTGTCCCCCCCCCCCCCGTGGTGTAATGGTCAGAATAACTGACTGGCAACCCGGAGGTCTCGGGTTCGATTCCCGTCTATACCCAGACATTTTTTCTGTAAGTATAGGGTCTGGTAATAAAAATTAAGTGGGAGATAAATTTAACCGAATTTATCGCGCGGAGAATTTACCACTGCTCGAAGCCCCTAAAACCTTAGTAAATTGGATATTGAATTGTATCTAAGTTTCTGAGATTGGCTCGTGATCCCGGCTTCTTTTCCTTCTACTCTGTTCTTTTCACGATTGAGGGGCCAGCCCATACAGGCCTTTAGGGGATCCACCTTCTGGTGTATCTCCTTCTCTCATCAATATCATTAAAAATTAAAAAAAAAAAAAAAAAACATATTCAAAAAGTGCGGGGCGCATAATCATGTACTTTTAATTAATTTCGACAAAGTGCCCCACTCTTTTTGATCAAGTATTACATTATTTTGTAGTTTATAAAAGCGTGTGTTTTGGAGATTTTTTAAAATATAATTTTTTTAGTCTTAATTATTTTTATAGAGAAGAGTTTGCGGAATTTAACAGAATGAAATGTATTTATTTATTTTTATTATTTTTTAAATAATTTAATTTAAATTGACTAGGTAAACAATTATTTTTATAGAGAAATGTTTGCGGAATTTAACAGAACAAATGTCATATTGATAGATAAATATATAAATACATACAGGTGACGTAAATATAAAGCGTGTAAAAACTACGGCTTGAACAATAGAGTGCAGGGGTCATTTTCGACAGCTTTTGTTCTTAATGCTAATTTGATTAAGGAGATGAGAGGGGGTGGGGTAGACGTGCGTGGGTGGATGCAAAATGGAGACAAAAAGAGATTCATTGGAATTCTTTAACCGTATTTTATTCTTTTATTTTTTATTTACATATATTGAACAACACCCACTACTCTCTCGTTTCTATCTTGTTAAAAACTTTTTTTATATCTTTATTTATTTATTTATTTTCTTTGAAGGTTGATGGTCCTTCGAACTTTTTTTTTATTTTCCAAGAGAGACAAATTCTTTTTTTTTTTTTTAAATTAATCAATACCTACTACTATATACTTCAATTAGATATTTATTTTAATATTCTCAATTCGAGAATTGAATAAACAATCTTTGTATAAATTCCAATCATGAATTGAGCACAGTCATATACATAAACGAGCTGTAGAGGGCGTGCCTCCGGGCAGGTGGCCCTGGCGGGCGCCGTCTCGGCATGTGATTATTAGGTCTTTAATATATATTTGTAATATTTTGCCCCCTCTTTCGCAACCACGCACTCATTTTGACTATTGATTTTTACAGCATACATTTTATATAGTCTTAAAAACTAACATTACAAAATTTGATCTATATCGGAGAGAGTATTAATTTTTTGCCCCCACTCACATTTTGGGAGGTTGAAATTATTTTTTAGATATTTGCAAATAAATAACTCTCAGTTTTCTAAAGAGTAAATGTACAAAAAAGCTAAAAATGTCTATATTTTGCCCCCCCTTTCGCCCCCATACAGTCAATTTTGATAGTTGATTTTTACAGGAATAGTTTCTTATAGTAATAAAGAATAACTCTACAAAATTTGATCAAGATCAGAGAGAGTTTTAATTTTTGCCCCCACTCACATTTTGGATAGTTGAGGTGGGGGGGTCGGATTACAAAAAATCTTGAAATTATTTTTTAGATATTTGCAAATAAATAATTCACAGTTTTCTGAAGAGTAAATGTACTAAAAAGCTAAAAATTTCTATAATTTCCCCCCCCCCCTTCGCCCCATACGGTCAATTTTGATAGTTGATTTTTACAGGAATAGTTTCTTTAAGTACATAATAAAGAATAACTCTACAAAATTTGATCAAGATAGGAAAGAGTTTTAATTTTTGCCCCCACTCACATTTTGGATAGTTGAGAGTCGAATTTCAAAAAATCCTGAAATCACTTTTTAGATATTTGTATTTAGAATTTTATTAAGTAAAAATGAAGTAGATATCTTATCGTTCTTAATTGAAAATGCATAATTAGTGTAAACACATTGCAAAGATATTTTGCCCCTTTTGACCCCTTTAGGGATCGAATTTCAAAAAATCCTGAAATAAGTTTTTAGATATTTTAATTTAGTATTTTTATAAGTAAAAAGCAAATAGATATTTTATCGTCCTTAAGAGATATCGCGTAATCAGTGAAAACACACTTTGCCCCCTTTGACCCCCTTAGGGGTCGAATTTCAAAAATCCTTTCTTAGTGAGCCCCTATGTCATAGATATAATATTCTCTCAAAATTTCATGTTTCTATGTCCAGTGGTTCTGGCTGTTTTGATGATGAGTGTGTGAGTGAGTGTATCGGGCAAAGAATTTTATATATATAGATAATACAAAAATATTTTCTATTGGCTCCGTGCACGACACTATAGATATCTGGTGGTGAGAAATCCGGAACTAATCTTGTAAAAAATACACTTATTGCTTAAGGGATTTACAAAAAATAGAGAGAAAAATATAAAAACAGGTTATTTTTGCAATTGTTCTTTGGGTGTTTGATGTCTTCAGTTCTCTGTATTATTCAGACCAAATAAACACCTAAGTACAGTCCTCTGTATATACAAGTTATAGTCGCATATTTTGCAGACATAAGCACTTTCCGTGACGTCAAACGCTGCAGCATATTGTCTATATAAGCCGTTCGCCCGCTCACTCGTTGAACATTTTATGCTCCATTGAAGCCGCTGAAGGCTCTGCCCGAACGCCCTTTTCTTAAATTCGGGATTTTTTTAAATCACCGACATTTCATTCAATTCATTTAAATCAATTCAAATACGGTCACAACACGTTATTTGCTTAAATTCGGGATTTACCCAAATCACCGACAATAACGTTATTTATACGTTATACCTACCTAATAATTGTAGTTTGTTATCTCAACAAGTGTTATTGTAAAAGCTTCTTCAATAAAAATAAATTAAATAAGTCTTAAAGTGCTTTTTAAAAACAATCACCCTCGACCACAAGACTTATTTTACATTTTTATGATTTTGCTTTTCATTTAGAGGTTAGACCTGTCAAGTTCTTTTGATTAATGATATACTAATTTGGAAAACAAAATGAATTAATTTATCAAAAGCAAATGGAAATTTGTTTTTGAGTTGTGTTTAAAACAAAAATTGCAAATTTAGAACATAATAAATACGACTTGAAATCTGTTAAAATAATGAAAAAATCAGAACGTGAACCATACGATTATTGTTATTATGAAAGTAATGAATTGTTGCATTGATTTGGAATGACAATAATAAATGCGTCAAAGTTCTGTCAAATTATTTAGGAATACTTTTTTCAAAATTCCATGAACCCCAATCGGGGATCAATAATAAAATGTTAAAAAATAACATTTTTTTTTAATATTCCAGTAAAGTAACCAAAATTTCATTGCCTAAATCCATTTTCAACCATAATATATCAAAAATAAAATTTTTACAGTTAGCAATCCATCGCTTTCTCTCTGTATTATATTTTGCTTTTGCAAAGATATAAAATTTACACTTTCTATTTAGACCATTATTTTTGTAGTTAACTACACAACACGAAGTATGACCCATTTTTAAAAATAATTCCCTATTAAGTTTTTGAATATTTCCGGATTCTTTACTTTTTTCACCGCCTTGTGCGCTTTGATCGATTTTCTTATCCCCACTAGGGAGCATGCACGGTCCCAATAAAGAAAAAAATAGGATGGTAAATATTGCTCCAAAATATTTATATTATTATGAAATTGAAATTCGTCCCTTGTTTAGGGACCACATTTTATTGTCAAATATAATACAAAAATTAATATCACTTAAATATAATTCAAGTTTAATTATAATTGAAATGAAAATAATTAATTAGAATGAAATTTATTTATTGTTATTTATATCAAAATAAATAAACAATTAATTATTAAAAATTAAATATATTACCAATATGTGAAACGAAAAAATCCCTAATATGATCAAAATTTATTTAATTAGTTTAGTATAAAAATAATTTTTTTTTTTTGTCTTTTCGTCCTTTCTAGCCATAAGCCGATTTAAGATACTATTAAATATTTTAAAATTAGTCTCAATCCCCCGGGCTCAGGTTTTAGCCGGATCCCTCGAGTCGGATTCGAACCCGGGTCCACTTGGTTAGCAGGCTGACCCGCTAGCCCCTATCCTACCCGACCGCCCCCCAACAAAATATAAATTTAATTAAAATAATGATTAAAATAATAAAACAGTTTGTTTGTCAAAAACAGGATGGTAAATATTGCTCCAAAATATTTATGTTATTATGAAATTGAAATTCGTTCTTTGTATAGGGACCACATTTTATTGTTTAATATTAATACAAAAATTTATATCATTTAAATATTATTCAAATTTAATTAGAATTAAAACAAAAATAATTAATTAAAATGAAATTTATTTAATGTTATATCAAAATAAATAAACAATTAATTATGAAAAATTAAATATTACCAATATATAAAACGAAAAAATTCCTAAAGTCAAAATTTATTTAATAAGTTTAGTATAAAAATAAAAAAAAATTATAATTTCAATTAAAATAATGAGTAAAATAATAAAACAGGTTGTTTGTCAAAAACAGGATGATAAATTTTGCTCAAAAATATTTATATTATTATGAAAATGAAATCCGTCCCTTGTATAGAGACCACATTTTATTTTCTAATATAATAAAAAATTAATATCATTTAAATATTATTCAAATTTAATTATGATTGAATTGAAAATAATTAATTAGAATGAAATTTATTTATTGTTATATCAAAATAAATAAACAATTAATTATGAAAAATTAAATATATTACCAATATGTGAAACGAAAAAATCCCTAATATGATCAAAATTTATTTAATTAGTTTAGTATAAAAATAATTTTTTTTTGTCTTTTCGTCCTTTCTAGCCATAAGCCGATTTAAGATACTACTAAATATTTTAAAATTTGTCTCAACCCCCCGGGCTAAGGTTTTAGCCGGATGGCTCGAGTCGGGTCAAGGGCAGATCCAGGAATTTTTTATGGGGGGGGGGGGGGTGAATGTATATAAGGTGCCCGATGTATATAAGATCTACTTTTTATCTCGAAAGTGTGTCGCGATCGAATTGTCCAAGCGGGGGGGGGGGGGGGCAGGGGTCAGAGACGCCGCCCCCCACACACACACAAATAGAACTTTATTTTCAATTTTAAAATTTTTTAAAAAAATGTTGTTTTTTTACAAATTTTTTTGGCCAGGCACGGGCCTCTATGGGGGACGGTCGCCCCCTCCCTGGATCCGCCCTTGAGTCGGGTCCACTTGGTTAGCAGGCTGACACACTAACCCCTAGCCTACCCGACCCAAAAAAAAATATAAAATTTAATTAAAATAATGAGTAAAATAATAAAACAGTTTATTTGTCAAAAACAGGATGGTAAATATTGCTCCAAAATATTTATATTATTATGAAATTGAAATCCGTCCCTTGTATAGTCACCATATTTTATTGTCTAATATAATACAAAAATTAATATCATTTAAATATTATTCAAGTTTAATTATAATTGAATTGAAAATAATTAATTAGAATGAAATTTATTTATATTGTTATTTATATCAAAATAAATAAACAATTAATTATTAAAAATTAAATATACCTATTACCAATATGTGAAACGAACAAATCCCTAATGATCAAAATTTAATTAGTTAAAAATAAAAAATATTAATTTTAATTAAAATAATAAGGAAAATAATAAAACAGGTTGTTTGTCAAATATTTTATCACTTTGGCTATTAATTATTCGAAGTCAAATCGTAGGCACTACATCTATCTTTCCATTAATATTTAATGAGTGTATGTCGTCGCTGAGAATGAACTATGTAGGGGGTGGTTGGTAGAATCTTTAAGGGGGTGATGTCGTTTAAGGAATGAGAAGGTAGAAACGGAGAGAGTTTCCACGATTAATTACCATTAATCGCGCATAGCTTCACGCAGGTCAACCGCGAAATCACTTTACAACACACCCTCGCTTGTTGTTCATCCCCTTCTAACATTATCAACCCCTCCGACATCCCCCCTTTGAAGAGTTTACCCAAGAATCTGCTAATTCTATCAATAGCAACAGCCAAGAAAGAGCCTCGCTCCATTATCTCTTCTTGCTCACTTCACGCAGCAGTGAGAGATTGTTGAACAAAAAAAAAAGAAAAAAACAATAATGCCAACTTAACAACAAAATATTTACCTAATAGAAATCTAGCTGTTAAAGGTTGTATTTTTGTGATCAACTATTTCTTAAAGATTGAAATTTTGTTTAAAACACTTGCATAATTAATTATGAGTACCTGGAACACCGAGCGATGATCGGTAATTTTTTATTTCAGTTAAAAGCTATATATTAATATTATTTTTCATTTCATATTCTGATAATTTTATTCGAAACCAAAATAAAATAAAATTTAATTTATATTTTTGCCAACGTTTACATCCCCGCTATTGCCATCATCAAGATGTATCACTGGCCACACAGTTTTGTATGTAAATTCAATTAAAAATAATAAATTAAAATAGACGGAGGTCCTTTCGTTGACCCTTTTACCATAAATCCTGAAGAAGGATGAGGTACGATCTTTCGAATTGTCGGGTTTTTTAAGAGAATGAAACTAATATTCTAATAAATTATTTTATAGAAATATAAATTTAATTAAATTGGCAAATTATAATATATAATAATATTTGTAATGATCTATTAGAGGAATTTAAAATAAAAAAACAATTAATTATTAAAAGAAAATGGAAAAAATGTAATTATAAATTTTTATTCAAACAACCACCTGTGCATAATTATTTCAATTAACATCAAAAACAACTTAGCCGAAGAAGAGACCGTGCCAGATCGAAATGTCAACCCAAAAACCCACTAACCCGCGAATTTCATCCAAATCGTTAGAGCCGTTTTCGAGAAACCGATTCTATATATATATACAAGAATTGCTCGTTTAATATAATAAGATAAGATTATATATTGAACAGAAAACAACAAATAATAGAATACAACTTAAACGTTTCGATCGTAGAATAAGCTTATCGAAACGTTGTAGGTATATACCATATTGTATTATTTGTTGTTTGTCGTGCAATAAATAAATACGTAACTATATTTAATTATTCGAGTGTTTTAAACAAAATTTCAACCGTTAAGAAATAAATTTTGACCAAAAATTCGAATTTCAAAATTTTAAATTATTTTCGAATTTAATTTTGCTGAAGATCTACAGGACGAATATAAACGTACCACCTGGGAAGCCCGCCTTTGGTGAGAATATTATTAATAGGGAGGCTACGGCCCCTGAACTCCACAGCTATTTTAAATTAATAATTTAAATTTCCGAATTTTAATAAATATTATTTGTCGTGGATTATTAATGGATTTTAAAATTACGTAGGCGTCGCACATAGGGGTTTTCGGACTATTTAGATAATCAACATTTTTTAAAGTAATTGAAAAGTTTTTGTTTTGTTGAGAGTAGCAGAGTTGTTGATTCACAAAGAGAAACAAAGAGGTTGTCCTCTGCTTGATGCAAATAAACATATACACAATATCAAAAATGTTTTGAAGCTTTTTAGAATTTCTAAAAAACTTTTTAATTATCAAAACATTTTTGAATACCGTGCCAACTTACAGATGTCAGGGTTGCTAACTTCATGTAAAAATATGTTAATATACAAAATGTACCTTATGTTAAAAAATCCAACGATGTAAACTATAACATTCTTGATATAGTGAATTAATTGTTATGTACTATTATTGCTATTATTATCATTTGATTTGTCAATATAATTTTTTTGCTTTTTATAATCTTTAAAAACATGTAATGCTAAATCCGACAGGGGGCGCTGATGCTGTCGGTATATTTGGGCTTTGAGCCCAGATAAACATGATTGACTCAGTTAACCTATAATCGGAGTGGGTACTCATACTTGAGAATGATCGCAGAATAAGTCGATCGAAACGTCGTATTAAAATTGTAATTATTTGTTTCAATAAATAATTATAAAGTAATCATGTGTGATTTAAATAAAAATTTAAACTTTAAATAGACTTAATACAAATTATATAAATTTGAAATAAAAATTCAGAACAAGATTATAAATCTAATATAAGTAGATATAAATACAAAAAACAATAAATAAACTTAGTACAATTTATATAAATTTAAAATATAAATTCAGAACACAACATAAATCTAATATAATTAAATATAAATATAAAAACAAAGTAAACTTAAAATAAATTATATAAATTTAAATCATAATATCAGAACATAAATATAAATTTAAATCATTTAGATCAACCATGGCAAAAAAACACAATTAACGCCAATTAATTAAGATTTGATTTACCCACACTATAATATGCTAGAGACCTTGAACCTAAAAGTTCTCAGACTATCACTGAATAAGTCAACCTGGCAACTAACTTTGGTTCCAAGTCGATGAAGTCTGTTAATTGGTGAGTTATACATATAATTTGTAACAGAGGTTGGGGTGTAAAATAATGGACAGAAACGGGTTGATTTGCTAGGTATATGGAAATTGATCAATTCTAATAGTTCGTTACAACTAGTCATGTTGTTTATAATAACAAAATAGCACCTAAAAAAGAGGTAATAATAAGAGATAGGAAGATACCATGGATCTGTGAGGAGATATTGAACGTGATCAACACCAGGGACTATTTTTATAATAGATATAAACTAGAAAGAAAGGAGGAGGACTGAATCCAATACAAAATATATAGAAACAGAGTAGTTAAATTACTTAGAGAAAAGAAAAGAAAGTATTTCGAGAAAATAATAGATGACAGTAAATATGATCAGATAACTATGTGGAAAAATCTAAAACTACTAATAGGAAGTGGAAAGAAAGATGATGAGATCTCTGCAATCTTATTTAATGAAAAGGAGATTGAAGATGGGGGGATATTAGCTAATGAATTTAATAAATATTTTATTGATAGTATTACTGATATAGTCACTAATATCCCCATATCCAATTGTGTCTGGAATGCTGAGGAAACATCTGAAATGTTTAGTAACTTCAAATTACTGAATACAAATGAATTAAAAAATATCATTTCTTCATTGAGTAATAAGGGTAGTCCTGATGACATTGATGTTTGTTACTTAAAAACTTGCTTTGATGCTATCGCCAATCCCCTACTGCATATAATCAATAGCTCATTATTGGAAGGCATCGTCCCCAACAATTTGAAACTCTCGACTATTATACCAATCCAAAAGATCAAAGGCACAAATAAATGCGAAGAATTCAGACCAATTAATATGTTACCAATGTATTATTATTTAATTTATTAAATAATATTGGTCAATTTATAATACAAATATATTACATTGTCATTTGGTTGAATGACTATGCTTGACTGATTAGATGTGTGAATGTATAATATTGCTGCCAACATTACTGCTGGTTGCCGACAGTGATACCAATGATAATACACCCTTCCCCTTAAGTATCTAGGCCCAGCCTTTGGGGTCGCTTTACAAGGCGGCCGCTTCTGGTTGTATACCCAGGCGCTGGTTCCTGATTGACCATACCATCATTAGTATCAATGCCGGCAGACTTGATAGGGCTCTGATTGTAGGTCGAGTTTTCACAGTTTGACATGTTGTAGTCGTTAACATCTGACTGAACATTGAATTCATTTTCCGATTTCCTTAAATCTACACGATTCCGTCTTACAATATCACCACTTTCCAATTGCACATTGTATGAGCGGGGGCTTCCATGTTTACTCAAAACTCGGCCAGGCTCCCAATAATTTTTAATTTGGTTATGAATGGTGACGTTCTGACCTGGGTCAATATCCGACAAGGATTTAGAATTTTTATTAAAATGAGATTCGTTTAGACTAAGCCTATTTTTTAACTTATCAACAACATCCTCACAAAGAGTGGGATTCAGCAAAGCTGTTGAAATGGGAATTTTCGTTTTGCAAATTCGGCTCATTAAAAGCTGTGCCGGGGAGTAATTGATGTGTTTTAAAGGTGTGTTTCGATATTGAAGCAGCGCCTCAAACACATTTTTCCCTTCCTTTTTTTTTTTTTTTTTTTTTTTTTTTTTTTTTTAAATGTATAAATGTATTTATTTATTTTTTCATTTAATATATATTTATTAAATCTTTCAATATATGCATCTAATACTATTAAAGTATTGTATAAGGAATGAAAAATATACTAAGATCTTAGTAATAAAATAAATATATGTCTTAGATATAACATAAAAGATACTAACATAAATTTTTTTTCTTAAAATAGGAACCATATAGAACAAAAAAATTGACTTATTAGAACACTTATTACATTATCTTAAATTCCTAAAAAGGCACAATACTTGTGATTATATATATAAATATATATCGTAATTATCTATTAGATAAAAGAAAGTTAAGTCTAGCAAAAGATGCAAGTAAACATTTTTATGTTTAAAGAAAAAGATTGGAAGGTATTCATTATTTAACAAAAATATTTTTTTATTTTAATTTTTAAAAATTAATTAGAAGAAAAATTAATATTCCGAGATATTCAATTTAAAAAACTAGATTTTAAATTAATCTCTCATTTTAGAACTAGAAAAGGGCGGAGATGAGGATTTATCGTTGATTTGAAGTCATTATGCTTCTGGTTCAGGAGCCACTTCTTCTTCAGTCTCCTGCTCAGTTGGAGGTTGTTCATCTTCCATATTAGTTGGTTCATATTGTTCTAAACGCTCTTTTAGAGTGATAACTTTCTCTTCAAGGTCTTTTATTGTTTGTGATGATACTTCTAGTTGAGCTTTAACAGATTCATACTCAGTCATATCAGGCCTTTCATCTCCAAGTTGTTTTCGAAGGTAGTCCAAAGGATCTTCAGGTTTTTCTGATTCTTCATATAAACAAACTAGAGCTTTAGTTAAAGCATCCATAATTCCACATCTTTCTAAATATTTCCTAAATTCCTCACGTTTTGTATCAATAGGACGAAAGTTTGACATATTCAAATAAAATAATTAGTCTGATTTAAACTTAAAATGAAGGAAGGCTTTTTTTTGTATTTTAATTTATTTATCCTGAAACGAAACAGTGTTACCAGGCCAACTAAACAGACACCTCTGCGCTATGGCGGTAAAATGACATGTTACGCGATAGAATTGTCATGGGAATTTATAGCAAAGAAACGCAAGAAAAACTTCTCAGAGAGTCTGATTTGTCGCTGAACAAAGCTATCACATTTTGTAAGGCTATCGAAGCTAGCAAATCGCAGTCCAAAGTCCTACAACAAGAAATATCAGTGAATGAACTTTATAGAAGGCGCAAATTCGACACAGAAGAAAAAGAAAAACAAGACCGTGCATGTTTTGTGGTTCGACACATAGAAAGGGCAGGTGCCCGGCATATGGAAAAGTGTGTACTAAGTGCAAGAAACCAAACCATTTCGCAGCCGTTTGCAAGACTCGAAGCCAGACGTCACAAATCGTTTCGAAGAAAAAATGTGCACGACATCGCTTTAGAAGAAGAAGAATGTGAAGAATTCGATTGGTTTATTAAATAATATTGGTCAATTTATAATACAAATATATTACATTGTCATTTGGTTGAATGACTATGCTTGACTGATTAGATGTGTGAATGTATAATATTGCTGCCAACATTACTGCTGGTTGCCGACAGTGATACCAATGATAATACAACCAATTTTAGAAAAAATTCTCGAGACAGCTGTATTTAATCAGATAATGGAATATATAAAAAACAATAAACTCCTTGCAAGTAAACAATCGGGCTTTCGTATAGGACACAGTTGTGAAACTGCTATACAAAATATTGTTTCAGACTGGAAAAAAGATATAGATAATGGTAAGATGGTACTTGCGGTATTCCTAGGTCTGAAGAGGGCATTCGAAACGATTGATAGAAATATCTTAATAAACAAGCTGGAGAAATTTGGCTTCAAGGGAATCGTCTTGGAGTGGTTTCAGGATTATCTAAGGGACAGATGGCAACGGGTCAGATATGGGTTATATAATTCTGAAAAAGGGGAAGTTAAATATGGGGTTCCTCAAGGCCGTGTCCTGGGTCCAGTGCTGTTTCTATTATACATGGATGATATTGTGAAAGTAATTAAACATAGTGACATTTACCTGTTTGCCGATGATACACTGATAACTGTTTCGGGCAAGGAACCTAATGAGGTAGTAGAGAAGTTAAATGATGAATTGGTGAAAGTATATGATTGGCTAAATTATAATAGACTGAGCCTAAATTCAAAAAAAACTAAATACATGTTAATCTCAAAGGGAGTTTATCATATAAATAGTGATATAAAAATTGGAAATGAAAACGTGGAACAGGTAAAGAAAATAAAATACTTAGGTAATATGATTGATGATAAACTAACATTCAGGGAACACGCAAATTATATCATTAATAAGGTAGCAAAAAAAATTGGCGTTCTTAACAGAATAAGAAAATATATTTCGGCATATACAGCTTCACTTGTTTATAAATCAATAATACTGCCACATTTCATGTACTGCCCAACAGTTCTATATATGTTTTGTAAAACGGATATTGAACGGTTGCAAAAACTCCAGAATAAAGCCATGAGAATTATATTAAAGTGCAATAGGTACACCAGGATAAAAGAAATGCTTGACACATTGGAGTGGCTTAATATAAATAATGGTATACAAATGCAAGTTTTGATATTTGTTTACAAAATAATAAACCAACTTGCACCTCAATATCTAATAGATAAATTAAACGAAATGAAACCAATACATTCCCATGGAACAAGACAACAGGGAGACTTCTACTTGAGTACAGTAAACAAGGCAAGCACCATGAACAGCGTATTCTATAAAGGGTTAAGATTATATAATAACTTACCCGAATACATCAAAAAATCTAAAACTTTATCGGCATTTAAAAGAGAAGTGAGGCTATTGCTAATATCAGAGCAATAATTACTTGTGATTTGTTTTATATATATGTTGTTACTGTTATTATTATTTTTGTTATATTCCTTTTCCCATAATACCAAGATTGTGATTTTTGTTTTTTATGTAGGATTAATTTGTACTGTAGTTATTATTATTATTATTGTTTATGTGTACAAGTCTTCATTTGTTTATTGTCATGTATGGTGTGTTATACATTTATATAAATTTTTTAATTTTCTCATTAATATATCAAAGAATAATTGATACGTCAACAAGAATTATTTTGACCGCGCTGATTTGAAAAAAGATATTTTTATCTCGCGAGACTACTGCGGATTACGCTATTGGAGTCTGCGGAGTATTAAGTCTGGACCAAGAGAGAAAAGATGTGATCCACTTAGCTACAATCCAACGTCATTTCGCGTATAGCCCGCTAGACATTCGGATGGATCACCGAGTGAATTTGAAATCTCAGATGTTATATATTCGATCTCCCAGTCCAGATCGCTAGATCTATTAGCATGTATGTTAGATGCCTGCCATTAATTAACTGAAGGTTTTCTACATTTTATTCGATCGCGACTCTAATGTAGGGAATTTTTGTCAAATATTGAGTGAAAATAATTCTTGTTGACGTATCAATTATTCTTTGATATATTAATGAGAAAATTAAAAAATTTATTTAATATCATTATTTCAAGTTAGAAATATATAAGTTCAAATATTATTTTCACTCAATATTTGACAAAAATTCCCTACATTAGAGTCGCGATCGAATAAAATGTAGAAAACCTTCAGTTATACATTTATATGTTTAATATAAATTGTTATATTTTAGAATGTATTGATTATCTTTATCTTTTTGTATCTCGTGAATTGAATGTATTATTTAAAAACAAATTACATATATTTGTTTAATTGTATGATGTATAGCTAAAATAGCTAAGAATTATTATTATTATTATATTATTATTATTATAATCTTATAAAGAAATATTAGATCAAATTTTGAGCGTCTTAATTCCAAAGAAGATAAGTTTAATTGAATGGAAAGATCATTTATTGGAGCGTCGATGTCATTGCAATGCTGGGCCGCATTCGGCCCACGGCCCGCTGGGTTGGACAGCCCTCTTCTATAGGGAATGTCTCAATCGATTTTCTAAATCATTTATGTTAAGTTCTTTAGCAAAGTTCTTCCGCTGACTGAATTCTGGTAGGCTAAACGTTATTCTTAGACTTTTTTCTTCCTTTCTTTCTCGATCGAATTGAATAGTAAAAGGAAAACTTTCTCTCTCTCTCTCTTAAGGAAGGAGAACACATTGAGAAAGTTATCCGGCTATTCTCTCTCGTCTAGTATCTCAGATGAGTATATTTACTTTTCGAAAAAGAACCTCGCTCTCTCTTTTAGGCCATTTACTCAACGATGAGCCGGACAATTAAGGAAATTAATTGAATTTGCTCAACGGACGGTGGGGGCTTCGGTTTCTTTCTTTTTCTTTTCTTTTAATGCAACTATTCCACGTTACATTCCTACTATTTTATTCGTTCTTATTATAGTGTGAGGGACAGAAAAACGTTTCTAAATTGGAAGGCCTTTATTTAGTCCCCGCGTTTTATTTTTCGATGTATAATACATAGATACTTATACCGGGTGAGTTTTACTATATTTTTCTTTACATTTCCAATATCTAGAAAAAAAAAACTGAATAAATTTCAAAAGAACTAGTACCTGGAGCCACCGAGCGATGCACGGTAACCCCTGACCCCCCCTCCCGAAACCACACACATCGCCCCCACCAATGCAACCTCACCCCCGGATCCCCCACAACTGCACCTCCCACATTCACCCCACCCCGCACCCAGTTTTTGCATTTCAAGCTTTCTAATGGTCCACATATATATGTAGGAAATTAATTGTTTAATTAATTATTTAATTTAGTGATTTATATTGATTTCTGTTTAAGATCATACATATGTTTGCCACATGTCCGTCTGGGCTTTGTGCCCTTCTGAAGGCCGCATTCTTTCTTTTAGGGAGCATTGTGCCCAAGGGCTGGTCGTTTTTTTTTTTTTTTTTTTTTTATCATAATGATGAGAGAAGGAGTTACACCAAAAAAGGTGCAACCCCTAAAGGCCTGGGTTGGCCCCTCCATCGTGAAAAGAAGAAGAAAGAATTTTATGGGTTGGGCGGGGGTCGAAGGCATCTGTGGATACGGGTCTTAAATAGCTGAAGGTTGACTTGGCAACCCCACCCCGCTCATATGTATGTGTATGTGTATGTGTATGTGTGGCTGCTGAAGGAATGTTAGTTGCAACTGCAAGCCAGGCAGTTGAAAACGAGTGTTGATTAAGACGACATGCTTGTCGAGTTGATAGCAAGGGTACGATGTTAATTTTAAGATGAGAGTTTTAAGATCTTTTAACGATGACCCCTAGACACGAAAATGTATTACCCCCCCCCCCTTTTTTTTGTTAATAAATATATATAAAGAATAAATAAGTGTATTATTTCACCCCTATGAGCGAAGGGGGTGAAACCAGCCTCCTACATATATTATGTGTATATTTGTTTACTCGTACACCAATTTGCCCACATTCGTTCATATTGATAAACATTATAAAAAATAAATAGGAAAATAATAATAAAAAAAAAAAAATAATCGTATAGGTTCTGAAATAAAAACATAAAATTAAATAAGATTTGTTTCCAAGTTACCATATATAAAAAAAGCCACGTGAACCACTTTATTTGTAAACACACCTGTTTTGTTATGATTTAGACACCTGTTAATTAAAAACAAACAAAAAATTCCTAATTTTAATATAATATATTAATATTTACTATAACCTATTAGTGGGTTTTAAAATTAAAAAACCAATTAAAAATAAAACATAATTGAAAAAATGTAAACAAACTTTTTTATTGAGATTTTCATCTATAAATAATTACTTTAATTAAGAAAAGATCAATTAAGATTAAATTTGTCGAGGTCCAGACCTAGCCAGATCGCTTTCTCATCCTCAAAACTTGTTAATAGAATTTGTTTCATCAAAATCGGTAGAGTCGTTTTCAAAATAGAACAATGATACAAATATATAAATAAATATACAAACAATTTTTGCTCGTTTAATAAGAGTAGATAATAATGATCAAATATTTAATTAGTCAGCCTGCTAACCAAGTGGACCCGGGTTCGAATCCGACTCGAGGCATCTGGCTAAAATCTCACCCCCGGGGTAGAGACAAATTTAAATAAAATAAATTGTATCGTAAATTGGCTTATGGCTAGAAAGGCCGAAAATCCAAAAAAAAATATTTAATTATTAAATAAATAATTTAATAATAATTAATAATTTAATAATTTTCCAACAATGTTCTGAGACATTCCAGATATTTTGGCCTGTTCCAGTTTCTTCACAGCCTTTACATTTCAAAACTTTTTTAACCTGTAAACTCCTGATGATGGACTAATAAAAAAAAAAGTTTTTAACCTGTAAACTCCTGATGATGGACTAATAAAAAAGTTTTTAACCTGTAAACTCCTGATGATGGACTAATAATCCCAAATATATTGAGTTTGTATAAACCTCTTTGAGTTTTATTTCATTCACTGTGAAACTACACACCCTTTACTTTATTAATTAATATTATGTTTCACCTAAAACCTAGACCATTTTCTCAAAGTAAAAAACAAATCTTGAGATTCTGTTGAAGCTTAAAGAAATTTTTTATTTCGCCTAATCTTAGAGGAGTCAGATTTTTTGTTGCTAAAAAAGACGATGAAAATATTTTTGACGGGAGAGGAAAGTACATTCCTGTTAGGTCCTAGGTGCCTGATACAAATTTTAAAATTTTTAAGAAAATAATATTATTAACCCTTATTTCGATGCTCCAACAACCGCTACAAAATAAAGGCTTCTTCATTGCCAGGTCAAAATATGTTTTGGAACATATTTAACACAAATTATTTTTTATCTCAAAAACCGATAGAGATAGGTATAGGACAATATTAACAAAAAAGTATTTTAATAAAAGGACGGTTCTAAAAACGTGTTAATATACGTGGTGTTCCATTTAAAAAAATAAAGTTGCTACGACTTTTCGTTAGAAATCAAAACGTCGCAATGCTGAAAATATTTTCGATCGATAGAACAAGTAAGAAAATGTAAAATTGAAGGAGACAATAAAGAGTGTGTCTTCTGCTGGAATTATAAATTTTATTTATTTATAACGAGACTATAGTTTCGAGGGCTTTGCCCTCTTCATCAGTCTATTACAATGTATTCACAGGAATTAATTTATGAAATAGACAGATGAAGAGGGCAAAGCCCTCGAAACTATAGTCTCGTTATAAATAAATAAAATTTATAATTCCAGCAGAAGACACACTCTTTTATTGTCTCCTTCAATATATAAAAATTTTGCTACTCTCGGCAAAAACTTTCAATTTAAAATGGAAAATTCTAAATTTTCAGAAAAATCCTTCGATCAGTTTTCCATAAACGCCTAACGATGCCATCGACCGTGAATCACCCTGTATATAGGTATATGTTGCAGTAAAACCCCGTTTTTTAGTAAGAACGGGTTCTTACTAGTTAAAAAACGTTTCACTGAATACCTTTGTGGCAACTAGAGTTTCATTCCCCCTCATTTTGGCTGTTTATTTTCAAAAAATTTTAAACGAAAATGTCAAAAATTACATCCACTACAACTTCGCTTCTAATTTTTGACAATTTAGTTTAAAAATTTTTGAAAATTAACACCCAAAATAAGGGGGAATGTCAAAAATGAAGATTCTAGATCTTTGAACCATTGAAAAGTTTTTGTTTTGCCGAGAGTAGCAGAGTTGTTGATTCACAAAGAGAAACAAAGAGGTTGTCCTCTGCTTTATTATTAGTTTCTAGCCCTCCAGCAGTGACGAAAGAACACCAAGTTTTCAATATCCATATGATATTGACTCCATGAAAAACATTTATAATTGAAGAAAGACTGATGATGAAGACCAAGTCTTCGAAACTATAGTCTCAAGCAAATAAATAATATATATACAGATATATCATCTCGATATATATGTGTGTATGTTTATTTGCATCAAGCAGAGGACAACCTCTTTGTTTCTCTTTGTGATTTTTGAACCAGACTCAACCAACATCAGTAAACTCTAATTGCCACACAGGTATTCAGTGTTTTATCTAGTAACCTAGAACCATGTCTAAAGTTCAAATTCTAACATTTTTTATTTTATAAAAGAGCGAAGCTCATGCCTCTGGCGGGCCTACTTCGAGTTAAAGAATGTAAACAGAGCAAGCCACTCGAGATGGAAATTTTACTCTTAGACTTGCACACTTGCTTGCGAATTGGATAGGAAACGGTACATTGAGTGTTAGTTTTACTATAAAGAAGTTCGTTCAGTATCAGCCATTTTAGTGTTCAAGTTACCTGGATAAGAGATTTCTACTGGGCCTTCTCTTATAATAATTAAACCTTGAAACCAGAATTCGAATCTGTTGTAACTGGAATAAGAATTGAAAAGGATTGTCTACAGAAGCAGTTTGCATTTGGACGACCGGCCCACCTTATTGAAAATCAGCATACTACATTCAACATATATGTAAATATTTCCTCAATGATCATCTCATTAAATTATAAATATTGGATTGGAAACTAAGTAATTACGGTTTTTTTTTAGAAAATCAAAGACAATTTTTTCATGGAACTAAATAACTTTATTCTGTAATGTATTGCCCATTTTGATCAATGACCTTTTGCCATCTTTCAGGCAGCATCATAATCCCACGTTCATAAAACTTCTGGTTTTTATTAGCAAAAACCGAATCAGGTACAATTTGACATCATCATCATTATTGAAATTTTTACCATTCAAGGAGTTTTGTAAAGATCGAAATAAAAAGTAATCAGATGGTGCAAGGTCAGGACTATATGGTGGATATGGCAAAACATCCCCACCAAGCTCCAATAATTTTTGCCGAGTGACCAAACATGTGTGTGGCCTTGCATTGTCATGATGGAATACAACACCTATTCGATTTGTCAATTCGGCCCGCTTTTCTTCAACTGCATTGTTTAATTTCGTTAGTTTTTCAATGTAGACAACAGAATTGATCGTTCGGTTAGGTAGTAAGAGTTTAAAGTAGACAATTCCTTTGTAATCCCACCAAACTGATAACAAAACCTTTTTTTGATGAATACCAGCTTTTGATGTTGTTTGAGCTGGTTCACCTGGCCTGCTCCACCATCTTTTTCGCTTGATATTGTTGTAAACAACCCATTTTTCATCGCCAGTTATCAGTCGTTTTAAAAATGGATCATTTTCATTACGTTTCTTTAGCAAATCGCAGCTGTTAATGCGTTGCGTTAAATGCGTTTCTTTCAGTTCGCGAGGAACCCATGTATCGAGTTTTTGAACATAACCAAGTTGTTTTAAGTGATTTTCAATGCATGTATGTGATACATGAAGCTTCTCTGCAATCTCACGTGTTGTATTGTGACGATCCGAATCGATTATTGCTTTGATTAGGTCGTCATCAACTTCAACTGGACGACCAGAGCGTTTTTTCATCTTTGAGTGAAAAATCACCAGAACGAAATTTGGCAAACCAATTTTGACACTGCCGTTCTTTAAAGGCTTCGTCGCCATAAACAGCACATAACTTTTTGTGAGCTTGAGATGCGTTTTTCCTTTGGGGAAATAAAAAGCAAAATATGACGAAAATGTCCCTTTTGATTTTCCATTTTTCAACGAACGCCAAACGAAAACTACACAACCGATCAAAAAACTTTTTTTACTGATTGACAGCTGAATTGCCAACTATCAAATAACAAAATGTGCTTTACATTTAGACTACGCCAGCAAACCTAAAAATTAAACTGAAGCCATCAATGAGTGAAATCCGCAATTATTTAGTTGCCAACCTTATATAACAAATTTATTGCTTTATAATTTATTAAAATAAAAATAAAATAAACCTTCCTTTTAATACATAAGTATTGAGAACAATTAAAATCCCTACAGTCCACTCAGTTACTTCAGTTTTTTAAAAAAGGTTCCAGTGTCATCCAGAAAGAATCTACAATCGATACATCGGCACTTCTGAGCTAGTTGAGAATTCTTTAATTTTATACAAACCAGTTATTACTAAAAACGGTTTTTTTTACTACAACATATATATAGATATATATACATCGTATTTCTCTCTGTCTTGTGTGTGTTTGTGTTTGAATTAGCAGCAGCAGCATCTGGCAAAGTTGTTGTCTGAATTGTAATAATATGCTAATTAATTAAATTGTAATGGCGTATCTCACTTTCTTAAATTTGTCTCTTTTACTTTCTATTTATTTATTTATTTGTTTATTTATTTAAACAAAGAAAATTAAATTAACAGGATAAGCAGAAAAACAAACTTGCCAGTGGGATTGAACGTACGTACGTACGTAACTTGGAGTTTATGTACGTTTCTTCTTTTCATTCTCTTTTGTAACACGCACACACATATACACATACATAATTAAAACTCTTATTTCCTACTTATTTGCTCTCTAGCTATCTATCTATATATACCGGGTGAGTTTTTTTTTATCTTGAGTCAGTCTTATAACTCAAAAACAGTTCATTATATGACAAAAAGTTTCAAATAAAAGTTTATTTATATCAAGAGGGAAACTAAACTAGACTATTGTTTGATGACCTAGAACAAGCTTTCAAGGGTATTTCGAGGTCAAGTTCTGTTTTTTAAATAAAAACCTATATGTTTCTGTACAGATTCTGAATCTACAAAAAAAACGAAACAACTTTTATAAGAACTATATTTTTATTCGACATCAAATAAATAAAATATTAACACAATTAGATTTCAAAAAAAAAATTCTAATAATTATTTTTAACAATCATTCAACTTAATTATCAAATAATAATGACCAAAAATTTAATTATTAAATAAATTATTTAATAATAAATAATAATTTAATAAATGTCTGGCACTGTTCTGAGACATTCCAGAGTGTATCGCAAGTCATCTGGATGAATTCCAGTTTTTTTTTTAAGAGATTTACAACACGATAAAATGAAGCTTGGGAGGGTGTATTCCTATCAAAGAAAACTCTCGGCATCCATTTCAATGGCAGCCCTATAACACTTATTCCATATTCACCGCATAAATTAAGACCATTTCAATTTTGTCTTAAACAAAAAATGCTCCATTTTTATTATTGTAATACAATATAACTATTTACTGGATTGACACGAGAAATATACTTTTTTAAACTTAAGAATTTTAAATAGTTCAATTAAGTAGAAAATAATCTCTTAAATCTGTGTATAATGAAGTTTTAAGATCAATATAAACACTTATTTTCATTGTTGTGACTTTTCAAATTAATAATTATTTATTTAATAATTAAATATTTGATAATTAAGTTGAATAATTGTTAAAAATAATTATTAAGATTTTTTGAGATCTAATTGATTTAATATTTTTGTTTATTTGATGTCGAATAAAAATAGTTCTAATAAAAGTTGTTCAGTTTTTTTGTAGATTCAGAATATGTACAGAAACATATAGCTTTAAAAAACAGAAATTGACCTCGAAATACCCTTGAAAGCTTGTTTTAGGTCGACAAACAATGGCGTAGTTTATTTTCCACCTTGATATAAATAAACTTTTAAATGAAACTTTTTTTCATATAATGCACTGTTTTTGAGTTATAAGACTGTCTCAAGATAAAACAAACTCACCCGGTATATATTAGCTGACGCCCGGGCATTCGGCCCGGCGTCACCTAGCTACTGGCTGGGAGAAAGGCTGAGATAAAAACTCACCCAGTATATATGGTAATATTCTAGTATGTATGTATTATGTACCAGCATAACACTGGAGAGCTTGGAGCAATTTCAACCAAACTTGGTACACATATGACTTATTTTACTATTTGGAAAAAAATACTGTGGGAGTAAAAGACCCCTAACACCTCCAGAATATATAATAAATTATTTTTAAAATTTAAAAATAAAATTTTAAATAAATTAATAATATATTAATTATTAATATCAATGTTAATAATAATGGAGCAATTAAAATTTATTATAATATTAAATTTCAAAAATGTATTAATTAGTTTTTCAACAATATTTAATTATTAATCGATTTGTTTAAAACAATAATGAATCTATAATAATTCAATAAATAATTATTTCATTTTCTTTATATATTTTTAAATTTAACAGCCGATTAAGGAGGGTTGATGTAAATCAAATCGAATTGTGTAGATATTTATGTATTGTTATTTTTTGAAAAATTTATTTTCAATCAGTCAAAGTATTTAGAATTGGATAACATTTATTTATTGTATTATCTCCTATGATATGTACTATATAGGAAAAAAAATTCAAATAAATTTTCAATTTATTACATCATTTATTTTTACTAATAGATAATAATAATTCAGGTAAATAAATAATTAATTGTTTTGAAATTCATGGGTAATGCTCTGTGTACCGAACTCTGTCTATAGCGAACTGAAAAATAAAACTATATTGTATGAATAAAATATATAATAAATTATTTTTAAAATTTAAAAATAAAATTAATTAAATTATAATAATTAAAATGATTAATATCGATGTATATAATTATGGAGCAATTAAAATTTATTATAATATTAAATTTCAAAAATGTACTAATTAATTAGTTTTTCAACAATATTTAATTATTAATCCATTTGTTTAAAACAATAATGAAACTTTAATAATACCAATAAATAATTATTTCATTTACCCCCTTAATTACGGGTCGATATGCACAAAAATCTAATCAGATCTTAATTTCAATGGACCAAAATTACGTGTGAAATTTGGTTTCGATATTCACTCTAGTTTTTGAGCTAGCTCGTCCACAAAAATTTGGTAACGCACAGACTAACAGACAGACTAACAAACAGACTAACAGACAGACTAACAGACAAACAGATAGACTAACAGACAGACTAGCAGACAGACTAACAGATAGACTAACAGACAGACTAACAGATAGACTAACAGACAGACTAACAGACAGACTAACAGATAGACTAACAGACAGACTAACAGATAGACTAACAGACAGACTAACAGATAGACTAACAGACAGACTAACAGATAGACTAACAGACAGACTAACAGTTAGACTAACAGACAGACTAACAGATAGACTAACAGACAGACTAACAGATAGACTAACAGACAGACTAACAGTTAGACTAACAGACAGACTAACAGATAGACTAACAGACAGACTAACAGATAGACTAACAGACAGACTAACAGTTAGACTAACAGACAGACTAACAGATAGACTAACAGACATTTTGACAAAACAATTGTTATCTCGAAAAATATAATTTTTTCGATGTTCACTTATTAGAGTTTTTTTGTAGACCGATATGCCATGGTTTCGCTCAATTTTTTTAATCAAAATAGTTTCAGCCGTTTTTGAGATATTTCGAAAAAAAGACCATATCCTGTATGGTAAAGTAAAATATTAAATCAATTAGATGTAAAAAAAAAGTCCAAATAATGTGGCTGTATGGGCATAGTTCTCTAAAGCCAAAAAAATCCAAATAATAATTATTCATTTTAATTATTAAATAATAATGATTAAATATTTAATTTATAAATAAATAATTTAATAATTTTCGACAATGATCTGTGACATTCGAGAGTATCGCAACTCTTCTGGATGAACATTTTTCTTCAACAAAAAATTCCCCATTTTTATTATACTAATACAATATAACTATCAACTGAATTATATGAGAAATGAACTTTTTAAACTCAAGAATTTTAAATATATGGTAGTTCTATTAAGTAGAAAATAATCTCTTAATTCTGGGTATAATGAATTATTTATTTTCATTGTTGTGACTTTTTAATTTAATAATTAAAAATTTGATAATTAAGTTGAATGATTGTTAAAAAATTATTATTCAAGATTTTTTTTGAGATCTAATGAAATCATGAGATTTTGTTTATTTGACGTCCTATAAAAAAATAGTTCTTATGAAAAGTTTTTCAGTTTTTACTTTATCCAATGCGAAGCATGGGAGAAAGTATTGGAATCGCTCTCGCTGCAAGCGCGACTTCAGAGGTTCTCAGGTAAAGACTACGGAACCCATAGACTCAATTAAGGTCTACAAATTGAGTATTCAATGAGATTGAATTTTAGCACGTGACGGTTTTGCCAAAAATTACCTGGAATCTCGTCGAGAGGCCAAAAAGTGCCATTTTTTTGGAAGTGCGTGGGGATGGATGGATTGACCAATTTTGATGAAATTTAATATCCTAATTAAGTATCTTGGGGACCACAAAAAAGGTTAAATAAAGTTTTTAGTAAAATTATATTTTAAAGTACTTTCCTCAAGAACATATTAATATTTCAAATGAATTTGGATAAAGTTTAGCAACGATCCGTTGCAGTTTATTTGTATAGATTTAGGAAATGTAAAGAAAGAGTATATGTTTCTATTTAAAAAACAGAGTTTGACCTTGAAATACCCTTTGAAAGCTTATTCTAGGCCGACAAACAACAGCGTAGTTTAGTTTCCTCCTTGATATAAATAAATTTTTAAATGAAACTTGTTTTCATATAATGCACTGTTTTTGAGTTATAAGACTGTCTCAAGATAAAAAACTCACCCAATATAATAAATTATTTTTAAAATTTAAAAAATACAATTATAAATAAATTATAATAATTAAAATTATTAATATCGATGTTAATAATAATGGAGCAATTAAAATTTATTATAATATTAAATTTCAAAAATGTACTAGTTAATTAGTTTTTCAACAATATTTAATTATTAATCCATTTGTTTAAAACAATAATGAATCTTTAATAATACCAATAAATAATTATTTCAGTTTCTTTATTATATTTTTAAATTTAACAATCGATTAAGGGGTTGATGTGAATCAATCTAATTGTTATTTTTGAAAAAATTCTTTTTAATCAGTCAAACTATTTAGAATTGGATAACATTCATCTATCATATAATCTATGGCACATATAGAAGATAGAATATAGAAGTGTTGTATTTAATATAAGCCATCAGCTACGCATTGTCTATCCTTTTCGCTCTTTAGGCGATTTTTTGTTGAGGTGTTGTTTGTCTGGTGTTAGGGGGTGTGGTGCAGGGGGTGTGGTGCAATGCAGTCACGAAATTACCCCCAAAGGTGAGAGGGGCTACCCCCCTTTCCTTCTGCAATATTATTCCTTGCTATATTTCATTAGAGGGTTAGTTCTACTGGATATAGCGAGCGGGTGGCCCACCCCTCTAGACCGGCCATACAGGATGCGCGAATTAAAAAATCTGTGATGAATCACGCGGGGGTGGGGGTGTAGGATAAAAAAAGAAGGAGAAGGGTTGAAGAATGCATTCAGGATGAACATGTCGTAAATTTCGCTTATTATTGCCTCAGTTTAAAAAGGCGCTCTTTTTACTCCAATGAAAGAGAGAGAAAACCAAGGGTGGGTGTGAGGGGATGAAATAAAAATTAAAAAAATTTATCGTTAGAATAGAAATCTATAGCTCTTAAAAATAAGTAAATAGAATAAATAAATCACTTCATTATAATTATAAAATTAATAAATAAACGTTAAACGCTTGATGTGGTTGGCGTTAAAGAGCCAAACATCAGGAAGCTCCTTCGTTGATTTTTTTAAAGCCTGAAGAAGAACAGAAAATCCTCCCGAATCCTCAATCTTTTTAAGAAAATAAAATTGCATCAATTCAGCGCTCCATCTTCAATAGAAAATACCTCTAATTAATTAAATTCTCTGATTTTAATACATAATATATAATTTTTTTTTTATACTAAACTAATTAAATAAATTTTGATCATTAGGGATTTTTTCGTTTCACATATTGGTAATAGGTATATTTAATTTTTAATAATTAATTGTTTATTTATTTTGATATAAATAACAATAAATAAATAGGTATCATTCTAGTTAATTATTGTCAATTCAATTATATTTAAATTATATTAATTTTTGTATTTATTAGACAATATCATTTTATAAACCACTATACACACAACAATAAAAATAGCACTAATAACACTGCACAATAAAAATTATTCCGGGATCTTAGTGTCTGAAGAGAGAATTGGAGTCGAGAGGAAGTGAGTTGGAAACTCATTCGAACACGTGGAGGTTTTAGAATAAATATATGTCAAGATGGCCAAGTGAAAGGAAAGTGAAAAAGTGTATATGCTCTGTTTCGTTGTTTATTTTATCGTTTATCTTCTATCGTGGCGTTAATATTTATTTATCGTTTCATGTGATTAAGTGTCGTTGTTGTTGAGAAGTAATCAACAACAACGACACTTAATCATATATATATATATAATAAAATTCAAACTTGTTTAACCGAATTGTTATACACAAGACCAGATTAAATAATTATACTATTTTAAACACTTTTATTTTATTTATTTTTGCCATCAAGTGCAAAATTGATAATTGCTAAATTTCCAAACAGTACATTAGCAGGATAGGGTAGTAGCCAGGGTTTAATATTAATTGAACAAATTCCAATGTCAATTTTTGTTTATACTTGCACTAATATTTATATTATTTTAATTGGAAAGTGACTTTCTCCGACTTCATCCTTTGATTGTTGATTATTTTGAGCCGTGCACAATCCCCATTCCCTACAGCCTCGTCAAAAATAATTAATTATTAATTTTTAACTTGAAGAAAAAGGAGAGGGGGGCTCGTCTTAAATGGGAAGAGAACCCAGTGAGGATCTTTGGAATGGTGCGTGGGTGGTGAGGGTGGTGAAGGTGGTTCTCCAGTCCAGTCCAGTCCGCTGATGACCAATGATGTATGGCCTTACTGGGCCTGTCAAGCTCCTTCGGCGCACTCGTCACGTGTCACTCAATAAGCCGCACACGTGTGGTGTCCTCCACCCCCATCTACCGTGTAGGGGCGCTAATTAATTTTCTCTGGCGCATTTCTGAACGGACACCCACCCTCAAAGGGGGTGGCCGTTTGATTTATGACCAGCACAGACAACTTTCAAACTGAGTGGGGGGTGGGAGGGAGGCAGGCTCATCGGCAGAACAGAGAATGATGGTTATTTAGACAAATCGAAACGTCACAACTAATAAAGAAAACATTTCTCAATTAATCATCAAAGATGAAGAATATCTTTCAAAATTTATTAACATCCCTTGGTATAAAGCCATCGCTATTAATTTAGTTTTTATTATATAGAAAACAGGTGGAGGCTTTTCTTCGAAAACTTTACCTTGCATTTTTTTCTAGAAAACGGACATACCTAATAGAAAGATGAAAAGACTTTTTCTAAATACGTTTGGAGGAAAGATTGAAAGTGAGTGGATATTGAAGATAATTTATTCATAAACCAACGTTTCAGAGGCTATTGCACAATATATGATTGTTACTCACACTGAAAGAAGAAACAGTGGGGAATGTCATATTGGAATACCCTCACTGACTTTCCAAACGCCTGAAGAAGGAGGCAATATCCTCCGAAACGTCGGTTTATGAATAAAAAGATAGTATAAATTATCTTCTTCTTTTTTTTACTGATGATCAAAGCAAGACCAAGACCAATTCTGCTCATCACTAATTAATATAGGCAGAGGGTGAGGATCTTATATAAGATTGGAAATGTTTTTAAGACACGGTACCTACGGTTTCTTCAAATTTTGCAGATGCTCGTGGAAAGAGAGTGATTTCTCAAACCCAAGGTTACCCAAACTATGTTCCGCAGAATACTGGTGTTCCACGAAAAGTAAATACATGTTCCGAGAGAGCCTAGCAAGATTTTATTAGCAGACTTGATAGGTATTTTTGGTATATTAGAATTCAACTAATCTATCCTAATATCAAGAAAATTTGAAATTTTACCTTCTGCTATTTTTATGTGATTTCTTGTTTGATTATTCATAAAATAGTGAATTAATAAGGTAGCGTGAATTCAATGCGTATTCACAGCTGATATATGAGGCGTTCAAAGGCAGAGTGGACCATCCCACTTTTGTTTTTGTTTCTATGATAAATCCAGCAAAATAGAGGTAAAGGTTCGAGGCAATAGTGGTACCTGTGCTGTAATCTAGAAGGACGTTTAAAAGCCAAGTTTAGACCACATTTATCAAAAATCTACTTTAGTTTTTTAGTTAATTTGGTGTTGGTATTTAGGGAAACATTTTTTAAAATTATTGGATAAAAAATACTTGGTAGGCTCCACATTAAGATATAAAAATGATACGAATTTATTTTTGGAGAGTCTTTAATCTCGATATATATATATAGGGTGGCTAACTCATCTTCAGGAGAAACAGAAAGAAACTCTTAACAAAGTAAAACGTAACAGTTACTTTCTGTTGCTCCTGAAGATGGTTTACTTACTTACTTACTTACTACTTCTTACTTCCCGTGGCCGAACAACATTTCCAATGTTTTAGCCTCCTCTATAATGCCTCGCCATTTTGTCCTATCCCTTGCTATAGAGTTCCAATTTCCTTGAGCACCTAACTCTTCAAGATCTCTGGTTATATTGTCCATCCATCTTTGCCGTGGTCTACCTGGTGGTCTTCTTCCTATCGGTTTTGCTTCGTAGATCCTGCTGATAGATAGCTCGATCTTCATCAGCACGCACCACATGTCCCACCCAAGCTAGCCTTCGTGATCTTATACAGCTCGTGATGTAAGGCTGCCCTGTTAATTCTCTCACTTCTCTTGCACTTCTAAACCTCCATTCGCCGGTAACACTATCTCTAATCATTCCACTTATTCTCTTCAAGATCTTGTTTTCGAAGGACATTAGATTTTTCTGATCAGATAGGGTCATTGTCCATGTCTCACACCCATAGAGCACCACCGGTCGAATAATGGCGTTGTAGATTTTAATTTTAAGTTTTCTTGAGGGATTTTTATTTTTGAGCAGGCTATTTAAGGCTGCCGCACAACGGTTTCCTTTCATTATTCGAGTCTGAATTTCCTTGCCTACTTCATTCTTTGTTGTTATAAGAGTCCCTAAATAAGCAAAATCATCAGCATACTCGTATCTGGCATCATCGCATCTCAAGCTATTGTCGTCGTTGTTGCTATGTCTTGATACTTTCATTGCTTTGGTCTTTTCAGCATTTATTTTAAGACCAACTCTTAGGCCCATGTATTTGATTTTATCATACATGTCCACCAAACCTTCTTCTCTATTCGCTACAATCGCAATATCATCCGCATATGCAAATACTTTATGCAGACTGAAGATGGGTTAGCCACCCGAAATATATATATATCGAGATTAAAGAAAGCGGTTTTGTTGTGTAACAGGCTCGAGATTATTTTGTTGAATATCAAGAGTTGTTGGCGTACCTGAACGTTTTCTTTTTTTTGGTTATCTGCCATGTCTGCCATGAAGTTTCACTATTTGGGATGTTTTTGAGGTCGGGGTTCGTTGGTTGAGGCGTTGATATCATTTCGGGCATGGGGCAAAGCCCCTGGTCGATATGGGACTGTTCACTGGTTAGGGATAATTATTTAAAACAATGAAAGACAGTGAGGAAATGAAAAAGAAGAAAAAATAAAATAAATATATTCCAATGCACTTTACAATGTATATAATATTAATATGAGATAATAGGATTATAAGAGGTCTGCTCAGCTTGGCAGCTCGATCGAGAGTGACTGCAAAAATAAATTCGTTTTATTTTTATATCTTAATGTGAAACCTACCAAGTATTTTTTATCCAATAATTTTACAAATCTACTTGATTATAGAGATTTATCAGCGAAAATGAGATTTATGGGTTGGCCGACTTATATGTGGTAGAAGGCTATCGGCGAGGGGTGAACCGCAATTGGAATTAGGTGTACACGTCTTTGGAATTATGTGGAATTATTTTGGAATTCATTAGATAATGCCCCTACATCTATTGTCTTCGACTTATAAATGAAAGTGGAAGTGGAAGTAGGTGTACACGATACTAGGTCGGTGAACAACTCCTCAATGACAATAATTATAATTCTTATTCACCGATACCTAGCGCCTCTACTACTTGATGATTTCGTTAATATCTTTTTTCGCTACAAAATAAGTAAAGTGTTTCGTTAAAATTTAAAGTGTTCCGCCGTAGGAAAAGTTTGGGAAATCCTGCTCTAACCCAACTAGAGTTCGAGCTGTCCTATACTTAAACATAAATTTAAATATTATCACTTTTAATTAATAGATTGTTGAAATCAATAATATTTAATTATTAGAATAAAATAAACAAATCTTTAATTAGTTTTTAATTGTTACTAAAATAAAAATTAATGGATATTGTTACACTTTTTCACTATATATATTAGTAGTTAATTACACAACCCTACAAAAAAATTTATTTTCTTGTCCTAAGGTTTATTTAATGATTTTTCTATTCATTGTGCACCAAAATAAAAGAAAAATACCTATAATTTCGTATAAAGTTTGCTTTTGTAATGATTAGTACCTGGCCACCGAGCGATGCCCGGTAAATTTTTGTTTCAGTTAATAGCTATATATTAATCCCCGAAACCCGCCCCCTCGCCCCTCCCTGGACCCCATCACTTCATTCCACCTCCTGCACCCTCCCACCCCACCCCACCCCCGGAACCCCGTACCTCCCCACGGCCCCCACCATTGAACCCCACCTCCTGCAACCCTGCCCACACCCACGCACCCAGTTTTTGAATTTATAGCCTTGAGTGGCCCACAGATTATGTGTATATAGGCATATAAATAAATAGGGTATATTTTTTTTTTAATTAAATAACAATTTTTGAGTTCATCAATTAAATTGTCAAATTAATATTTGTGGGGTTTAAAACTCGATTTATAATCAATAAAATTAAACCAATTATTTTACATGAATTTATGCATACATTGTTTTTGAGCTTCGATTCCGGAGATTACTTCTCCACCATCGAGTGTCGTTGATCATCTTTTAGTCCTTGTTTTTAATAAGAGGAAAAAACTAATTAAAGAAAAAAACCTCTTTTCCGATAATTATTTCAATTCCATTATTTCTCTCCTCCAATCCCTCCCATAATCAATAAAATTGACCAATTTTTAATATATAATAATAATTGTAATAATCTTATTGTGGGATATAAAATTAAAAAACCAATTATCTATTAAAAGGAAATTGAATAAAAATGTAAATAAACATTATAATCGAGATAACCACCTGTTAATAATTATTGTGATCTCAAATATTACTGATTAATATCTAATGGGACTCAAAAATAGGTCAAAATGACCTTTTTTGTCGTTTTGACTATTAATATCTACAAAACAAGAGCTAATCGGTAATTTTTATGGTGATTTTTTAATTCAGCAGGTGGAAATACATAAGAATCAGCTATTTTTGAGCCCAAGGCATTTTCATTGTCGACCTGTGTTATCTTTTATATTATTTATCAATTTTTTCTCGTTTATTTCAATTCCCTCCGTCTATAATTTATCAATATTAGCCTGAAATTTCTCTTTCTCTCTCTCGATAATAATTTACTAAAATCTGGTGACAATTGTTGTTTCCATCTTTTTCCAACCCCTCTGTGTCATTAGAAGGATTTATATAAATCATAGCCGTTTATTTGGGATTAATTCCCCTTCAGTAAGGATTTCAGACGATTATCCGTCGGTCCGACTGTCCTATCCAGGGGTGGCTACTGCCTACTAACTACTGGCTAGAGTGCATTATTATTACTAACAGGGTTAGTGGAATTAATTTCAATCAACGGACAGAGAGAGGGGATCATTACGAGGCTTAATTAATAGATCAATCCAATAATCATTAGCCAATACTGAGATTGTTCTCGGATTGATTGACAGACAGACAGAATCTGATTGTTGACAAGAATGTAAACAAACTAACATCTTAGAAGTAGCAGACTACAGAGGTTGTACTTTTTTGGTGCAACTTCTTCTTGTATCAAAAAGGGCGAATCCAAGAATTTTTATGGTGGGGGTGGGGATAATGTATATATGGTGCCCGATGTATATAAGATCTACTTTTCCAAGCGGGGGGGGGGGGGCGTCTCTGACACACACATAGAACTTTATTTTCGATTTTAAAATTTTTTTTACAAATTTTAAGTATATCTCATATTTTAAGTTAATTAAAAAAAAAAAAAAAAAAAAAAAATTGTTATAAATTCCCTGTCGATTTGGCCGCCGTTTTTTGGCCTCTGCGTGCGACGCACGTGTTGCACTCCCGCCAGGCACGGGCCTGAATGGGGAGGCGATCGCCCCCTCCGCCCCCCCCCCCCCTGGATCCGCCCTTGGTATCATATCATAATAAATAAAAGCCAAAAAACAAACACAAACGTTATAGATTTGTAGATGTATTCAGAAAATATTTAACAATCAATCAAATTCAGATAATAAATAAATATCTATTAGTTTTTAATTATTATTTATTTATACATTATTCAAAATCATAACAATTGTACTTAATAAGCTGAAGATTGGCAGACAAGTGTGTATTAATCAAGTACACCTCTAAGACAAGTTTGGTGTCAGAGAAATTACGGATTGTCAAAATTTTCACAGAGCGTACCGTGTCTTAAAAAAGATTTCACTTTTTTCTCCAATTTCCGATTAATTATTGTTCTTTTGAAAGCTTCTCATTATTTTTATATAAAATTTTAATAATAAAAATATAATATTTTCAAAAAGCGCGCTGTTTCTAAAACGCGATCCCAGCGCTACCTGCCGGATCCAATTGGGAATCTAAACCATCAAAAGATTAAATGAATAAATTAATTAAAAGAACATTTTCTATAGTATAAAATTGTGAATCTAAACCATTCTCGTATCATCTTAATCATACACAGAAAATTTCATCAAAATCAGTCCAGCCGTTTAGAAGTACATGTACATGCCTTTTTGTTATGAGGGTTGTATGTCCTCAACGCAGCTGTGATCTAACTTTTATGTATTAAAAAATGTGTTTCGATATTGACTGGTTTGATCATCTAGTTAATTAATGTTATACATATTTAATATCCTGTAAAGAAAAATGGAGGAAAACAAGGGTAGTTCTCTTCAAAGTAGTATGAAATAAAAAGGTAAACAATTAACGTTTATATAAAATTTATTGAGTAATCAACAAAGGGAAGGTTTAAGATTTGTATGTAGTTTAGTTGGGATCGATCAAGGAGAGTGTTTGGGAAAGGTACAGGCCATTTGGAGCCTGGGTCCCGTTCCTCGATGCCGTGCGCAAAATTGAATGCGCCGTGTGGGGCTGTCTGCGCTGCTCAAGATATGGAGCGCCAAAATGCCCTTTCTGAATTTGCTCAGAAAGAAAAGGGTTGGTTTCTTGCCGCTGGGGTGGGCAAGGGAATATATATGTTGTTGTTTACCAAGCGATCGGGCGAACAAAAATACATTTGGCTAAGCGTGGCTTAGTGATGTTATTGATGAACCTTTCAGGATAAAAAGAGAAAAATAATTAAAGAAATGAACACGCATAGGATATGAATTTTAGCTATCAGAATATTCTTACCTTCAGACCCATACAAGTCTAGCGAATAACACACCTAATGCAATTCTAAGACATGTTTACCATGTGGAGGTTAATAGTATAAGAAATAGTTTGGCGCGGTCGCTGGGCTATCGAGAGTAAAAACTTGGTGGGGGAGTGAAGTTGTAAATGCGTCCCATAGGGGGCCGGGTGTCATGGGTGAGTTCAGGGGTGTTTACTCCTCAGTTTACAACTCTGGCTTGGCGCTACTGTCGAACTTGCCTCTACCACTAGGCTATCCAGGGGCCGTTCACTCTCTAGTTTAGCACTCTGACAGATTATGTGTATATAGAAATATAATTAAATTCCGTATAATTTTTTTTTAATTAAATAACACTCTATCGATTTTTTTAATAAATTAAATAAATAATAAATAATAATTTAATTTTAAAATTAAAAACCAATTAATAAATAAAACATAATTGAAAAAAATGTAAACAAACTTTTTTATTGAGATTTTCATCTATCAATAATTACTTTAATTAAGAAAAGATCAATTAAGATGAGATTTGTCGAGGTCCAGACCTAGCCAGCCAGATAGCTTTCTCATCCTCAAAACTTGTTAATAGGGTTTGTTCCATCAAAATCGGTGGAGCCGTTTTGAAAATAGAACAAAAATACAAATATATACATTTTATATTATTAAATGAGCATCGCTCGGAGGCCAGGTACTAAATATATATACAAACAAATATATATATATATATATATATATATATATATATATATATATATATATATATATATAATTTGTGCTCGTTTAATAAGAGTAGATAGATAGATATAATTAAGTTTTTCATCTCATGTTTAGAAAAATCAAACTTAAATGAATTGAATATTAAATTTTCATTTCAATATAAGTATTATACCAATTGTAAATAATTTTGTGTTATATAAAGTTATTTCTTGAGGTATCCGAAGACGTATTAGATGTTATTATCAATTTCATATAATTATTGATATTTCACTAATAGTCGAGTGGGTAGAGCATATGCCTCGTAAATCAAGCTAGCCCAGGTTCAAGCCTCACTCTCGGCAATCCTATTTTAGTCTGATCCCTACATATTTGAAAATAAACTAAAATATATAGTATCGCTAATGGTTGAATCCGATAAAGCCAAAAAAAAAAAAACATTTCACCAAGCCCAATTTTTTTTAAATTCATCCATATTTATTTTTAATATTCCCGTTTACAACAAAATCAAATTGAGCGCGTTTCTGCCTACCTCGACTTTAGCGTTAGCCCTTTGTGGTCTGAGTGCAAAACAAAAACAACAAAAAACAAAATGGCGGCCGAGATCTATTGTTTTTTATCTTTGGGTGAGTTACTCATTTGACTACTGGCAATTTTGAACAATATACATAAAGATAATCTCTTTATTTACAACAATAATGGATTTGGAATAATGTATAAACAAATAACAATAATTAAAAATACATAGGTAATTTGAATTAAATAAATTTTAATTTGTATTTAATTGTTATATGAAAGGTAGGTAGAGTTTAATAAATTCGAAAAACCAATAATTAAAATGGAATGTTGCTGCCCTCTATTGGTAGTTGCTTTGTACTTGTTGGGTGGGTTGTCTATTTGCATTGGAAACTACCGGTTAGCGTAAGGCATGGCCTTTCGGTAATTGCTCAAGTCCTTTGAGGGACAAACTTGGCGACAGCATAACATATAATGGGCCTGTCTTAACTCGCCCTTAACCCTTAGCCCTTAGCCTTTAGCCCCACTATCTACATAGATCTATAGTTTAGTCCAACTAGAGTGGCGTTTAATTCGATTAGCTAGGTCGTTTGATCGCGGACAACCCGAACGCCCTCTCACGCCCCCTCGGAGAAACTCGATTACAACCCCCAAAGGGTTACTTATTGCGTAACACACCCCCACCACCCACACACCCCTTCAATTTTGAGCCTTAAAACTCACACACAAGCAGAGATAAAAATAATTCAGACAACAAACAACATCTAGACAAAAAACAACAACAACTATTTTTAATTCATCAGATAAAACGTTTTACTTTAGAGAATAGGTATTTTAAATTTTTTGCTACAATTATTGGAATTTCTGATGAATTAAAAATTAAATCAAAAAGATTAATATTAACAACAACAACAACAACAACAGAACTTATTGACAATTTTTAAGCTTCGATCACAAATCTCTAAAGTTTGACAGGATGGGATGTTCTAGTTATCTAATTGTTTACTTAATTACGCGTATAGGTATCAACAATCAGTATAACAATTAAAACAATACAAAATTTTTAAATTAAATAACATATTAATTTATACTTTAATAAGAGGCAATTTCATCTGATAAAACGTTTCACTTTAGAGAATAGGTAATTTAAACTTTTTGCTACAATTATTGGAATTGTAGCAAAAAATTTAAAATACCTATTCTCTAAAGTGAAACGTTTTATCGGATGAATTAAAAATTAAGTCAAAAAGATTAATATTAACAACAACAACAACAGCACTTATTGACAATTTTTAAGCTTCGACCACAAATCTCAATAATGTTTGACAGGGTGGTATGTTCTAGTTATCTAATTATTTACTTAATTAATTATTTATACAATTAAAAATAAGTATCAACAATCAGTTTAACAATTAAAACAATAAACAAATTTTAAATTAAACGGTATTTATACTTAAATAAGAGGCAATTTCAACAACAATCTGTATCGCTAACTGATTTATGTGAACTCTAATATATATCTGATAAGCTAATTATTTTCTGGATATCTAATTATTTAGTTAATTAATTAGATGTAAGAATAAGTATCAACAATCAGTATAACAATTAAAACAATACAAAATTTTTAAATTAAATAATTTATACTTTAATAAGAGGCAATTTCAACAATAATTTGTATTAAAGTGAACTTTAATTCTCGTATATTATCTGATAAGCTAATTATTTTCTGGATATCTAATTATTTAGTTAATTAATTAGATGTAAGAATAAGTATCAACAATCAGTATAACAATTAAAACAATACAAAATTTTTAAATTAAATAATTTATACTTTAATAAGAGGCAATTTCAACAATAATTTGTATTAAAGTGAACTTTAATTCTCGTATATTATCTGATAAGCTAATTATTTTCTGGATATCTAATTATTTAGTTAATTAATTAGATGTAAGAATAAGTATCAACAATCAGTATAACAATTAAAACAATACAAAATTTTTAAATTAAATAATTTATACTTTAATAAGAGGCAATTTCAACAATAATTTGTATTAAAGTGAACTTTAATTCTCGTATATTATCTGATAAGCTAATTATTTTCTGGATATCTAATTATTTAGTTAATTAATTAGATGTAAGAATAAGTATCAACAATCAGTATAACAATTAAAACAATACAAAATTTTTAAATTAAATAATTTATACTTTAATAAGAGACCTGTGAAGTTTAGGAACCTCTGAATTATACCATTAAAAAAGTATCAACAATCAGAATTGCGAAAATAAAACCCTACAAAATCAACATTTATGCTTTAATCAGAGACAGTGTGAGCAACTAGGTTTACTATACGAGTAACAATAGATATCTAAGTTTTAATTTTAATTTCAAATTAATAATTTTCTATTTATTAATTAGTTTACAAAAAGATTGTATTTCAGACGCAACAATTAAATATAATTATCTAATAATTGACCCTTTCTGTTTTTTATATCTTTCAATGAAATTACCCATTGTACACAATAGTACGAAGTCGGTGCCAAACATATAAATTTTATGAATCGAACTCGACGAATCTTACTTAGTATGTTTGGCGGGTACGCCCGCTTATATAGTTTGTTTGGCACCGACTTCAAAAAGTAATTTCATGTTAATATTTCGTCGTTTAGTTGTAACTAAATTGGATAATTATTTTATACCTTTTAGTGGATTGTATTTTATTTTTAAGTTATTATTATTTTATTTGTTGCATTTAAGTTTTTTGAAGTCGGTTTTATTTTTTTTTATAAAAAATTATATATGAACGAATCTCTTGTTATCATAAAACGACTTAGATTTTTTGCAAGTGATATCTTAATAGTTAAGATATAAAAAAAAAATTGAGAAAAATTTTGTTTACATTAATTCAATGAAATATAATAATTCAAATTTTTATCTAATTAATTCAACCAAATGAATAGTTAAAATAAATATTTTTAAAATTCATTTGATTGAAAATAGAATAATAAATCAAATGTATATACTCATCTTCTTGTCAGAAATACATACATACCTATATTTATTATAAATAAAAAAATATTCAGGTTTATATCATTTCTTGTAGTAATTACGTATTATTCCATTTAAATACCCTACTATTAAATTTAATTATTCCACTATTTTACTCAAATAATAATATTTTACTTATTGGTGCTTGGTTCAAATAGCGGCATCTTAACTATTAATATATCTAGAATTGATCAAAAAATATGAGAATACTTAAAATACGTATATTATTTATTCATATTGAAGATATATCGATTTCGCCATAATTAACTTCACCATTTATTCATATCAAATATAATTTCTTAACTATAAATATATCGTTTTTTCAGTGTACGGTTCAAAGAGGAAAATTAAAAAAAAAAAAAAAGTTGACTAAGTTATGGGAAGTCTCTAATATATACCTGATAAGGTCTAATCTAATTTAAATGAAGGTTATGTTATGATAAGGGAAATATTATTATGGGTGGGTGGATCTTGTCGTTGACAGCTCGTGCTTGCTTCTCTCAACCATGAGTACCTACAAGGGTAAAAAGGAAAGAAAGAAAGGGCTTAAAGAAAGAAAGAAGAAGAATAAGGGACGACCTCCAGTCACGCGCCCTCATTGACCGGAAATGGAGGTTTAGCCTTAAACCGGAAGACATTCATAGCCATTCCATCCTCCTTTTTCTATCTCTTTCACAATGCACCCTCTTCTATCTACCCTCCCCCCACCCCCCCCCCCCCCCTCCCCCCACCCACACACACTTGCCCATTTCTCTTTTCCATTCCCTCAAGCTACTTTTATACACAGATTCAGCTCGATTTATTTTCAAACTTTTCATCCAGCTGGAAAATTGGGATTATACGAAAAAAAATCGTGAGTGTCAAGCTACACTCATACTCGATGGAAATACGTAGTATAACTTCTTATACAGCAACGGTTATTTATTTATTTCTCTCGAAAAAATATTAAATTATTTCATAGTCACGTGACTGGCTATTAAGTAGCTATTATTTCACTATTCTACCAATAAACTTTCAAATATATTAATAGTTTCATTTTTAATAATTAAATTAATAATAATAACATAATGAACAAAAATTTAATTAGATTATTTATTTTCATTATTATGTTTGAAGTTTAATAATTAATAGTATAAATAATTAAAATTATTATTCAATTAATTATCTAATTATTTATTACGTAATTAAAAATTATTGATATAAATTGTTTGTATTTTTCTTTTTTATCTTATTCTATTAATAAATCGGTTTCTTGAAAACTGTTCTAACGAAAATTCAATGAAAATTAAGGACTATTAGGTTTTGGGGTCAAGAAATTGATCTCTTAGGTTCCCATTTTCGAGTAACTTTGATTTGATAGATTGTTTCTTAATTAGAGTAATTATTGACAGTTGTAATTAATCTCAAAAACAACTCAAACGATTTCGATTAAACTTTATTAACCATTTTCGAGGACAAGGAATCAATAAAATAACCTTCTTATGCAGCAAGGATTATTTATTTCTCTCGAAAAAATATTAAATTATTTCATTGTCACGTGACTGGCTATTAAGTAGCTATTATTTTACTATTCTACCAATAAACTTTCAAATATAGTATCATATTTTAATAATTAATTTAATAATAATAACGTAATAAACAAAAAATTAATTATTTATTTTCATTATTGTGTTTCAAGTTTAATAATTAATAGTATAAATAAACAATTCAATTAGTTATCTAATTATTTATTACATAATTTAAAATAATTAATATAAATTGTTTATATTTTCATTTTTATCTTAATAAATGGTTCCAACGATTGTTGTGCCGTCGAGAATTTTTTCCTTAAATAAATATAATTAGTCTTAAGGGTAATATTTTGGCAGTCGGCTTCCCCTTTTGATCCTCGAATGTGACCATTTAACAATGGGTAAGGGATTTTACAACTTCTTGGACGTAAATGTCAAATGGGTCTTAACACATGTCGATTGTAAAAGTCATTTTTGCGTGGAAATTTCTAGAGAGTAAATTTCTAGAAATGGGAGGGCTCAATGATTTTAAGATACGTCCCGCTAATTAAGAATTTGGCCTATGAGAAGTAATTTTAAAATTTCGACTCTTCAGGCAGGTTTGAGTCAGATAGAGAGTTGGCAGTTCGAAGCTGAAACCCAGTTGGGGTGGTCAGTTGTTAATTGGAGTTGAGAGACGAGTTTTAAGCTCTCCAGCCATCAGCATGGAGAAATATATATTTATAAATAACTAATAAAAAAACCAATATTAAATAATACTCTTTTCTCTAAATACATCCAATTACCATCAAAATAGCATCAAGACTGAAACAGGTCGAATCGCTTGGGCGAGTTACCAAGACCTTTCTGCGGAGACCTTCTTCGAGATATATCGTCAAATCGTCAACCTTTTTCTGGTCAAGAAGGGTTGCAACCAAAACTTTAAAGTGTTGTCGTAACACGATTTCAATGCTCCCATCTTCGGGTAACTTTAATTTAATAGATTTTTTCGTAATTAGAGTAATTATTCACAGCTGTGATTTATCTCAAAAACAACTCAAACGATTTGGATTAAACTTTATTAACCAATTTCGAGGACTAGAAATCAATAATATAACTTTTTTTCTCTTAGGGAAAGTGGTGTAGGTTTTAGGTGAACCATGATATTAATTAATAAAGTAAAGGTGTGTAGTTTCACAGTGAATGATATCAAACTCAATATATTATTAGTCCATCATCAGAAGTTTACACTTTTTAGTCTAATGATGGACTAATAATCCAAAATATATTAAGTTTGTATAAACCTCTTTGAGTTTTATTTCATTCACTGTGAAACTACACTCCCTTTACTTTATTAATCATTAAAATAACCTTCTTCTATGCCGCAAGGATTATTTATTTCTCTCTAAAAAATATTAAATTATTTCATTGTCACGTGGCTATTAGCTATTATTTTACTCTTCTACCAATAAACTTTCAAATATAATACCATATTTTAATAATTAATTTAATAATAATATCGTAATAAACAAAAAATTAAAAAGAATTTATTAGATTATTTATTTTCATTATTATGTTTAAAGTTTAATAATTAATAGTATAAATAATTAAAATTATTATTCAATTAATTATCTAATTATTTATTACGTAATTAAAAATTAATAAATATAAATTGTTTGTATATCTTTTTTTATCTTATTCTAATAATAAATTGTTTTCTCGAAAACGGTTCTACCGATTTCAATGAAAATCACGGATTATGGGGTTTTTAGGTCAAGAAATTAATATCTCATCTACCCATCTTCGGGTAACTTTAATTTGATAGGTTTTTTCTTATTTAGAGTAATTATTCACAGGTGTAATTTATCTCAAAAACAACTCAAACGATTTCGATTAAACTTTATTAACCATTTTCGAGGACGAAGAATCAATAATATAATTGAATAGCTTTGGTTTTGCCGAGAGTAGCAGAGTTGTTGATTTACAAAGAGAAACAAAGAGGTTGTCCTCTGCTTGATGCAAATAAACATACACACATATATATCGTGATAATATATCTGTATATATATTATTTATTTGTTTGAGACTATAGTTTCGAAGACTTGGTCTTCATCATCAGTCTTTTTTTAATTATATATATATGGATATTGACTCCATGAAAAACATTTATAATTAAAAAATAAGACTGATGATGAAGACCAAGTCTTCGAAACTATAGTCTCAAACAAATAAATAATATATATACAGATATATTATCTCGATATATATGTGTGTGTTTATTTGCATCAAGCAGAGGACAACCTTTTTGTTTCTCTTTGTGAACCGATAATATAACCTTCTTATGCAGCAAGGATTATTTATTTCTTTCCAAAAAATATTAAATTATTTCATTGTCACGTGACTAGCTATTAGTTATTATTTTACTCTTCTACCAATAATCTTTCAAATATAGTATCATATTTTAATAATTAATTTAATAATAATATCGTAATAAACAAAAATTAATTAGATTATTTATTTTCATTATTGTATTTGAAATTTAATAATTAATAGTATAAATAAACATAATAATTATTCAATTATCTAATTATTTATTACGTAATTTAAAATAATTAATATTAATTGTATGTATTTTCTATTTTATGTTAATAAATTGTTTTGAAAATCACAAATTATGGGGTTTTTGGGTCAAGAAATTGATCAGGTTCTCATTTTCGGGTAACATTAATTTGATAGGGTTTTCTTAATTAAAGTAATTATTTCAAAAACAACTCAAACAATTTCTATTAAACAAACTTTATTATCCATTTTCGAGGACGAGGAATCTATATAACCAAGTTTCAGCTTTGGAAAAAATCATTTTGATAGGTCATGTGACTATTATTATCATTATTCTTTAATCTTATATTAATAAATGAATAATTATATATATATATATATATATACAATCGGTTTTTCAAAAACACTAACGATTTTAATGGAATTGAAAATCTACCATTAAATTAACAATGAAGCTCTTGTCTCTTGATATGTGAATTAATTGTTAATAATTTCATTATATTCATAAATAAATAGTTATTTATTATATTATTATTATTTGATTTATCAATATTTTGTGCTTTTTAAAAAATATTAATTATCAATTTGGCAACTATGAATTAAACAGATGGCAGCACTGGACGGAAGCGCCTGTATTTAGGCAACCGCAATAGATGCTATTTAGGACTCGTCAAGGTTAGTAGAGAGGTTTCAGATATAGCAACCAAAGTTTTAACAAACACATCAAAATTTATTTATTTATTTAAAATATATTGATTAGTTAGGCATATGACGTAATGTCCTACTCTAGGAAATACATAAAAATTTTGCGAATTTCAAATTTTAGGAAAAACCATATATTGGGTCTTTTAAATAAAAGTTTTCACTTTTTCATTTATTTTCTATCATTAAATCCATTAACGTCTATATGTACCATACTTTAATCTATCTATCTATAAACTTATTATAATCGGGTTGCGCGACGCCGTCGACGTGATTTTTTTTAATTTTAAAACCCTCTTATAATTTATGAGAAATAAAATTTGAGAAAAAAAATATTTAATTAAAAATGACCAGTAGAACCAGCCCATAATACCACTTAAAGGCCTTGGAGAAAAATGACTTGACCCAGCTCATTGTCTGTGTCCTTACAAAAGAGAAATAAAACCTTTTTAAGAACTTAAACATATAGTAACGTTAAACTAAATTCTTCGATTGAAATTAATTAATAAACCTATCCAAATGAATCTTTCCAAAGCTGAAATCTGATTATATTGATTCCTCATATTCGAAAATGGTTAATAAGGTTTGTTTAATCGAAATCGTTTGAGTTATTTTAATTATTTTAATTAAAAAAAAACTATCAAATTAAAGTTATCAAAAATGGGAAACTGACAGATCAATTTCTTGACCCAAAAACCCCCTAATCTGTGATTTTCATTGAAATCGTTAGAACTGTTTTCGAGAAACCGATTTATAATTAGAATAAGATAAAAAAGAAAATTCAAACAATTTATATTAATCATTTTTAATTAAGTAATAAATAATTAGATAATTAATTGAATTGTCTATTTATACTATTAATTATTAAACTTGAAACATAATAATGAAAATAAATAATCTAATTAAATTTTTTTGTTTATTACGTTATTATTATTAATTTAATTATTAAAATATGATACTATATTTGAAAGTTTGAAAGTAAAATAATGTTCTATTTTAATTTAATTACAAAAGTTGTAATCAAAGAAGACTATACCTATATATTTTATAGTAGAAATTGCAGAAAGTTGTTGAAATATTGATCTCACGAGGAAATATTATTATTATTATTATTATTTGCCTAAGAGATAGAGAGAACTGACAAAAACGGGAAACAAGAATCTATAGACAAGGAATTGATAACAGAATCAACTATGTACTAGGTAGGTACAGATAAATACAGATATTGAGTATAGAGGAAAGAGAATCTGTTGAAATGGAAACGATTGATAGGGAAATAGAATTGCAAGCTCCAGCCCCTCCATCCCTCAGTATCAGTTTCGATATTTAACATCAGACAACATCAGTTGGGTTTACCAGTTTGACGTTTGCATTTGGTCCAAATATGGCGGATTTAGCGTTACTCGGTAATTTTTTGCTTTAATTAAAACCGATATATAGCTTATATTATTAAACGAGCAAAAATTGGTTATATATTTGTATCTTAGTTCTATTTTGAAAACGGCTCTACCGATTTTGATGAAACCAACTCTATTAACAAGTTTTTAGGATGAGAAAACGATCTGACTAGGTCTGGACCTCGACAAATTTCATCTTAATTGATCTTTTCTTAATTAAATTAATTATTTATAGATGAAAATCTCAATAAAAAGTTTGTTTACATTTTTTTTCAATTATGTTTTATTTTTCATTAATTGGTTTTTTAATTTTAAAACCCACTAATAGGTTATAGCAAATATTAATTTAAATATTAAAATTAAACAATTTAATTGATTGAAGGATGGGGAAAAGAAGACCAATCGACTTGATTGGGGAATAATGGAATTGAAATAATTATCGGAAAAGAGGTTTTTTTATCTAATTAGATTTTTCCTCTTATTAAAAACAAGGACTAAAGATGAATAAGGACACTCGATGGTGGAGAAGTATTCTCCGGAATCGAAGCAAAAAATACAATGTATACATTAATTAATGTAAAATAATTGGTTTAATAAAATTTATAAAATAAAAATAAAATAAATTTAATTGATTGAAAGGATGGGATGGGAGAGGAGTGGAGGAGAAGAGGGTACCAATCGACTTGATTGGGGAATAATGGAATTGAAATAATTATCGGAAAAGAGGTTTTTTATCTAATTAGATTTTTCCTCTTATCAAAAACAAGGACTAAAGATGAATAAGGACACTCGATGGTGGAGAAGTAATCTCCCGAATCGAAGCAAAAATACAATGTATACATTAATTAATGTGAAATAATTGGTTTAATAAAATTTAAAAAAAAAAAAATTTAATTGATTATAAATTCGAGTATTAAATCCCACAAAGAGTTAATAAGAAATATGATTATATATTAGAATTTGCCAATTTAATAACTGGGGGTGGTGGTGGATGGTTAAGGAGGTGGGGTGCGGGGTTGGTGGAGTGGCGGGTTCGAGGTCCAGGGGGCATAGCGGGGGTGCGGTGCGCAATGGCGGTACTGGGATTGTTATCCAGGGGGCGTGGCGGGGGTCCAGGGGCGTAGCGGGGCTGGTATGGGGGTGGGGTGCCGGGGTGGGGTGCAGTGACGGGGTGGTTTTTATCAGAATTTTAAATTAAAAATAATATTAATATATAACTTTTAACTGAAGCAAAAAGTTGCCGAGCATCGCTCGGTGGCTCCAGGTACTCTTATATTATTAAACGAGCATATCAGTTTCTCGAAAACGGCTCTAACGATTTGGATGAAAGGCGGTGGCTCCGCTTCAGTGTGGATGTAACTATTTGAAGCCCTGAAGAAGTCGCCAAAGTTGACAAAGCGTTGGTTGAAAAATACAAAAAACGTGTTCTTGATTCCCATTATAAACTTTCGATTTAATACACATTATAGACAAAAATGATAATAATAAATAATTTACTTAATAAAAAAACAATCAAATTAGAGTTACCCGAAGATAAGAACTTGACCGATCGAGCTAAAAACCCCTAATTCGTAATTTTCATTGAAATCGTTAGAGCCGTTTTCGAGAAAAAGATTCTATATTTAAAATAATTGATCATTTAATAGTATAAGATTATTAACCATTCTTAACACATTTCTACTAATTAATAGTTTCAATATAAATTTTATTGCCAACTTGATAAATTTAAAATCCCTGGCGTTTTATTATAATTTAAAAATGTTTTATTATTATTTAAAAATGTATAATAAAATTTTATCATATAATATCATTTCTGGGTTCTTTATTTTTTTTGTCACCCCTGTTGCCTGTGTCCTATCACTTTCTCTTTCGCGATACTTTCTCTCTCGTATCATAATAGAAATTCAATAAATGTCAAAATGAATTGAATTTTTAATGTGTGGAATGAATATGCAAGCCATGTTCTTGCTCCTATTCTGAATGGTACAAGGGAGGCGGGGGCGGAAAAGGGGTGTGCAAAACAGAGGGAGGGGAGAACTAATATCAACCCCCCTCCCTTTACCCACCCTTCTTTTTAGCTATAAATTTAAGTACTTAAATTTTAATAAGGCCATCAAACATTGCTATAACAATGTTTAAGAATCTTGTCTGAATTTATTAGTTTTATAAATTACTGAAAGAAAACGGAAGAGGGAAAAAGAAGAGTGTGTGTGGGGGGGGGGGGGGGTGATAAAAAATGTGATATTAAAATATTTAAAATTTTTCGGGGGAAATTAATATCCATAATGGATACAAGTTTTTTTTGTTTTTTTTTTGATTAAATATTATAGAAGAGATTTATATGAAATTTTATAATTGAAAAATTATTATTACTAGGAATAATATTAATAAACCCTGCCAATAACGAGGGAGAATCAAATACCCAGAATATCTAATATATATCTAGCAGCTGCGAAGCCCGTCTTCGGCGTGCCTCTTGCGAGTCAAAAATTACGTCCCCCACTCCTGGACTTAGCTCTACAGAATCTTCATCGCTTAGGTTGTTTTCACTATGCTAAGTTATATTATATTAATTGTTGTTTGTTTTCAATAAATAATTATATAATTAATTATGCGTGATTTGAACAAAATTTGAACCCTTAATAAATTTATTCACACACTTTAATACGGCTACATAATAGTATCTACAAGGGTATATAAATATAAGAATTTCATTTCAAAGCGGGTACCGCTTTATATAACAAAAAACTTTTTTAAATAATTTAAAATATTTTATTATTGTTACAAAATAATGAATATTTATTAATTAATTATTTTGAAACAAAATGTAATTATTATTAATTAATAATTATCAAATTAATAATGTAAACAAAAACAAGAAGAATAAATTTAATTGAAAAGATTGTGTATTTTGCAGAGAGTAGCAGAGTTGTTGATTTATAAAGTGAAATCCTCTGCTTGATGCATGATAGAATAAACATATACCCATGTGGCAAGTCTGAGACTAAACCGACTTGAGCGTATCGATCTGACATCCGACTGTTACCATTTATGAGACACATGGGTTTTACGATCAGTCGGAGATTGGCATTAATATCAGGTTGGTGTCAGAATGCCCAACTAACCGAGTCTCGGGATTTCGACGGACATTCCCTCAGGCGGAGACCTATAGGTACATAACGAATTAAAATATATGTGTATATACCATATAATTAATTCGTTTGAGAGTATAGTTTCGAAGGTTTGATCTTCATCGTCAATCATATTAATTAGAAAACCCACTAATAGTTCATGCCAAATAAAATTGAATCGTTCATTTCAAAAACCACCCAAGTCACACAATCAGAACTTTTCAGGAATCAATAAAAACTGTATAATTCACAAGTAAACGAATTTTCAAGGAATTTTTTAGGCTGAATATAGTGTTTGGACTGAACGAAAAGTTTAATTTTAATTTTTGGAAAGAATGTTTGAAAAATCTTGGTTTTTGAAATGACCGATTGATTTAATTCAATTAATCAGGAAATTTGAATTATTATTTAAAACTATAATAGTTCATGCCAAATAAAATTTATTAAAATTAGAAATTTTAAAATATTACATCAAGCAGAAGATTTCTCTTTATGAATCAAAACAAAACTCTGCTACTCTTTGCAAAACACAATTTTTTTAATTAAATTTATTATTCTTGTTTACATTATTAAAACTGGATAATAATTGAATAATTATTAATTAATAATTATTAAATTTTTTAATATAATTTCAAAATAATTAATTAATAAACATTCATTATTTTGTAATAATATTTTAATTATTTTAAAACCTTCCCCGGAATCCAGGGGTGGGGGGCGGCCTAGCCGTAGACGGGATTCACAACCTGTGTATTATATTTATTTTCCCTGTATAAATAAAATTAATATTTTTTGAAGTGAAACTTTTTTAGCGACTTATCTGCTCGAATATTTTTGTTACAATTAAGGGGAAACGACCTAATAGAGGGAAATAAATTACCTACGAGCCTTTATTTCCAAATAATAATTTAAATTTTCCTAATTTTAATAAATTTTACATAGCGGGTTTTAAAGAAAAATAATTAATTAGAGAGTAGAATTTAATGCGTAAATTGATGGGAAGGCAGCCTAAGCATAATGAAAACCACAAATCTCCTTATATTATTTAGTTTTCACAAGCAGAGATTGAGGTGGAGAGACCATCCTTGTTAAGGTTTTGTCCAGGTTTCCTTAACAAGTTATGGAAAATTTCGGAATGGCTAATGCGCCGTTTGCTCCTGGTATCGGGTTTTTGTGCGGAATTATTTAAATTACGTTTTGTCTTTTGATGGAAATCTATGATCATGTTATTTGTTAATGAGCAAACTTTTCTATTTTTTATTTCTTGATTGTTAATTGTTAATTTCTTTTAATTGATTTGTATTTATGTTCATTAATTTCTCTAGTTAATAAGTATTGATGTTTTGTTGACCTAGCCATCAGAGGACTTGTGCCTCTAAGCACATCGAGTAATCAAAGATTTATTTATTTATTTATTTATGAGTCGCACACATTTTTTTCCCCTATTTTTTGTAGGTACTTTTGTTTATGAAAACTATTTTAGTTTCATTTGAAAAGCAACATTTTTTTTTTAGAATGTGGGCATGTATATCTGAATGGTTTGTTTTAGGGATGTTTCAACCCCTGTGTGTTGTGGTCTATACCACCCCTTTGGGCATGTTCTCGCCTCGCTTTGCAATATCAATTTAGTATATTCCGCCCTCAACTGTTTGAATTTCTAACGAGCGAAAGACTTCCGTTACAAGTTTTCATTTTCTACTTTCACATGAGAGATGAGGGGGTGGTTTTGGAAAAATAAATGCCAACCCTCTATGTATGTATGTATGTATAGTGGCCTCGAGAATCTAATTTGAAAATATTTGCTAGCTTCTTTGCGTTCATTTATTACCCGGAATAAATCAAATATATATGTACAAAATTCCATTTTTAAATAAACATCCCTTATTCTCACTTCTGAATTAAATCAAACATCAACGGATCTATTAGAGTTTATCCATAGTCGTTTGAAATATTAATATGTTTATGCCTATACATACTATTTATACTATTAATCATATATCACCGGCTATTTGAAGTCAATGTTGACTTGAATCAAAAATAGCCATCGATTCTCATATAATATCATAAAAATATTATTTAAAATTATTTTACTATAAAAAGTAAGCTTAATTCAGAAAAATAAAAATAATATGTATAATAAATATTATATAGCTCCAGAAACTGACAATCTCTGGTTCTACAAAACCTCGCGCATGCGCGGGACAAAATTTCGTAACAAGCAACCATGAATCGTGAGAGGCAAAACAAGATTACCCAAGTGGTAACCAATCCACCCACCCTCGAGTGGCAACCGGGCATTCAGATTCTGGGGGACCCGGACCATCACGAAATCAAGGAAGAAACAATGGAAGAATAACGTCAAAAATTCATACATATCTGCGCACCTTTAACATCAAGACACTCATCCGGCCAGGAAAATTACGTAGCCTCGACCATGGAACTCGATAACACGTTCCAGAAGGTGGAAGGTCCAACCAGAAAGAGACATCAAGCTTTGCGTGATCCCAAGGTCTAAACGCAAAAAAAATATTATATAGATATATATTATTTATTATACAATTTTATTATAATAATTTATTATCTCAAAACGTTTATTAGAAATAAAAATGTTTGAAGCTTATTATTATATCTAATTATTTGAAATTGGAATAAATAAAATAGTCAATTTCTTATTCTTTTTAAATAATTGTTTTAATGATAAATAAATAAAATTTATTGACATTGTTAATCGATTTATTGAATAATAATAAATAAATATTACCTTTATTAAATTTTTGACAATGAATCGTATAATAATGTCAATAATTGTTTGTTATTCAAACAATTAAAAACTAATTAAAAATTAAGTATTTTTTTCTAGTTGATATTGAGAAAGAGTTACACCAAAAGAAGATCTAGCTCATTTCTATAGGGTTTCTAATTAATATGATTTTGTTCTGACGAGAGCAACAGAGCTGATGATCTTTAAGGAGAAACCAATGAGGTTGTTCTCTGCTTGATGCAAATAAATATATACGTAGATATATACAATATAAGTTTTATGAAACTAATACTTGAGGAATTATCTATTCTACATTGAAATTTTTAATGGTAACCACTTTAAAGGTTAATATTTATTTAAGCGTTTTGAGATTTGGCGAATGAATCAGAAAATGATAATAAAATTCAATTTATAAATAGAGAAATTATCTCGAAACGTTTGAGGGTTTTAAATGAACGTTTTAAGATTGTTCTTTATAAAGGATTTTATTTATTATAATTTCGATTATTTGCTCACTTACTTACTTACTTACTTGGAAATATTTGGAAGTACTTGGAAATATTTGGAAGTACAAGTGGAAGTGATAGTGTATAGCATATTAGGTCGCGGTTCACTCCTCGTACCTAAGTATATGTGCGCATTTCTTATATGAAATATTATTAAATTTTAATATGTATAATAATTAAAAATTGAATTGTTATTTAATTATTAATGATCTTAAATTTTTAATAAGCTTATAAGATGGTAATTGAATAAAATAAATAAATAAATAATAGCCTTATTAAATTTTTAAATAAATTTCTGATAATGAATCAAATAATAATGTCAATAATTGTTTCTTATTCAAACAATTAAAATGAAATTAAGTATTTTTTTTAATTGATATCGAGAAAGAGTTACACCAAAAGAAGATCTAGTAGTTCTGGTAGTTCCTTTCTATTGGGTTTATTGGAAACGATTTTGTTTTGCTTTTATTATTAGTAATACCGGTAGTACTCGAGCAGATGCTCGGTAACTTTTTTCATCGTTAAAAGCTTTATTTTAATATTATTTTTAATTTAAAATTCTGATAAAAAGGTCGATTTTTATTTGAGAGCCGTTTTCAAATTAAAAAATACAAATATACTAGTATATAGTATATTAATTGTTGTCTTTCTTTCAGCTTAATTCAATTATACATATTTCAAATTTTCCGCGCCGCAATTTATTCAATAAATTCTATTTATAAAATACATAGATATTTATAATATATTCAATTATTTCCATACTTATAATAAAGTCTAATTCAAAAATATTCATTTAAGTAAAAGTAAAAAGCAAAGATTTTTAAAATAGTGCTATGCTCTAGTGGTAAAGTGTATGCTTCTGATGCAAGAGGTCTCAGGTTCTAATCTGACATGGGGCAAATCAATTTTTTTATTGAGATTTTCATCTATCAATAATTACTTTAATTAAGAAAAAATCAATTAAGATGAATTTTGATAAGGCCCAGACCAAGCCAGATCGTTTTCTCATCCTGAAAACTTGTTAATAGATTTTGTTTCATCAAAATCGGTAGGGCCGTTTTCAAAATAGAACCAAGATACAAATATATATATATAAATAAATAAATATATATATATATATATATATATATATATATATATATATATATATATATATATATATATATATATATATATATATATATATATATATATATATTAGGGTGTCCCAAGCCTAGAGGTAAAGTGTATGCTTTTGATGCAAGAGGGGGTGATTTTTTTTGTTAAATTTTATACGCATACCCTCTATATTTTTTCTATTTGATCTTAATAACATAAATAAAAAGTATTATTGCAATAGGATAAAGATAACCCGTGCCGACTTGAAGTTGAAGAGTAGATGGAGATCTTGTACAGGAATCACATTGAATTATTTGTTAATTATTTATTTTTAGTTAAATAATACTCCACAGTTTTTAAAGGGCTATTTAATAATATTTTACATTAAAACAAATATATCTTCTTTTCAATGTTTGCTTATATTCGGACAGTCCGAATATAGCTTCCTGTGTTCTTGTACGCAGCGTAACAAATATTGTTTCTGTTCCTCCTCCACCGTAATAAAATCATGAAAGTCCTGCATTAACTTGATCGCTCTTTCAACTGTATCATTCTCTACTCTAAGCATTGAGACCGTCTTTTTAGCATGAAGAAACGAAGTATTACTTGACCATGTGGAAGGAACATCAATTTTTAAACGAGTGAATAATGTCTTGCTTAAAATCATCGATATTCTTCTATGAAACAAAAATAAATTAATCATTATTAATTAACTATACTTCTATAGAAGAACTAGATACATTTAGGCACGTACAACACTAGTAGTTTTAATTTTCCATACAATGAACCAAGTTCTTCTTTAGTTGGAATATATCGTTTTCCATGGGTCGAGAAATTTTCTTTGGCTAAATTTCACACAATTTTTGCTTTTGTTTCAAGATCCACATCATCATCAAAAAGTGATAAAACTGCTACTTCATCAGTCAAATGCCACAAATGCTGGGTAAACCTGCAAAGTAGCCTTCGAAATAGTTTCTTCTATTTTTTCGTAAGCTTTCAATGATTTAAAAAAGCACAAATCTCTGTAGGGTCCTTTAACTGCCAAGATGCACTGAAGCCATGATTTGACGTATATTATCACAATAAATAAACAGACATCTAACAGTGCTGCTTTGTCTTTGTCAGTTAGTTTAATCTGAGAACTGAGTAACCCTATCTTTAGGAAATAAATTGCTCTAGCCATTCATCGAACTTGGTGCATAGCACCCGGAGGTCTGATTTTAAATTTTCTGTCTGTATCTCCACCTAAAAATATCATGGAAAGCTCTATTAGTTCTCGATAGTCATCTCTGACTACTCGATTGGTCTCAGGTTCTGTGTTTTTGATCACTGTTAGCAAATCTTCATGTGATTCTATAAATTCACTTTAATCAGAATAGGAATCATTAGGTTGGTTCATGTAGTACCGATGAAGTTGACGGAAAAAGAGATTTGATTCGCCGATTTTATTCTTTAATAGCTCGAATTCGCTCTCTTACCTCTTTAGCAGTCAATTGTTTTTTATCAACTCCACCAAAATGACCAGGTCGACCCGGCTTTCTATGACGCAGTAAGAACAGCATATCTTCTTCAATTTTAATTAGTTGAAGTGCCTCCGCATGAACAATATCAAATTTATTGTCAAGATTACTTACAAATTCTTCTTGACGTCGTTTAAACACATCTTGTGATTTATTTGCATTTTTTTGTAAGTCTCTCCAAGCTTGATACAGGTTAACAAGTTTCTTCACACAATTCGGTAATGATTTGGTAGGAATTCGTGGCTTCTCCCAAAAGATAATACACTCCCGAATAGTGAGATTAGAGCTTTCATTCACAGTTAAATTCACTTCGCGGATATTATAAAACAATATTGCGAGAACTTGTCCAATTGAGGGAAGTTTCGATCCCGTCATTTGATGTTTAGGGTCATCTATTAAATATATATATATATATATATATATATATATATATATATATATATTACAACTACGTAATTCCACCGGCATGTTTAGGTACTAATCAAGAAGAACATATATAACTGGCAAAGTTTTCATAAACTATAAGGATAATAAGAAGTAAGCGTGCACGCGCTCAAGTCAACAAGTCCTGCCAAGTTAATTTTGCAAGTCGGCACGGGTTCCCGTAGTTTAAATTGCATAAAATTTTATTTACAATTGTTTTGACATAAAAGGAATAAATTAAGAGGGTATGCGTTTAAAAAAACAACTTTGATTTTTTTGGGACACCCTAATATATATATACAATTAAATATATATATAAATAAATATATATAAATAAATAAATATACAATTTTTCCTCGTTTAATAAGAGTAGATAACTAGAAAGTATGGGTAAATTTTTATTTGCATCAAGCAGAGGATAATTTCATTGATTTCTCTTTATCTTTTTCTCACATGGATTTTTTAGTTTTCTTTAATACTTATTTGACAAAAAAAAATATTCGAACTCGTTTATTTATTTATTTAGGTATTTATTAAATGATAAAAAGTTGAAAAAATTTCTGATCATTAAAAAGTTGTCTAGAGTTGTTTATTTGTTTGTTATTTGGAGTTGTTGAGTCCTTGGAATTTATTATTATTATTATTATTTTTTGTTAAACCAATTTAATAATTTCTAATTCTATGTCGTCAGCAAATTCAACGGGATCTCAGTAGAAAAAAGTTGAAAACGTATTTAGGTATATTGGATGAGAGACTCTGTTAAAAAAGATACCTAGAGGAACCAAGGACCAGGCAGAGGAGAAAAACAGAAAGAGAGGCAACAAATGACCATGATGAAAACATTAGCAGCAGAAAAAGAAGAAACCGAAACGTCAAAATGGCTACGGTTAACATTTTATTAATCAATTTAATTTAAATAACTAATTCTTTAATAATATTATTGATAAATAATTTAAAATCTTTTAAATAAATTTCTGATAATGAATCGAGTAATAATGTCAATAATTTAAATTTAATTGCTATTCAAACAATTAAAAAAATAATTAGAAATTATATATATTTTTTTAATTGATATTGAGATAGAGTTACACCAAAAGAAGATCTACCTCATTTCTATAAGGTTTTAATTGAAACTAGTTTGTTTTGACGAGAATAACAGATGCTGATCAAGGAGAGTGATCAAGGAGAAAGCAATGAGGCTTTCCTCTGCTTGATGTAAATAAATATACACGTAGATGTATACATACAGAGGCGACTGTGGGTCAGTGGTTAGAGTGTTGGGCGACTGGCCTGAAATACGCTGGTTTGAGACTGAGTCTCGGCAGATATTTGCAGCCTCCTCCTCTTGGAAAGCAATGGCAACCTACCAAGAGTATAATTGCCTAGTAACCTCTCCAAACTAGCCGTTCGGAACCGGCGTTAAAAAGTAGGTCTCGTATATCTGTGTAAAAACAGATAAGCACTCTCAGCATAGGTATATGTGAAGAGGAGCCGAAATGTCAGGGAGACCTGATATGGCACTTAAAGAAGAAGTAGGGGGTCGGGTAGGCTAGGCGGTAGCATATCAGCCAGCTAACCAAGAGGACCCGAGTTCGAATCCGGCTCGAGGCATCCGGCTAAAATCTGACCCCCGAGGTAGAGACAAATTTAAAATTAAAAATAAATAGTATCGTAAATGGCTTATGGCTACCATGGCCGAAAAGCCAAAAAAAAAAAAAAAAAAAAAAAGAAGTAGATATATACAATAAGTATTATATAGATATATCTTATAAATAAATAGAATTCTTATTATTCTTATTATTAGAAATTTAAATGTTTCTAGTTTATTATAATTATTTGAAATTGGAATAAATAAAATATTCAATTACTTTTTTTTAATAATTGTTTTAATGATAAATAAATAAAATTTATTGACATTGTTAATTGATTCATTGATTAAGAAAATTAATCAATGAAAATTTGGAAAAATAGTTGGTTTAAAAAAACTATTATAGAAAGCTTAATATTTATACAAAAGTTGTTTTATTGAAGATTTATATATACATATATTTTCTACAGACTATAGTTTCGAACGTTTTAGTTTCATCATCAGTTTTTTTAATTATAAATATTCTTGCTTATGTTTATTCGCATCAAACAGAGGACAACCTAATTGATTTCTCTTCATCAAAGATTATTTTATATCACAATCTCAATTTGTTTAATCTTTTTGTTCTTTATTTAGAAAAAAATAGATAAAATTCTTTTTTTTTTTATTTGTAGCCAATTTGTACTAGATTTGTATTTAGATCTATTTATTGTCACCCGCAAAGAGAAAAGAAAGACAAACAACAACAACAACAACAACAACAAAATAAAAGGTTTAATCTTGTTCGACGTTGCACAAAAAGAAAGAAAGAAAGAAAAAAGAGAGAAAAAAACCTCGAACCGCTTTTGCCGGAAGAAGAGGGATTTTTTTTTCAATGCACAAAGCAACCCCCTTGAGCGGGGGTGGAATGTGTGAGTGTGTAAGTGGGTTAGCAACGAGCCAATGGCAACATTCCACCCTCAAGGGGTGGATTTAAGTGGACCCTCGGCAAAGTAATAGATCGGGGTCCAAGGGGGGCGATTTATATAGTCAAGAGAGGGGTGGATTCGATTGTTACCCCCTCGCTTATTCGCTCCTTTAACTTTTGCAAAAGCCCCAAAGGGGATGAATTTGATTGCGAAATAATGAAAACGAAGGTGACAAGTTCATATTCAATTGGGGGAGAAAAAGCAAAAAAACAACCCTTAAAAGGTTCAAAGGTCATCAAACGCAATGTGTGTCAATAAAGGGTTGCAATTTAAAGAATTTAATTTTTCAAATTTTCTAATAATGAATTAATTGATTAACAATGTCAATAAATTTTATTTATTGATCATTTAAACAATATATTGTTAAAAAAATAATTAATAAGAAATTGAATATTTTATTTATTTTTAATTGGCTAGTTTTATATTCATTGATAGAAATTCAATTTGGAATATTTTTGGAATTTATTTTAGGGGGAAAAGTAATTGAATATATTAATTTAGAAAAGAATATTTCTAATTCAAATATATTGTTGTTATAGCAGGTGTTTTACGAAGTGGGTTTTTTTTTGTTAAAATTGTCTCACAATTCAAAATGTAAAAATAATTGAAATTATAAACAGACATTGTGGTAGACTAAAAATTCAGTTTATTGACAAAGTTTTTTTATTGAAGTTCTTTTCAATTTTTAACCGACTTCAAAAAAGGAGGAGGTTCTCTATTCGATTGAATTTTTTTTTTTTTTTTTTTTTTTGTGCCTATGTTACCTCATATCTCCGCCAATTGTCAACCGATTTTGAAAATTTTTTTTGCATTGGGTCCAGTCTAGCTTCCGATTGGTCCCATTTTTTTTCGATTTTTTTTCATAGGTATTAGACCTTTTTTATTAGGTTTGTTTAGACCTAACCTCTTTGTTTATGAACCGATTTCGATGGTTCTTTTTTTATCCGAAAGGGGGTGTCTTAGGATGGTGTCATATTAATTTGGTCAAGTTCTGACGATATAATCACTATTAATAACATCACTAAAAAGAGAAAAATAAAAATTTTTAAGAAAAAATAAAAACCGACTTCAAAAAATTAAATGCAACAAATATAAAATACACTAAAAGGTATAAAATAATTATTATCTTATTTAGTTACAACTAAACGACGAAATATTAACACGAAATTACTTTTGAAGTTGGTGCCAAACATATACCTTTTATGAATCGCACTCGACGGATCTTACTTAGTACGTTTGGCGGGTACGCTCGCTTATAGGTATAGTTTGTTTGGCACCGACTTTAAAAAGTAATTTCGTGTTAATATTTCGTCGTTTAGTTGTAACTAAATAAGATAATAATTATTTTATACCTTTTAGTGTATTTTATTTGTTGCATTTAATTTTTGAAGTCGGTTTTTATTTTTTTCTTAAAAAATTTTTTTAGTACAACGTTTCGTCTCTCTCGAGACTTTTCAAGTACTGCAAACAAGAACAAAAATCAATTAGGTGAGAGTCTTCACAAATCAACTAAATATTCAGGTACAACCAAAATCACAAATATCACAAAAACAACATTACTATTACATAAGACTCACCTCAATTGGTTAGAACAACATTGGTTGAAATAAAGATAAAAATAACTGAGACATAGTAGAATTTTTTCTTTCTAGATTGATACCATAAAACAATATAAGTATAGATGTAATTGACAGATTGTTGTAGACATTGGCATGGGTAGAGGTAGGATTGTTGACCCGATGTCCAAATTATAATACTATATTACTATATATAATTTTAAATATGGTAATAAATCAGCAAATTTTATTCATTGATCAAATTTGTTACTTTTTAGAAAAAGAAAAAAATAAGCTGATGTGTTCTGATGTGGCCATCCACTTGACTTTACCATACAACCTGGCCCCTCACTTATATTTAATAATAATAAAATTATTTATAATCATTTAGGGAGGGGGTGGTTAGTTTTTCCATTTCTAGACTTCTGGGACCCCACTGATTATGTATACAAAATTTGGTTGAGTTTGCTCAAAGGACCTAGATTTTTAAATTTTTAACTCCCCTCCAACCCCTTAATTTTGGGTCGATATCCACCAAAATCTAATCAGCTCTAATCTCAATGGACCAAAACTACGTATGAAATTTGGCTTTGATATTCACACTAGTTTTTGAGCTAGCTCGTCCATAAAAATTTGGTAACGCACAGACTAACTAACTAACTAACAGACTAACAGACATTTTGACAAAACAATTATTATATCGAAAAATATAATTTTTTCGATGTTCACTTATTAGGGCTTTTTTGTAGAGCGAAATGCCATGTTTTCGCTCAATTTTTTTAATCGAAATAGTTTGAGCCGATTTTGAGATATTTTGAAAAAGAAGGAAAAAACCACTTTTTTCATGCACGATTTCAATACTTGACCATACCCTGTATGGTAAAGTAAATAGAAAAAAGTGTCAAAACATCGAATAATAGGCATTAAACATTAATCGAAACGTTAAAAAATAAAATTTGTACTTATATTAGCTGATAAATATTCAACAATGACAAGAGTATTATTTATTTATATTTTAAACCAACAATTAAAATAATAATTAAAAATTTCTAATTATCTCTATCGCAATAATTAATTTTTAAAAGTTAATTTTGTTGAAGGAGACAATAAAAGAGTGTGTCTTCTGCTGGAATTATAAATTTTATTTATTTATAACGAGACTATAGTTTCGAGGGCTTTGCCCTCTTCATCAGATCTATTACAATGTATTCACAGGAATTAATTTATGAATGAAAGTATTACATTTTTCATGTGTTAAGGTTATAAATTACATAGAGTGGGCAAGTTAAGAATTGACACTTATACGATAAAACAAGTATAAGTGTCAATTTTAACTTGCCCACTCTATGTAATTTATAACCTTAACACATGAAAAATGTAATACTTCATTCATAAATTAATTCCTGTGAATACATTGTAATAGACTGATGAAGAGGGCAAAGCCCTCGAAACTATAGTCTCGTTATAAATAAATAAAATTTATAATTCAGCAGAAGACTACACTCTTTTATTGTCTCCTTCAATATATAAAAATTCTGCTACTCTCGGCAAAAACTTTCAATTTAAGTTAATTTTGTATTTAATCCTCTTTTTTTTGATCATATTTTATCTGATGAGTATTTTTAAAGGAAATTAATTACCTATTATTTTACATGCTTGTTATTATTATTATTAGTAGTAGTATTGTATTATTATATTATTATTTTGTAAATGAGATTTCGAATTCTATTTTGTATGTTAATAAATGAAGTGATTTTTTTTCGATATCAACATTTCTAAATACATTTCCGAATTTATAAAATATTTATCATTTATTTATTTATTTATTTCATTCATTTTTAATTTATTTAAATAAATTCAAGCGATTTTTTTTTTTTTTTGTTTTTCCACTGAATGATTTTCTATATATACAGGGTGAATGAATGATTTTATTATATATTCATTTTGTCATACTTATTTAAATTAATTCATATTGTATGAAAATAAAATGATATTCGTTCCATACGAGAATATAATTATTCTTAAGGGTAATATTTTGGCGGCCGGCTTCCCCTTTTGATTCTCGAATGTGACCATTTAACAATGGGTCAGGGATTTTACAACTTCCTGGACGTAAATGTCAAATGGCTCTTAACACATGTCGATTGTAAAAGTCATTTTTGCGTGGGAAATTTCTAGAAATGGGAGGGCTCAATGATTTTAAGACACGCCCCGCTAATTAAGAATTTGGCCTATGAGAAGTAATTTTAAAATTTCGACTTTTCAGGCAGGTTTGAGTCAGTCAGAGAGTTGGCAGTAAGCCCATTTGGGGTAGTCAGTTGTCAATTGGAGTTGAGAGACGAGTTTTAAGCTCTCCAGCCATCAGCATGGAGAAATGTAAATTTATAAAATAACTAATAAAAAAAAAACCAATATTAATTAATACTTTTTCTTTAAATACATCTCTCCTACTTCAATTACCATAAGATAAATCTACACCCTTTCTTTGGACAATAAGGGTTGCAACCAAAAACTTAAAGTGTTGTCGTAACAATAGATTCAACCCCTTTCGCTTAAACTAATAACCAAGTCTCTCAAACGATTAACTAATACAATTAATATTCCACCTTTATAATTAACGCCCTTCGAATGAAAGTTGTCATTTAAACCTAGAATATTATACCTGTCAATAAATATTTTATCTTAAACGAACACCTTTTATTTGATAAACCTCTAGACACATAACGCAACAAGCCACAGTGAACCCACACGACCGGGATTAGTGAAGAATACAGATCCCACATATATATATCAAATTAAATTTACCCGAAGATAACACCATGACAGATTGATTTTTCGTCCAAAAAATCATTAACCCGTGATTTTCATCGAAATCATTAGATAAGTTCTCTAGAATCCGATTCTATATACATACACAAAAATTACTCATTTAATAGTATAAGATAAACTAATTTTTGTTATCTTTTGTTAAATAAAGTGTGTGTGTATAATGTCACCTTTAATAAGCTCCATATACAGAGAATTCCAGCTTGTTAAATGTTCTTTTCAAACTTTTTTTTTTATTTTCCGATAAATAAATGTAAGAATATAATAGAATTGACAAAAATATTGAAGGATTCGTGTTTTTTGGCTGGCGGCTTGACATTCTCGTTATTAATCTGATCAATAGGGAAAAATGTCAAAACATATACTCCCCCTTTTTTTTTGGTGAGAATGAGGTTCAAGTCCAAATGGAAGATCGACGTAAAAGAAAGAAGAGAAAAAACGGTTAGGGGTGGGAGGGGGGGTGTCTTGTTGGTTGTCGCCTCAGTGGAAGCCCCTAAAGCCCTCGGATTTGACATTTGAAGGGCTGATAATTGTCAATTCCTACGGGGCCAGTGTCCCGGATTAACGCGACAAGAGACTCAGCCAAAAACAGAAACCGGACGTGACCAGCCAAATAATTACAACAACTTGACAAATCCACCCACCTCCCGAATCATCCCCTTCTCTTGATCCTATAGCTAGAGTCCACTTTTTATAATTTATCCTTTTCAACAAACTCTTCAATAACGAGCTTCGAGGGCGTACCCTGGCGGGCAGCGCCTCGGTCCAAAAATTTTATTCCTCTTAAAAAACCACACTCCAAATGTATACCCATAAACTACAGAAAATACATCGTCTCTTAAAAGTTTCGCCTCTTTAATTTTTGATTGGCGAGGGAGGGGGAGAGAATAATTAACAATATATTTAATGTTTCTTAATTTAAAATGAATTGGAGTCTTTCATTTCAAAACTCGAGTCCAAATTACAATTATATTTCAAATTTGCCTGGTTAATGAAAATCGATTGGAGCCATCAGTTTAAAATCCGAGCTGACAATTATATTTCAAATTTGCCTCGTTAATTAATATATATTTAATGATTCTTAATTTAAAATCTATTGGTGTTTTTTCATTTTCATTCGAGTTCAAATGAATACAATATTATCTCGACACAAAGTCTAAATCAAAAATATATAGTTTTAGTAACAGAAATCAAGATATAAATATTAATGTTGCATTGGTGTAATGGCTAGAGCTGATGCCTTAAGTTCAAGAGTTCGTCGGTTCGATTCTAGACAAGAGGGTAATTTTTTTAAAGAAAATTCTCTCAGCGTTGTTACAAATTAATCTAGGCTCTTATATATAGTATATTTTATTAATCTACCGAAAATCATTATAAATTAAATTCTAAAATGATCTGGACTAGGGATGTGGACAATGGTTTCAAAAAACAAATTTTAATCCTCGTTGAACGTTTTGTTGTTTTATAATGAAACTTAGCATTTATTTTGTGATTAATTTGATTAAAATTTGAATTTTTATTTAATCCACACTTAATTAATTATCGACTCTTATTAAACTAGCAAAAATTATAAATATATTTATTTATATATATATTTGTATCTTAGTTCTATTTTGAAAACGGCTCTACCGATTTTGATGAAATTCACGGGTTAAGGGGTTTTTGGGGTGACAATTGATCTGTCACGGTCTCATCTTCGACAAAATTGTTTTTGATGGGTTTTTTCGTAATCAAATTAATTATTCTCATGTAGACAAATCCCATTCTTAGGGTTTTAAAAAAGGTTACTCTTTTCCTTTTGTACCCAGGCAGACAATGGGTTGGGTTAATCATTTTTTCTCAAAGGCCTTGAAGAAATATTGTGATTGTGGTGTGTTGTTGTCAAGCATTAACTAAACCCGAACAAAGCTCGGTCTTCCAGGTATTAGTATATGTAAGTATTTGTATTTTTTTTTTTATTTTAAAAACGGCTCTAACGATTTTGATGAAACAAACTCTATTTACAAGTTTTGAGGATGAGAAAGTGATCTTGATGCGGAGCGGGGGTGGATGTGGTGGATGTGGGGGGCAGTGGTGGGGGATCCGGGGGTAGGGCGAGGTTTCGGGGGTGGGGTCGAGCAGGGTGCAGGTGGGGGCTACAGTGGTCGAATACCTTATAGATATATTTGTATTTTTTTTTAATTTGAAAACGGCTCTCAAATAAAAATCGATCTTTTAATCAGAATTTTAAATTAAAAATAATTATAAAATAAAGATTTTAACTGAAGGAAGAAGTTACCGAGCATCGCTCGGTGCCTCCAGGTACTAATTATTTATTGAAACAAATAATACAATATAATAACTACGACGTTTCGATCGACTTATTCTGAGATCGTTCTCAATTATGAGCACCCACTCCGATTATAGTTTAACTGCCTAAGTTTTGTTGTTTAATTACAACTCTCTCAGCAAATACAAATTACCCTAGTCGACAAAAATTAAACAAAAATTTGACCCCGTAAACCTAACAATGGATTCCAGTAGAGTTTTATACGCAAATTTCTTGTGCAATTTACCGATTTTTTCACAAGCACTTATTATTTGAAATAAAATTTATATATATATATATATATATATATATTTATAACTAAACTAATTAAATAAATGTTGAACATTAGGGATTTTTTTGCTTCACATATTGGTAATATATTTAATTTTTAATAATTAATTGTTTATTTATTTTGATATAATATAACAATAAATAAATATCATTCTAATTAATTATTTTCAATTCAATTATAATTAAAGGATTATTAACTTTTGTATTTATTAGACAATATCATTTTATAAGCCACAATACTACACGCAACAATAAAAATAGACTAATATCACTGATCAACAATTTCTGTTCCTTGAAATTATTTCATAAATTTAAATTCGTTATTTTTCTAGATTTTTATAAAATATTATATTTTTTTTATTTGTAAATTATAAGGATGCAAGAAATTTGTATTGAACTTGCATCCTATAAACAAAGAAGATGATAAAATAATTTTTTGAAATATTCAAAAAATGGATTGAAGTCTAGGTAATATGTGATGCAATAAGCTTTTAAAGGGATACAAGAAGTTTCTTTTTGCCGAGAGTAGCAGAATTTTTATAAATTGAAGCAGACAATAAAAGAGTGTGTCTTCTGCTGTAATTATAAATTTTTAATTTATTTATAACGCGAGACTAGAGTTTTGATGACTCTTGTCTATTACAATTCCTGTTAATCAATTGTAATAGAATGATGAAGAGGCTAAAGCCTCGAAACTATAGTCTAGTTATAAATAAATTAAAGATTTATAATTCCAGCAGAAGACACACTTTTTATTGTCTTATACATTATAAAAGAAATATAAAAGCGACATCCAAATTAATTTGTCAGAAGTCATAGGGATCAACTGATAACGGCCTGGCTTGATTTGTCCCTAATTTTAACTCGAAAAAAGTTTTCTTTTTACTCTTAAATTTTAGGTGAAAGTTGATAAGGGTCCCTCCTCCCCTTTATCAACAGTTTTCCAATTTTTTTTTAGAAAATAAATATTTGAATTTCGAAGTGATTATACTTATTTCTAGTACAGTATTTTATAAAGATATAAGTACATACACTATAAAAACATGTAACATATATACTAAATAATTTCAATTTTTCAATATAAGATAAGATATTGTGTATATTGTGTACTATCGGCATTTTTGTATTATCATTATTATTTTTAATTATTGAATTTCGTAATAATTATTTGTTTATATATTGTTAGTTTATAATTAATTATTTATTATAAACAAATTAAATTTGATCATTTTAATTGTTAAAATTAATTAGTATATAAAATTTTTAATTAAATTAATATTAAATTTCAAATTACTAGAAGCTAAACTGAGTACTTATGGTCATGAAATTTTATATATAACATCTCTATACAACAATGGACATGTACTTTATTATATTTAATTAAAATTAAAAAAATTATTGTTAGATCCTTTTTTATGATAAAGACTAAAAATTTGAAAACCTTCGGGGAGGTGAGGGACAAAACACTTCTGATCCAATCATTTAAACCATAACCTTTCTATGATATTTTGACCCAATAATTAATTATACTATATTTTAATTTAATTTTTACTGAAATTTACTAAATAATAAACCAGCTGCAAAGCTTCTTGTTGGCTGGCGATCAACATCAATCCGCGATACAAAGTCCAATTGTTGTGAAGGACTGTCCTTCCAGAATGTTCCCGAACTTTCTAGAACCATCCGGAAAGTTTACGGTAGATAGAATATATAAGGGGTGGGCCTGAAGAGGCGTAACCATAAGTGGGCGAAACCGGACAAACCAAGAGACTACTTACTGCTTTATTATATAGTATTAATTTTTAATTCAATTTGTTTTATTAATATTCACCTAATGTAGGATAAAAAAATATTGTATACATATTAATAATATTAATTGTTTGTTTTTGTTCTAGCGATGGGTTTCTGAGCCGGACTCTCTTTTTCCGCTAGAGAACGTGACAATCGCCCAAGGACGCGACGCTATGTTCACATGTGTGGTGAATAACCTGGGTGGCTACAGGGTGAGTGGAGAAGGAACCCCCGCCCGGGTACGTGCAGCCTCTCATCTCTATCTCTATCTCTATATATCTAACCACTCTACTTTCACTTATCACTTCAGCCCTTTCTCACTTTGGCTCTTTCTCTTTTCATCTTATGTGTGTTCTTTAGCTGATCTCGCTACTTATATATATATATACCTATACCTATTTAGCTCACTCACTTTCACTCTTTCTTTTTTAATCCTATGACTTTCTCTTTCGCTCTTTTTTGCCTCCACTGTGGAACTCAGGTGCAAAGTAAAGACAACATAATAAAATAAGAAAAAAAACTACAGTAATCAAATCATGGATGCTAACACGATCTCCCTCGATCGTTCAATTTTAACCAATCAGGTCAAAAAAACGAAAAATATCTATCTATATAGTCTATACACGTATAAGAACTACGACAAGACATTTTAAATCTATCAATATAATAGTTTGGATTCTATATTCTCTATAGTTCCATCCACATTCCAGATTAAACGGCTTAACCGATTGACTTGAAATTTGAAACATAGACACCGGAGGGGTCAAGTAATCGGTGTGATTCATATAAAAGGTAACTTTTAGTCCTAGGAGGAACTTTCAGCTACCTATATAGGTCTATACAAAATCAACTACGTATAAGAACTACAATAAGACATTTTTAAATCTATTAATATAATAGTTTTGGGTTCTATATCTCTATGTTCACCAACCTCCAAGCTAAACTGGTTTAACCGATTGACTTGAAATTTGAAAGATATACACCTGAGGGGTCAAATAATCGGTGTGATTCATAAAACGTGAACTTTTAATCCTAGGAGGAAATTTAGCAATTTTTTCAATTCTTATTACAAGTTCTAATAAAAAACTCTAATTGAATTTTTTTACACTTTTTCTGAAAAATACGAATATTAATATTCCCGTAAAAAAGCTGTTCACATTTTATTATAATTTCCCATTGAATATTTATTTAAAAAATAAAAAACATATAAGGAATCGTAGGGGGCTGAACAAATTAAAACTTAGACTTTTTAAAAAAAAAATTCAGACATTTCGTCAATTTATTTTTACTCGATTCATCACACCTTGTCAAAAACAGTTTTTATTTCAAGACAAAAGATCATGATATATTTATTAATCTTTCTTTCAGTAGTACATTTATGAGTTACAATTATCTTGGAAACGACTTTAAAACATAAAATAAATTCAACCTTTAGTTTATATTGTTGTTAATTAGCAGGAAAAATATAAATTTGGAATGATGAAGGGTTGATGGTCAAAAACAATTTAAACTAGAAAATCTTTGCTTTTGAATTTTTGACAACAATAAAAGTATATATTTTAAAATTTTTAAATTAATTCCAGGAATATTTAGTTCATATTGTTGTTAATCAGCTGGCAAAATAAAAATTTGATAAATGCACTTTTTGTTCAAATTGTCCCATCTTAATTGAACTAATCTTTGGCAATTATAGAGATCAATGCTATAATAACTAATTTGTAGAAAAAAATCAATTAGGATTTTCTTATCAGAACTCGGAATAAGAATAGAAAAAAAATATGCTAATGTTCCTCCTGGGACTAAAAGTTCACTTTTTATAAATCACACCGGTTAGATGACACCTCAGCTGTATATGTTTCAAATTTCAAGTCGATCGATTAAGCCGTTTAATCTGGAGGTCGGTGAACATAGAGATATATAATATTAACAAAAGCTCTGAGTTTTAATTTATCAAGTTCCCTACGATTCCTTATTTGAATTCTAATATGGATTCGAATGATATAACATAAGTAAAAAAATTTCCACGTTTGTAGAAAATTATTAAACAATTTACAAGTAGCTTCCGGGCCGGACAAAAACCCTTCTCGGGCCTTTTGCAGCCAGCCGATACCTGGTTTAAGCAATTTTGAAGACATATTTAGAATAATTGATTTTTTTGTCAGATTGAATAGATATCAATTTAATTATTATTTATAACGTTAAAAGTTTGTCATATAGATGGAGATAGGTGCAAAAGAGAGGGATATTAGATTAAAGGGGGCGGAAATCATAATTAATCGATTCCGTTTATTTATATTTAATGAAATTGCCATTAGAATAGGGAAAAATGTAATTAGTGTCAACAAAAAGGACACACCACTGCTCTCTGTAGTCCTCTCTCTCTTTCTAATCCAGTTCATTTTCTTTCTCGGTTTTATTTTGTTTTATGACATTTAATTTGAATTTTTCAATTTAATAGAGTGTCTACTTGCGTTTTTAGCAATCGGCTTTTTTTAAGGCCCTTATCATTTGCCCGAAGGTTGGCTTTTGGCGGGGGGTGGTTGGTTGAATGGGTCGACGGAGTGGCTGATGGGCGGCCAGGGGGTGCACGGCGGGGGGGGGGGGTTGGTTCCCGCCAACACGAATCAACAGGTTCCATTTGGGAAGAATAAAAAACCATTATGAAATTATTTAACTAGTATTTCAAATCACGAGATGAGGATGATAACTGAACAGGGAGCGTAACCCTCCACCCCTCTACCCTTAGAAACAATAAAAAAAGAGAAAAACAAATAAACAACGAGGAAATATTATAAAATCCCAAGAGAGAGGAAAAAATACTAGGGGTAGAAAATTTGTGTGACAAAAAATATACCAACAATTCATTTCATATTGATAACAATCATTTAACAATGAATATTTGATTGGTATGTTAAATAGAAAATTTATGAAGGTTAACATCACACAAAAATTAAAAATAGCCATTGATTCTTAATAAATAGCTTCTGGAAGAATAACAATCATAATTTGAATTTGTTTAGTTTCGACCATTGTTGTAAACCATAGCTAAAAAATATGGGATGAATCGACTTAAAATAACATACACACACACATACACGAATTCTACAATAAATTGTCAACTAACCGAGGTAATAAAAATATAAAATCCCAAAAAATAAACAATTTTATATCTATTGATCATTTGAGGAAATAAAAATAAATTTAATTAGTAATTATTGATTTTAATTCAAAATAAACTTAACAATAAATACGACAATTAAGTCATAATTGTTAATTAGCTTTTATTTTAAAATCAATTGTTTTTTTTTGTTATTTACTTTGTTTGTTAAATTTAACAAATTAAATTTTGAATTTATTTTCTCTTCCTATATTTGATTTTTAATTGATAACAATCATCTAACAATGAATATTTGATTGGGGTAGACAACTTTGTGCGATAAAGTATACGAACAATTATTCATTTCAAATTGATAACAATAATTTAACAATGAATATTTGATTGGTATGTTAAATAGAAAATTTATGAAAGTTATATTGTTATTAGATAAAATCACACGTACAATAATACAATATAAACAACGACGTTTTGATTGAATAAATTGCGATCGTTCTCAAAAGTATGAGCATTGAGAGCACCCACTTTAGGTTAATCTAAATTATTTCAATCATAAAAATACAAGCTAGAAAATGTATATCAATTTCAAATCTAGTGACGGAATTTACATTGATTTGCGCAACGTTTCGCCAATTTTATTTAGGCTTCATCAGGCCAAGAAGAGAGAAAATGACGTAACTTATACAACGTGAGTCACGGGAAACGGATTTTTTCAAGAAAGCATAACTCTGGAGATTTTTCAAATTTTTTTTTCATAGGAATAATCACTAAACTATGCCATTATTGAATGCTTATGAGCGAAAAATTATGTCTGACAAGTGATGTCCATTTTCACGTACACAAATTCGAAGGTGCTCTCAATCAAAATGAGCTTCATCCCTCATTATAATGGTCAAATTCTCATTTTCTTCAAACATGTCAAGCATTTCGTTTGGAAAAAATTGAGACATTGTTGGTAATCTGTCTAATTTAACTGTTGGACTATCGTAATTTTATACGGATGTCTTTTTATAAAATTTTGCTGCACAGTGCTTTGAAAAAACTTTTCCAAGAGTGGACGCAAACTTTCGAGAGCACCTTCGAATTTGTGTCCGTGAAAATGCCCTTCAATTGTCAGACATAATTTTTCGGTCACAACCATTCAATAATGGCATAGTTTAGTGATTGCTCCCATGACAATAAAATATTTTATTTTGAAAAATCCCCAGAGTTATGCTTTCCTGAAAAACGTCCGTTTCCCGTGACCCTGTATATAATCTCTCTAAAACTCTTTTTTTGTTGCTTTTCTCGACACCTGATGAAGTGTAAATAAAATTAAGGAAACGTTGAGCAAGTCAATGTGAATTCTTAAATTTAAAGAGAATAATTTTCGAATATTTGAAAATATTATATTTTTCTGATTTCTTACCTTAGTATGTTTTTCTTTAGGTCATTAAGCTATTTATTTTTTATGATGTTTAGCATCCATATTCAAATTTGAAAATGAAAAAGAGCGAAAGAGATAAAGGGGTATTATTATTATTTTTGGCTTACCCTATTTCCCCTTCCTTGTCCAGGAAATGATTCTCCACACTGTAACTGTAACTGTTGTACTTTGCCTCGACTTAAGGGCTTCTTGCACCAAGCACTTGATTCACCCCACTGTACTTTTTTTTTACTATTCTCTAAAGTATACTTAATATATCTACTAATTCCTTCCTGGATTGGTATTCTACTGATTGATTGGTATATATATTTATTTATTTCTTTGATTTTCGGGACGTTGGCGTCCCCATCACGCGTCACATGACCGTCGTGCACTATCCCAACGCCATCTACCTTCAATTCCCGTCACTTGTAATACTTCTTCTCTCACGTACTTCTTACTTATACTTTTAGCTGATTGATTGATTGATTCACTTTTATTTCCACTCACTGAGTACACCCACGCTTGACTGCAGGCACCAATACACTAATTTCATTAGATACCACTTTATTATTATTATTATTATTATTTATTTATTTTATTTATTTCTGGAGAAAAACAAGGATCTTATACTCCGATTTTTATCATATTGATTAAAAATTATCGTTACTAAAATTGTGTTTTTTCAAACGTAATTCAAAAATCACCTCTAAATAATAATATTATCTCTAAAATTACCTTAAATAATAATATTATGTCTAAGATTCACTTAAATAAAAATATTATCTGTAAAATTCCTTTAAATAATAATATTATCTCTAAAATTCCATTAAATAATAATATTATCTGTATAATAATTCCCTTAAATAATAATATTATCTGTAAAATTCACTTAAATAATAATATTATCTGTAAAATTACCTTAAATAATAATATTTTCTTTAAAATTCCCTTAAATAATAATATTATCTGTAAAATTCTCTTAAATAATAATATTATCTCTAAAATTCCCATAATCCGTGTAAGTTAGGTAACCTGGGTTAGATTGAGCTTTTCAAATTAGATACGATACTTGGCTTCAAATCTTGACTAATGCTTAAATGGGAGATAAATTTAACCGAATTTATCGCGCGGAGAATTTACCACTGCTCGAAGCCCCTAAAACCTTAGTAAATTGGATATTGAATTGTATCTAAGTTTCTGAGATTGGCTCGTGATCCCGGCTTCTTTTCCTTCTACTCTGTTCTTTTCACGATGGAGGGGCCAGCCCATACAAGCCTTTAGGGGATCCACCTTCTGGTATATCTCCTTCTCACATCAATATCATTAAAAAAAAAAAAAAAATGTAACTTGTTATATTTTGATCTCTGAGCTTTTTTACACTAAGCACATCTAAAATAGCTATCGAGTCCCGATTACTATTGGAGGAATAATCATTTTACATTGGATTTTTGAAATTTCGGGCATTATTGCTGAGGACATGGAGGAATCGACTTAAAAATAAAAATAGTCCCTCATACTCATCTAATAAGAGTTGAAAAATACCAAACTATTATAGATTTTTGAAATTAGTGCTATCATTGGATAAAATTTAAAAAACCATATACACTTATCTAATACTGGAGGAATAATCATTTTACATTGAATGTTTAAAATTTTAAACACAATTGTTATTTATAGCTATAGATAGGGAGGAATTGACTGAAAATTAAAAATAAACCCAGAGACTCGACTAATAATATAATACTTGCGGAATAACTATTTTGATTTTTGAAATTTCGACCATTATTGGTAACAAATTCTGAAAACAGAGGAATCGATTTAAAATTAAAACTAGCCATTAAGTCGTAATTCTAGTAAATACCTGCTGGAGGAATAACAATCCTAATTTGCATTTTTGAAGTATCAACCATTATTGGAAACCATAGTTAAAGACATGGGATAAATCGATTTAAAATTACATACACAAAGAAATCCTACAATAAATTGTCAAGTACCTAATACAAATATAGTAAATCCTAATTGTATATCTAATAATAATTTGAAGGGAATAAAAATAAATTTAATTAAGTAATTATTGTATTTTAATTAAAAACAAACGTAATAATAAATACGACAATTAACTAATTGTTAATTAATTTTATTTTAAAATCAATTGTATTTTTTATTTACTTTGTTGGTTAAACTTAATAAATTAACTTTCTAAATTTCTTTTCTCTTTCTATATATTTGATTTTTAATTGATTTTGAAAAAAAGAAAAAAGTATAAATTAAATTTTCTACAGTAGTATACGTATATATATATATACGTATATAGACAGACTGTGTAGTAAATCTATGAATAAATAATTCATTCATTTTAATCGGATTTCTGCTCTTTGATTACGGGGGAAAAAGTTTTCAAATTTAATTACGATCAAAGAGATCTCGTCTGCCAGCGGGTCGATGGGTCTGTCGCCACCACCCCCGCACCCCTCACCCCTTCAACTGCGCCCTCTCTCTTTTTTTCACTCTTTGCCTTGTCGTCATCGCACCCTAGTACTTTTTGCCACCCCCCCCACACCCCACAAGCACCCAAATTCATTCATTTAATTATCTTTTCAACTGCCTTGCGAGCCTACAATTCCACTTTTTTACGAAAAAATCTAAAAGAATAACAAACAAGTAGATACATAATTAATCAAAATAATAAAAATCGGAGTTGATTCTCAAAAAACTCTTTATTTATATTTTATGTTTATTTTTGATTTTTTGATTTTTAGGATTCAGCTTGTGCTTGTAACTCGATTGATTAAAAATGTTGCAGGTGAAAAAATGTTACTTTTTTATTTATTTCTCTATTGATTTATTATTATTATCATTTTATTATTCCGAATCACTAAAAGCGTATTCGAAATTTGCACATATCACGAGTGACTATACGAACGAACTTGAGCTTTATCACCAACAATTTGAAACTACGCATGCGCGTGCGGCACACACTCGAATACACTCAAATAGTGATTATTTGTTTTTGTGTTTTTTTGAAATATAAAATCCCAATTATTACAAAAGTAGATGATCTTTTTTTTTCAAAATTAGAAATGCACTGGCGGAAGAAAGGATATTAATATATTTATTTATTTATTTGAATTCAAAATAACAAAAAAATAAATAAATAATTAAAATTCTCTTTCTTCTTAGCTTTTCTTTATCACAAATAATTGATTATTATTAATCACAATTAACTTTCTTTGCTGCTAATAAGACTGTACTGTATATATAATATTTGATAATGCTAATCGAGTTAAAAAAATTATTATTTAATAAACTACCGTAGTGAAAAGACAATACAAATTCAAGACAAAGTATTGTCTAGCATGTTAATTATTATTATTATGAATATTTATATTAATCTATATATCCTTTAAAAGATTGTTGATAAATAAAATTTTAATAAAAAAATCATAATTTTCAATTTAATTAGATTTCATTTTATTCTATTAGTGAGAATTAGTATTATTTTATTTTCTATTAATTAAGAAATCAAGAATTTATTTTATTATAGATCTTATGATAATTAAAAATTAATTAGATTAATTGTTTATTGAAAAATAAATATAAATAATTAATTAATTATTGAAAATGATTGTTTCGTAATAATGAAGAAATTTAAAATTATAGTATATTTTTAATTAAAATAAAAGTTTTAAATAGTTTTCACAAATTATTTATTTATTTATCAACTTTCTTTTTATTAGGATTTTAGAAAATCGTTTCATGAGTTTCTTGTGCACATTCAAAAAAAGATTCAGATTTAGAAAATTAAAAAAAAAACATGACTACGACTAAAAAAGCAGCTCTTGGATTTAGCGTTTGATTTTTTTATGAATTAAAAAATAATAATGAATAAAAATAATAATATCTATTTATTTTTTTCCCCCTGATATAAGTATAGACGTTTTTTGTTTTAATTTAAGAATATTATTAGATTAAAAAAAAAATAATTTCAATGTGGGATATTGAAATTTAGAAAAACAAATTTTCATCCCTTTTTATATTCTGTTAAGAGCTTTTTTTTGCAAAAGTAATAATGATATTTAATTTTTACAAAGCAATTAAGAATTACTTTCATTTTAAATGAGCATTTGGGTATGTGTGAGTGTTTATTTCTATGTGTGTAAGTGAATGGATATTTTAACAAGTGTGTTCAATGAAATATACGACAAAATTTTAATGAATTACTTAATTATCTAAAATTCCGAGAGGTGAACCGTGATTGGAATTTGGTGTACACCGTCTTTGGAATTGCTTTGGAATTCATTAGATAATCTATTATCATATATTGTCTTCTACTTGGAAATGAAAATGGAAGTGGAAGTAGGTGTACACGATTTTAAGTCGCGGTTCACCCCTTGTAAAATTCTAAACACTAAAATTATGAAATGGCGTCAAACAAGCCTTCGAAATAATTAATTATTGATGAAAAAAATAATTATCTATTCCAATAATCGAATAATATTGAATAGTTTTGCATCCATTGATTGTTTTTTCATCAGCGCCTTTAGTTAGGCAACCCATGGATTTCGTTCTTTTCAAAATCTACACAATAATTAATCCATTCATATTAAAACGCATTTTAAACAATGAAAATAATTTTAAAACAATTGCCTCATTTCATAAAATTATTAAAACCCTCTAGAAGTTAAATTACTATTTATATGGTACCTATATACCTATTATAAAAATGTTTTATATAATTAAACAATTATTTTTTTTAATTAGATATAAACGTAATAATAAATTCTAATTAAAAACAAACGTAATAATAAATAAAACAATTATCTAATTAATTGTTAATTAATTTAATTTAAAATTAATTGTTTATTTTTTATTTGTTAAACTTTATAATTTTTTTAAAGATTTTCAAAAAGAAAAATTTCATCATTTCATAAAATTATTAAATATAGTAACTTAAATTATTATTTATAATAAAAAAAAAAAAACGGTCCCAACAATGAAAATTATTTTCACTGGAAATTTAAATTTTACAAATGTGTTTTTATATGAATGGACTCTCGAGTAAAATTTATTAAAGCTGAGCATGAATATTAGAAGAAATGTTCTGCCCTTAGGGTCCAGTTGTATGTCGGTTGGTAAAGTCTTTGTAAAAGTTGACAAAAGGTAAAGATTTAGAATTCGAATTTGTGATGAAAGTGCTCTGTCGTCTGATTGGCCATCCCGCCGGGCACAAGGTGAATTCTAAAGCTTTTACCTTTTGTCAACTTTTACAAAGACTTTACCAATCGACACACAACTGGCCCTTAGGGTCAAGCCAACTGCCCGGAAAGCAAATTTAGCACTCGTGGGAGGGGTCCAAAAGTTCTAACTTCAAAATAACAAAATAACTACCAACATCTTAGATAATATTAATTATTTGAATAGATTTACAAAATGATTTATTTTCTTAATACTAAATTCATATAATTAATTATTGTTGGTTCAACTATCGAAGACAGGGCATTTTAGTTACACCCTACACACAAATATTAAAAAAAAAAAAACACCGGGACTTTGAAAATTTGTAAAAATCTCAACTTTGAATTTTGTCTCGAATAGTTCTATTAATAAAATCAACAATCTATTATAATAATTGGCTTGCGCGACGAGGACCGGCGTGATCTCTCTGATTGGCCGTGCTTAGGAGTTAAAGAAACACAGGGAATTCAAAAATAATTTAAAATCTAAAATTTTATTGGGTGATTATAAATTATTTTATTATTTATTATACCAGTGGTGTACCGGTGGAGGGGGGTGGAGGGGATGGAGGGGGGAGGTGGAGGAGTAGAACACTTATCACCACAAAGATGTCCGTCGAAGATAGGCTTCGCAACTGTTTGGGGGATATATAAGGTGTGGCAGAGTACTTTGCTTATTTAGAAATTCAATTAAGGAAAAATTAACTCCGATATATATTTAATTCTTTGAACAGCATCAAGTACAACGTTTAAATTTTATGTTTAGACAGTTTTAAAGATGAAATCATGCTTGACTTACCCCCTGCGACTATTTTTTATGGGGCTATCTAAAATCATTTGTTTACAATGACTATTGTCTCACCTGAAGAACAAAATTCCTCAAACTGTCGCCAACATACCCGTCGATATGCTGGGAAGAGACAAAACTTCAGAGTTCGATTAAAACAGTGTATTGTGAATAATGAATACCATCTGTAGCGGCCCGCTGTTGCTTTGGCTAGGAGCTTTTAGACACGGCCGCTAGATGACTCAGTCAGATCGTTGTTACACTTTGCATGACTGATAATATTTCGCTCATGTATTAATTAAGGCAATTCGATCTCGACTGATCATTGAACGAGGAGCCATCCACCAACAAGGAGCTCCTCACCGGCCAACTAGGCGGGTGGCGCCCAACCCGGCTCTTTACCAGGGACGAACATCGCCCTATCCAAATCATTGTTACAAAAACCCCTAACACCATCTGCATGGTAAAATTATCATCTTTAAAACTGCGTAAACATAAAATTTAAATGTTGTAATCGACGCTGTTTTAAGAATTAAATATATATCAGCGTTAATTTTTTATTAATTGAATTTTTAAATAAGCAAGTTGATCTGCCTCACAATATAGAAATTAAAAGTAGAAGACGTGGGCGTTATTTAGGGGTGTAGCGTACGTATACATATATATATAAGGGTTGAAAATAGAAAACAAAAATAAAAAGATTTCACTTTTTTGGGCTGTATATATATCTAAATGAAATTCCACTTTCTCTATCTCTGTTCTTTTCTCGACTGCTAACTTTATCAATATAAAACCACCCCCATTCTTGTCCTTTTTCCACCCTCTTTTTCTCTGTAATAAATTCATTTAAAAAATCCTTTTCTTATTTCTTTAGTAGTATACTATATACCATATATATATATTTAATAAAGAATTAATCTCTCTATTAAATAACAGAGAGTATATACATGAAGTGAGCCAATTGGTAGCCCTCTCTGCTTTCTACTGTAATTAGATAAACCAACCCTGGTAGGAAATTTTCTCCAAGTAAAGCAAACTACCCTGCCCCCCCTTTCAGGGTGGTAAATAGGAGGTATATAATAACAAAGTGTCGACAAAAGAGAGGCAGCTGCTCGTTTTAATCTCCGACGTGGCATTCATTGTTCTTTATTAACTTTTTTAAGCCTCTTGTCAAAAAGAGGGAAATTTGTGTGCACCCCACGCTTTAGACACCACCCCCCCAAACCCCTTTTTACTTTCTCTCACCCTACTATTTTCACAAACACACACACACACACTATATTTTTATAATTCTTATTTATTATTTGTATTTTTTTTTTTTTTACTCTCACTTACCCTAAAGCGATAAATTATAACACTTGGACGATATATTATAATAGGCTCAAAAATAAGAATTTATGTTTGCACGTTTTGGGAATCCCAGCGTGTAAAATAATACCTAATATAGAGAGAAACCAATTAATTTGTCTTTTGCTTGATGCAATGGCGACAAAACGAATTCACCCATGCATTTGGGTAATTGAGCCCACAAGTAAAATATTTCAAATTAAAAAGACTAATAAAGAAGGTCAAACCTTCAAAATATAAGTCTTACAAATAAATTTTACCCATATTACATATTTTTTAAAGATTGTATAAAGGAATTTTTTTAAATACTGAAGATAGGCTTAAATTAAGCCCGAAACGTGTAAGTATATTAGAGAAAAAAAAAAAAAAGTAATTTAAGAGAAGATTTTTTGGATTTGGATTTTTGAAGATTCAATAAAAGAATGAAATAAATTATCTCTATATGTATCAGATCTGACCACTTTCAAAAATTTGTTACACTGAACTTTAAGTATGCGATATACTCTGACGGTTGCTGGATGCTTAAATGTATATATATATAAATCGTGAAAACATTCAAGTGCAGTTCATTAAATAAATAATTAAAAAAAATACATTTTTAATAATATTTAAATTATGACAATAATTAGAAATTTGATATGGTAATTAAATAGATTTTAAATTAGATAATTATTACCTAATAAATAATAGAATTTGAATTATTATATTTCAAATTTAACAAATTTTGTTAAATTGTTTCATTATTATTATAAATTGTGCACATAAACAAGGAAAAACAATTTCAATTAGCGAATCTTTGTCTTAAGCATTCATTTCAATTAAAGAAACAAAGGTTCAATATTCTTAATCTCTAAATATGTAGAAAGCAAGAACGTTAATTGATTGCTCACCTGGTGGATAAATGGATGGGTCACCATGGCTGGTGCTACACTATCCAAGCCTAAAAGAAAAATGAGTATACGTTTGTTTATTTATTATGAATTAAGCTAAGTGGAGTGCGAGTTATCTTTGTCCAGGAAAATTTAATCCCTCAAAAAGACTCTCCTCCACACATCTCCTCTGTGGCGAAATCTGCACCAAGGAAGATTGGCTACTTATTCAGGTTCAAGCGATTTTTCACGCCCCTACATCTTCTCACCATCTACAAGGCCCAAATCCGCCCCTGTCTCAAATACGGCTCTCATCTATGGAGAGGAGCCTCAAAATATTCTCTTGCTACCCTGGATGCAATTCAGAAACGAGCCGTCAGGCTAATTAACGATTCTACCCTCATCGACTTCCTCGACTCGCTGGCTCATCGAAGAAACGTCTCTGCCCTTTCCCTTTTCTATAGATACTATCACGGCATGTGCTCTGATGAGATAAAATCAATAATTCTCCCCAAAGCATTCTTTGCACGTAGCACGCGTTTTACTCCCAACACTCATTCGCGTTCAAATTGGAAAAGTGCCGGACCACTTCATTCGCGAATACATATATCCCCATGACTTCAAGGAACTGGAACTCTCTTCCAGCCTCCATCTTTCCCACCACATATAATCTTCAAACCTTCAAAACCCGAGTTCATAAACACCTACGTCTACACCCTCTCACTTAATCAACTTTCCCTTCTCTTCGGTAATGCAAGGGTCTTTCGAGATCCATAGGGGCTGCATCTTTACTGGTACACCCCTTCTTGCATTCGATTGCATTAAAAAAAAAAAAAAAAAACTCGCGTTCCACGCATTTCACAGATTCACCACAACAAAAATAGCACTCTACAGCGAATTCTCGTTCTTCCTTCTTGAAATGATTCATGGTACTGAAATCCCATACAAAACGAAATTTCCACTTCTACACTACTAATAGAGCGCGCCACTGTTTCTCTCCCGCGTTTTTAGCAGATTTTATTTAAGATTGAAATCGACAAAAACATATGGGTGACCCTATATTTATTGTTCTTATTTTTCACAATATAAAACTACTTGTCCCCATATAGCCCCTCCAACAACCCCTTTGCCCACCCCTATTTTCCCCTCTTTTCTTCGTATTTTTTCCTCTCATCTTATGAAAATGCTTATTTTATTTTGTCGACTGGAATTTATATGCCTTGGCATCTTGATGAGACTTTCCATCTCTTTCTTACACACTTTTACATCTACATCTATATAGTTCATAAATGTGTGTGTGTGTAGCAAATGGGTGTCTACAAAAATAACCCCCCCCCCCATCTCTCTCTCTAGAACAAAGAAGACATTTCTTTCTTTCTTTTTAAATTAAAGCTCTGAAAATTGGATTTTTATTTTACGTATATAAAATATTTAGCTGTACGTGTTTTGGCTCCTTTCTTGTTTGTTTGTCCGCCCTCACACACACTTTCTGGATTCATTTTTTTCAAACCCTTATAGCTCCCCCTAAATCTGACAATTCAGACAGTTAATTCTACACGGGTCATATACAAATATAAATTATTATTTTCAAATTAATAATTCAAAATAAAGTTAACGGGTGGATGATCTAGAGTTGTACATGTATGATTATATAATAATCGGCTTGAGCGACGACGCGTGTTTTTTTTTAATTTTATGGTAGTTTTTTCACAAATTCAAAAATTCAGAAGTCTTCAGAAACTTGGAATATAAGTCATTATAAGCATAATAAACACACTGTTAAAATTTGAAGACGATTTACCACACCAAACATGAAATAATTACAATTAAAAAATGACATTCTTTACATAGGGTAGATAGGGAACGGTGGTGAAAATGATCATTATTTTATTTTTTTTTTCATTGAAGTACTTTCTACCATCTTGATGAAAAACTAATATTTGTTAGAATAATATATTCGGAGTAACTGGAGAAGCTAATTGAGAAAATTGTAGAAAATTAAAAAATAAAAATAAAAATTTCATTAACTATGACTCCGTAGGTATTCAATTAACTCCTCCGAATAATTTGATTCGTTATAATAAAAATTTTTAATGAAAGGGATAAAACCGACTTCAAAAAATTAAATGCAACAAATAAAATACACTAAAAGGTATAAAATAATTATTATCTTATTTAGTTACAACTAAACGACGAAATATTAACATGAAATTACTTTTCGAAGTCGGTGCCAAACATATACCTTTTATGAATCGCACTCGACGGATCTTACTTAGTACGTTTGGAGGTTATGCTCGCTTATAGGTATAGTTTGTTTGGTACCGAATTCAAAAAGTAATTTCGTGTTAATATTTCGTCGTTTAGTTGTAACTAAATAAGATAATAATTATTTTATACCTTTTAGTGTATTTTATTTGTTGCATTTAATTTTTTGAAGTCGGTTTTTATTTTTTTCTTAAAAATTATTTTTATTTCTTCTGAGTGATGTTATTAAAAGTGATCATATCATCAGAACTTGACCAAATTAATATGGAATTATCCCTAAAATACCCCCTTTCCAATAAAAAAAGAATCATCGAAATCGGTTCATAAACAAAGAGGTTAGATCTAAACAAACTTAATAAAAAAGGTCTAATACCTATGAAAAAAAATCGAAAAAAAATGGGACCAATCGGAAGCTAGACTGGACCCAATGCAATTTTTTTTTCAAAATCGGTTGACAATTGGCGGAGATATGAGGTAATATAGGCACACAAAAAAAAAAAAAAAAAATTCAGTCGAATAGAGAACCTCCTCATTTTTTGAAGTCAGTTAAAGAAAAGAGATAATATCCAAATTGATTCGCAATTTAATTCTGCACGAATGAGATAAGGTTAAAATATATTAAACAAATTATATAAGTGAAAGAGTGAAATAAATGCAAAAAATAATATTTTTAATGCAATTAATAAATAAATAAAGAAATCAATCATTAATATGAACAATGCAATTCAGATAAAATACAGACACCGAACTCCTTAAGTAAGTCAATAACAATCATTAATATGATTAGTTAGATTCTTAAATTGTAATTAGCATTGTTTGGTCATGTGATTAATGTCATAGAGATAGTAACTTAAGAGTTGAACCACATAGTTACCTACAGTATCCGCCATTTGGTGACGCTTTCGGTGACTTAGAATAATTGAAATCATTTACCTCGTAGTTTTGATGAACAACAAAACAAACTATTTGGGCGATTTATTTTTAGCGGACGGCATAGAAGAGCAATGGCTTAGAAACGGTCCATTCATGAGGAGTATATAGTAGCCTAAACAGTACAGTCACGTTAAAAAATATAACCTAAAATTTTAACACTGTTCATATTTATAGAGTGGTTTACGAGGATAAAAATTTTGTGTGGAATGTCGCGAAAGAACTATCTTAAATTTTCGTATAGATGTGTAAAAAAGAATAAAGGTACCTGAAGTATGTATATTGTTTTTTAAATCAAACAGATTTAAGGAATTCATTGAGTTATTGAAACCTCAAAATATATTCACTTTCACTACAAACCCACACACGATTTCTACTTACCTAAAAATATAATAAGTTGAAATAAATAAAATTTTATTTAATCATTTTTGTAATTTTATGCATATAATTAATTAATATAAGCGATGAAGGGTTGTTTATTAGTGAAGGGTTAAGTCAACTGCACAAACTCCCTATCACTACCCCCTTATATAGCCCTCATTACTCTCCCTACCTCACACAACCATTGTCCCTATCTCCCCCTCCACACTCTTCCTATCTCCCCCCTCTTTGATTGATGGTTAAATGAGTTCAAAATTCAGAGGGACCTTGGGGGGGGGGGGGGTTCGTAAGTGATATTATATATAATAGCGACGAGGCTACAATTTTTTGTATGGATTGTCGCAAAAGAACCTCCTTAAAACTCACTAGTTCATTACAAATAAATTTATTAAAATTAGGAAAATTAAATTATTATTATAAAACCCACTAATAGTTCATGACAAATAAAATTAATTATTAAAAAAACAAACACACACAATTCTATGGTCACAATATCTAAGATTTTAGTAATAAAGTTTAGAATATAATTGCAATTAAAAATAATTATAATATACACGGATGTTCTTTGGTTGACCCTTTTAAATCCTGAAGAAGGAGGCACGATCCTTTGAATTGTCGGATTTTTTAAGAGAATAAAATTGATATTCTAATAAATTATTTTATAGAAAAATACCTTTAATTAATTAAATTGGCAAATTCTAATATATAATAATATTTGTAATGATCTATTTGTGAGATTTAAAATTAAAAAACCAATTAATTATTAAAAGGAAATTGAAAATAATGTAATTATATATTTTTATCAAGACAACCACTTGTGAATAATTATTTAAATTAACAAAAATCCCATCAAAAACAACTTATCCGATGATAAAACCGTGACAGATCGAATAATCAACACAAACCCCCTAACCCGTGAATTTCATCCAAATTGTTAGAGCCGTTTTCGAGAATCCGATTCTATATCTACTCTTATTAAACGAGCAAAAATTGTTTATATATTTATTTGTTTGTAACTTACTACTATTTTGAAAATGGCTCTACCGATTTGGATGAAACCAACTCTATTAAAAAGTTTTGAAGATGAGAAAGCGATCTGGCTAGGTCTGGACCTCTACAAATTTCATCTTAATTGATCTTTTCTTAATTAAAGTAATTATTTATAGATAAAAATCTCAATAAAAAAGATTGTTTACATTTTTTTCAATTATCTTTTATTTTTAATTGGTTTTTTAATTGTAAAACCCATTAATAGGTTATACCAAATATTGTTATATATTAGAATTTGCCAATTTAATTAATTAAAATTCATATTATTAAAAAACACGGACTAAAAATATTATCGCAAACTAGAAGATCATGTACAGACGATGGTGGGGGGAAGTAATCTCCGAAATCGAAGCCTCAAATACAAGGTATATATTATTTCATGTAAAAAATTTCTTCAATAAAATTATTATTTATTATTTATTTAAGTGATTAAAAAATTCGATAAATTGTTATTTAATTAAAAAAAATAATTATACGGATTTTTATTGAATACCTATAAGTATACACATAATCGGTGGACCACTAGAAAGCTAGAAATGCAAAAACTGGGTGCGGATAGATGTGGGGGGTGCAGGAGGTGGGGTGAAATTAGGGATCCGGGGGGTGGGTGAGGTGCGGGGTTTCGGGGTTGGGGTTGGGGTGGTATATATATACAAGAATTGCTCGTTTCATATAACGAGATTATCTATATCTATACTTCTTTACTAATATATAAAGCTGGTGAATTTATTGGTTTAAAATAGCTAAACTCAGGAAATATTAATCCGATTTGAAAAATTGTTTTTGCATTAAAAAGCCCGTTTATTCATTAAGGTTCTAGGCTATATAAGTTAATACTACTACCCTGATGCACCTCTTTTCGGCCCTTTCAAGTCTACTTCTTCTTTGATAACTAGGAGGGCAGGAGCTTCGGGGGGCGGGTCTAGAGGGTGTAGACTACCGCTGAAGTCGGGTCTTACAGCTAGTAGTATAATATAAAACCAAAAAAAGCCACCCCCTCACTTCTAATACTGTTTTCTTAACTGAACTTACTTCTTGTCAAAGCAAGATATCGTTTTTTAAAAAGACTCCAAGAGGGAGTAGAGACAGATCTATCTATATATGGGAGTTGGTTAAGCGTTTGTTAAGTCCCGTGAGAGCCGCCAGATGGCGTTCACTGTCTTCTTAAGAGCCATCAAATGGCTTTCCGGTGGTGGTTGTTGTTGTTGTTGTTGTTGTTATTCATCCGGAACAACTGATCATGTCACGGGCGACAAACACAATACAAACACAAATAAAATGTAAATAAATCCAAATACAAATGGACATTCAAACAAATGTTCAAACTTAAAAACCAAAATTTTATAATATTTTACGCTAATGAGCTTAGCAGTCGATGCGGCTTTAAGCAACAAATAATAATAATAATAATATTTATAAATATAGAAACATTTTTTATATGGATATTAAGTAAATATATAGAATAAATATGTAACCAAAATAAATTTGGCGTGGTTTTGTTCCGTGAGACTAGTGTCTTAAAAGAGTATTAGAGTCGAAAGGAAATGACTAATAAAGACGTGGAGGTTAGAGAATTAGCATATGTGGCGAGATGGCCGAGTTGGCAAGAGGGTGAAGTGAAGTGAAGAGTGTTTATACTCTGCTTCGTTATTTATTTTACCGTTTACCGTTTTATTAATATATTATCTTTTTTCGTCTATCGTGGGGTTAATTTTATTATTTATCGATTATCGTTCCATGTGATTAAGTGTCGTTGTTGTTGAGAAGTAATCAACAAAAAATTTATATACAGGGTGCTTCAAAAAAATGTATACACACTTTGAACTTCCATAGAAAATTTATTTACCGTTCTACAAAGTTAAATTTCAGGAAAATAGAAAGCTGAAAGTCCAATGTAAATGAAACATAAATAACAAATGTTAATACTGTTCAAATTGGTGACCTGCAGCATCAATACAATTCTGAGTACGAGTCACCACTGATTCTGTAGATCGTATCAAAACGTCCAATGAGATTTCTCTACACACTGCTTGAATCTCATTCCAAAGAATGTCTAGGTTACGTGGTTTACGTTTGTACACCTCATCTTTTACTGTGCCCCACAAGAAGAAATCCAGTGGTGTAAGGTCTGGAGAGCGTGCTGGAAACTCGATTGGCCCCCTGCGTCCTATCCACTGGCCCGACAAATTTTGATCCAGGTAAGCTACATTTTTTTGAAGCACCCTGTATATACGGGAAATCAGTCAACTGTCAAATCAATTTTGAACAAAGTGCTTCAAAAAATGTAGCTTACCTGGATCAAAATTTGTCGGGCCAGTGGATAGGACGCAGGGGGCCAATCGAGTTTCCAGCACGCTCTCCAGACCTTACACCACTGGATTTCTTCTTGTGGGGCACAGTAAAAGATGAGGTGTACAAACGTAAACCACGTAACCTAGACATTCTTTGGAATGAGATTCAAGCAGTGTGTAGAGAAATCTCATTGGACGTTTTGATACGATGTACAGAATCAGTGGTGACTCGTACTCAGAATTGTATTGATGCTGCAGGTCACCAATTTGAACAGTATTAACATTTGTTATTTATGTTTCATTTACATTGGACTTTCAGCTTTCTATTTTCCTGAAATTTAACTTTGTAGAACGGTAAATGGATTTTCTATGGAAGTTCAAAGTGTGTATACATTTTTTTGAAGCACCCTGTATATATATATAACTTATATATTAAATATCATTAAATATTTAGTTTTATTCATTTAGAGCAGATGGCTCTTTGCAGAGTACAAACTATTGTTCAATATTTGTTGTTTTATTATTAAATTATATAATTTCATTTAATTAATAAAAGTCAAGATTGTTTAATCACATTGTTATCACATATACCGGTTTAAATAATTATACAATATTTTAAACAACAAACATTTTTATTTATTTATTTGTGCCCTCTAGAGCAAAATTGATAATTGCCGAATTTTTCAACCAGTACACATTGTAATTTAAAAGTTTTTGTTTTGCCGAGAGTAGCAGAGTTGTTGATTCACAAAGAGAAACAAAGAGGTTCTCCTCTGCTTGATGGAAATAAACATACACACATATATATATCGAAATTATATATCTGTGTATATATTATTTATTTGTTTGAGACTATAGTTTCGAAGACTTGGTCATCATCATCAGTCTTTTTTAATTATAAATATTATTTTTCATGGGGTCAATACCGTATATGTTTAAATATGAATGAGACCTGGAAGTTGATTTTAATTTTAACTGCCTCCCAGCCAAGGGCGGATCCAGGAATTTTTTATGAGGGGGGAGAATGTATATAAGGTGCCCGATGTATAGGTATAAGATCTACTTTTTATCTCGAAAGTGTGTCGCGATCGAATTGTCCAAGCGGGGGGGGGGGGGGGCAGAGACACAGTCACACACACACACACACACATAGAACTTTATTTTCAATTTTTAAATTTAAAAAAAAAAATGTTTTTTTTTTACAATTTTTTTTTGTCAGGCACGGGGCTCTATGGAGGGGGGGGGGTCGCCTCCTCCGCTCCCCCTGGATCCGCACTTGCGCCCAGCTAAATAAAAATCGAAAACTTTCAAAATACATATGACATTGACCCCATAAAAAATAATATTTATAATTAAAAAAGATTCATGATGAAGACCAAGTCTTCGAAACTATAGTTTTAAACAAATAAATAATATATATATATATATACATATACAGAAATTAATTACGAAATATATGTGTGTATGTTTATTTGCACCACTGTTAAAGCTGCAGCGCGCAAGCTTGGTCTCCTATTTAGGTCTAGACGCTGTTATACTCCCAGTCAACTTCTTATACTGTATAAGTCTCAAATTCGTCCCTGTCTCGAATATGGCTCTCATCTGTGGAGGGGTGCCTGCAAGCATTCTCTTGCTACACTGGATGCAATTCAGAAGCGAGCAATTAACCCGGCTCTAACCAACTCACTCGACTCCCTAGCTCACCGAAGAACCGTTTCTGCCCTTTCCCTGTTCTACAGATATCGCGGTGTCTGTTCAGTCAAGCTGAAATCAATTATCCCCCCTAATGCCCTCTTTACGAGAAACACGCGGTTTTCTAACGCTTAGCACCCCTTCGCTGTTAAATTGGATTAAAGTCGAACAAGCGCTTTCGCCAACTCTTTTATCCCTATGATCTCCAGAGACTGGAACTCGCTCCCTGCCACCATCTTTCCCGCGACTTATAACCTTCAGCTATTTAAGACCCGCATCCACAGATACCTTCGACCCCCGCCCAGCCCATAAAATTCTTTCTTCTTCTTTTCACGATGGAGGGGCCAACCCAGGCCTTTAGGGGTTGCACCTTTTTGTTGTAACTCCTTCTCTCATCATTTTCATTAAAAAAAAAGTATAGGACAATCTTTTTGTTTCTCTTTGAGAAGCAATTGTATTTAGGTATTTTCGAAAAAATTAAAATAAAATATTAATTTTCAAAAAACTAAACCCATTTTAAATAGTATAGAGATTCTTAATTTTTTCCAAGGGTATAAAAAGAATGTTGTTTGGAGTTTCTTTGATGAAATTATAATTTCCTATAGCTCAATAAAATACTCTATTAGAATTAAGTATAATCCCCTCGAAATTCAAATATTAATATCCTAAAAAAAATTGGAAATCTGATGATAAGGGAGACAAAAAAATACTCTTTTCACCCTTAAATAACAGAAAACTTGATAAAGTTCCATCCTTACCAAAATTTCAAAAATAAAATCGAAAAACCAAAAAATGGCAAGCTACCTTCTGAAATTTCTTATTTTGACCAAGACTTTAAAATATGCATATTAAATTAATTTTAGGTTTTTACTTTTATCCAATGCGAAGCATGGGTAAAGTATTGTAATCGGTCTCGTGACAAGCGTGACTTCAAAGGTTCTTCAGGTAAAGGCTACGGAACCCATGGTCTCAATTAAAGTCACAAATTTTAGTATTCAATTAGGTTGAATTTTAGCACATGACGGTTTTGCCAAAAATTACATGGGGTCTCGTCGAGAGGCCAAAAAGTGCGATTTTTCATTTAGTGCGTGCCGATATATGGATGGATGGATGTATGTTATCGTTTTTTCGGTCCACGATTTTTTCAACACCGTTGCACCAATTGAAATGAAATTGAAAACCTACCATTAGTTTAACAAAATGAAGCGCGGATTACTTTTTGGTACATATCGGCCCACAAACATTAATACTATATTTCAGTACTTTTTTAGTTTTTTCTAAATATCTTGAAAATAACTTAACCAATTTTGATGAAATTTAATATCCTAATTAAGTACCTTGGGGACCACAAAAAAGGTTAAATAAAGTTTTTAGTAAAATTATATTTTAAAGTACTTTACGCTAGAGTAAGATAGTACTTTTTTAATTCATTAAAATTTATTCATTTGATCGTCTTAATATAGCTCATTTCAGAATGTATAGGCTTCTCTCTTTGAAATGCTAAAAATTTGGGAGAAAATTTTATAAGTAACCATAGCAACTGCGTTGTTTTCTTATCCGTTACATTTACTGAAGACATGGAAGAATCGACTTAAAATAAAAAATAGCCATCGATTCTTATCTAATACTAGAGGAATAACCTTATTGCATTCCATTTTTGATATTTCGACTATTAATGGCAACCTTTACGGAAAACGTGGAAGAATCGACTTAAAATCAAAAAGAATTTAGTCTTTTTGATTTTTAGCCGATTCCTCCATGTCTTCAGCTTTAACAATAATAATCGAAGTCAAAAATCTAATGTAGAATTATTATTCCTCTAGTAGTAGATAAGAATCGGTCATTATTTTTGAATTAAAGTCAACATGAACTGCAAATTGCTAGTGATATCTGATTAATCATAAAGGAATAAACATATTAATATTTCAAATGAATTTGGATAAAGTTTAGCAACGATCCGTTGAAGTTTATTTAAATTCAAAATTTAGGGGTGAAAAATGAAGAAATTTAAAAAAATTGGATTCTAATAAAAAGAAAAGCAAGAGACAATTCTAGCTTATAAGCAAAATTAGGTAAACAAGTTGGTATTACTAGACTACTTCTAACTGCTTTGAGGTGACTGTGGGTCAGTGGCTAGAGTGTCGGGTCACTGACTCTGAGATCGCTGGTTCGAGACCGAGTCTCGGCAGATAGATACTTGCAGTCGCCTCCTCTTGTAAAGTAATGGCAACCTACCAAGAGTATAATTGCCTAGTCACCTCTCCAAATTAGCCGTTCGGAACCGGCGTTAAAAAGTAGGTTCCGTATATCTGTGTAAAAACAACTAAACACACTCAGCACAGGTATATGTGGAGAGGCGCCGACGCCCGTTTTGGGTATGGCACTCGAAGGAGAAGAACTGCTTTCATTCAACTCTAATTCTAACTCAAACTGTTCGCTGATAAAAAAAAAAATTTTGATATACCTATGGAAATCCGAATTTATTTAATCATAAAATATTTTATATAGAAATAAATTCTATTACGGACCCTCTAGAGATGTCTTAATTTTGGACAAAGGTCATCATCTTTATTATCTTTCAAAAAAGCTAATTACTTTTAAATATACAATAAAATATTGTTGATCAAATAAATAATTTTTTGATTATTATGAAATTTAATAATGTAAACAATTATAATAATCATTTAATTTTAATTATTTTTAACTAATTATCAATTTTAACAGCCAAATAAATTTCACATTATTTTTTCATCACATATACCTACTTATTTTAATAGAATGTAGTAGTACCTATATATATATATATATATAAAGTGTGTCCCTAGTATGTCTGTCTGTCTGTCTTTTACAGTCTTCATTCATTAATTTCACTTCACTATCGTAATATTTGAAGGAATTTCATTATCTAACCCCCCCCCCCCTGTTTAACTTCACCCATCCTTATAATCGCCCCTCATACACACACACACACACATTTGAAGGATTAATTTCTCCGTTTATACATTTCGGCCCACCCTTTCATGTGTCAGAGTGGAATTTTAACCCTTTGAGTTTATTTTTTTCTTAATCTCAATTTCACAACCCCTATATCCACCCCCTCTTTTTCTTTTACTTCAGCTTTATATCTTCCGGACTGGCTGACTACTTTGCCCAGAACAGAGAAGACGATTAATACTAGCGACAGACAGACATACAAATTTTATTCTAAACGCATCTCTAACAACAATGACAATGTGGACAACAAAAGGTCGGATTTTGTATTAAAAGGCAATAACGGAAAAGCAAACAATACACGTATTGTTGAACACATGTCAAGTTTCGCAACAATGCTTTGCCAAACATTATCCATTTTGCTCAAACTGTCGCGCTCATAGAGGGGTTGATAAGTGGAAAATAGGGAATCTAAAGGGGTTGAAAAAGAGGGTGTGAAACGGAAAACCCATTTAGCTAATTGATCTAAGGATCTTTTTAGATTAATTATTTCAAATGTGACTTCTTGAGAGATACAGATAAGCTAGGATAAGAGAAAGAGGGTGGGGATGGGGGGTAAAAGTGACAAGGACCATCCCTTAAAAGGGGGGTTGAAATTGCCTAAGTGGATTGAGGACGAAGAAAAACCGAAAATCCATTCAGTCATCAAAGAGAGGGTTCTTCTTCTTCTTCTAAATCAAAACCACCCCCTTTTAGCCCCTCCACGCCCCCTTAATCTCAAAGCCGCATGTTTTCTAATTACTCTGATGAAAGACTTGCATGGAATAGAGATGCCAAATAATCCAAACCTATCTACCTCTATCTACCTTATACCACTCTGAATAATATACATCCGTCTCTTTTCAATCCCTATATACATATATATATATAGGTAGAATAAAAATTTTAGAAAAAATCCATTGATTTGTATTGGGGAAAAAAACTTCAAAGTGGCTTAAAATACAAAATCGATAAACTAAAATAAAAAAAAGTAACTAAAAAAAAAAACTTTAGAAAATGGAAAAAATAATATTAAATTGAAAGTTTTTGTGTCGAGGGGAGCAGAATTTTTATATATTGAAGGAGACAATAAAAAAGTGTGTCTTCTGCTGGAATTATAAATTTTATTTAGTTATAACTAGACTATAGTTTCGAGGGCTTTGCCCTTGTTATAATATACTAGGTGTGAGGGGTGTAGTAAATGATTATAAAAAGATGTATTATTTAATACAAGGTTTATTCAGTATAAGTACAGAGGCATCTCGGTCATAAGGCATCCACTTTATTCACCTTGTCTTTCCCTGTTCGGGTGCCAATTGTTATAATATACTAGGGGTGAGGGGTGTATTAAATGATTATAACAAGATGTATTATTTAATACAAGGTTTATTCAGTATAAGTACAGAGGCACGGTGTGACAGGGATCTCGGTCATAAGTCATCCGCCACGTGTGTGTTCTCTCGTTCATCAGCGACTCCTCGCTTAAGTATAATTATAATCAGGTCAAGCTTTGTTATTTCCGTAATTACATAAGCCTAATGCTTCCGCGTAGACTTATGTAACATGTCGAAAAGGCATATCACAACACCCTCTTCATCAGTCTATTACAATTGATTCACAGGAATTAATTGATGAATGGAAGGTTAAATTTTTTCAAGTGGCTGAGAGGAAGAATTGTCATTTATACTTGTTTTATTTGGCTGTAGGTGGCGTTAATGAGGTTTTTATTTGCGCGGCAATTTTTAAGATAAGGCTTTCGGGAATTTCTATTTTTCGATTTAAAAATTTTTTTGGTGAATTATTATAGGATTTTAAAATTTCTTCCGATTCGAAAATACTAATTTTTAGGGGATTTAATTCTGATCTCATTAATTTAATATTTGATTCATCTGGAAAACAATGTTTCTCGGAGATTAAATGTTCTGCAATTGCACTATGGCCTGAAAAAAAAATTGTAAAAAATATGTAAACAATTTTAATAATAATTATTTAATTTTAATTATTTTTAACTAATTGGCGATTAGTTAAATATTAAATATTCAATAAAATTTTGTTGCTCAAAAACAACAAATAATTAATTGATTATTGCGTAATTTAAAAATATAAACAATTTTATTAATCATTATTTAATTTTAATTATTTCTAACTAATTGGCGATTAGTTAAACATTAAATGTGCAATAAAATATTGTTGCTCAAATACAGTACCTGACGCTAGTTCTTTTGTAATTGGGCCCTAACTCGACACCTGAACCAACTAAAGCGAATTTATTATTATTTGGTATTTATAACCTTGTTTATTACAACAGGCCATTTATTTATCAAACTTTTTTTAAATATAAAATAAATTTCATTACAAGAACAAATAAATAAATAAATAAATAGATAAAAATTCATTTCCCCTCGCATACAATCTTTTAATTCTTGCACATAAAATGCACCCCCAAATACCTCCCCCGCATTTTAGAAACAAAATTTAAATTCTCCACGTCGCGTTTTTTTGGATAACGAATGGCTAAAATATTAGAGAAAAACAATTAAGCCCGATTTATATCCATTGCAGGCGATAATTAAATAGAAGCATATTGGAACGGCAGCGGAATTCTTGCACCCCAGGGGTGAGGGGGTATTTATATACTCACCACCCAGGGGTAAAACAACCCTTTAATGATGTCCATAAATACTTTGACATTGTTAGTTGATTACGTTCTCTCCCTCCCTGTATATATATTATATAATATACGCTGTGTAACAAAATAGAATTAGGGGCTTAATTGGAGTTGCAGATTGTCAGAAATCATACAATATCTATTTATTTGCAATTAACCAGCAGTGGGGGGGTGAATATTAAAGGGATTAGGGGATGAAAAGGCGGAAGGGAAACGGGTTTATACTATACATATGGGGGTGCGAATGAGAGACCAAGAGAGTAATCAGATAGGGTAATTAATAGGGTCGTTATTAGAAGCCAGGGCGAGAATTTGCCACGATAATATACTAAGCAAAAATATAAATTTATTATGATCAGGAATATATGCTATTCGAAACGAATAGGCAAGAAATTCTATGGGAAAACTTCTAATAATATCTAATAGTTCGATTAGGCTCAAGAAAGGGGTTGATTGCATTATTGCATTGTTATACACTTTTAAATTTAGTTAAATGATTATTAGCTAATAATGTAAACAACTCATTTAAATATTCTATTAATTCTAATTGTTTGTAAATAATTAAAATTTAATTAATAAGATATTATAATAAATCATTTGATTTATTTCTCATTATAAATAAATGTTTTTTTTATATCAAATTTTAGTAGTTTAATGGGATTAGTATTGCTTAGAGATCATTATATATATCATAGTATAAATGCCTCAAACTTGTCTTAAGAAGTAATCGAGAAATTTGAAAATAAATTAAAATTTGGTAGTGGTTTTCCCAACGTTTCGATTTCTTGGTAAAAATCAGTCAAGTGATTTTATCATATACGGTAATTGATAATCATCGTAATAATCTGATAAATGTAATTAATTACATTGTTATACACTTTTAAATTTTGTTAAGTAATTATTAACTAATAATGTAAACAACTCATTTAAATAAAAATTGATTCTTATTGATTGTAAATAATTAAAAATCAATTATTGATTATTATACGATTTAAAGATAATTTCGATAATCTTTTTATTTATAAAATCGCTTTTTTTTATTTGGAATTTAAGTAGTTTAAATGGAATATTTTTAAGGTTAATACATGGTATTATTGCATCAAACCAGTCTCAAGAATCACTTTTTTCATTATAATGGATGAGGGAAATTAGAAAAGTCATCAAAATTTGATGCTGGTTTTCACAACGCTTCGATTTCTTAGTAAAGATCACTCAAGTAATTTTAGCAAATAATTGACTTGAGCTGACTCAAACTTTAAAATACAAAACTTTAGTTTATTTTAAGAAAATCAGGGAAAATTTAAGCCCTACTCCCCGAAAAAAAATCCAAAAAATAGTATTATTATCTTTATTATTATTATTATTTTTGAATTCAACCAGTCGAAATTTTTTTCGGAATTAATTCGAATAAAAAAGAAAAACGTATTTTTTTAGTTGAAGCTTTTGTGGTTTTAGAATGTGATGCTTTTTTCAAGTGAGGCAAACAATTAGACGTCCAAACTAAAAACAATTGTTGTCAACTCTAGATGATCAGCCTCTCTCAATCTGCGCCCGGTGGACCGCAGGAAAAGGTAAAATACAAACAATAAGACCTATTGTTACTTTTATTAATTAAACTAAATTATTAGAAAATTTAATAATATACAAACAATTTGATTTTGTAAATAATTAACAATCAATTACAAATAATTATATACAGGGTGTGTATGCGTGAAATTGATTCAGAGGGTGGTTATATATGAGTCAATATAAAGAAAAAACTTTATATGAACATATGTCCAGAAACGCTTCTTTTACCAGCTATCTACCATTTTGTTTTTTTTGTTTTTACTAAATTATTTATATTTCTGGAACAGCTTAATCGATCAAGTTGAAATTCTGCACATATCTTATCATTGTAGAGATATAGTTAGGAAAAAAATATGAACTTGATCGAATCAAAATGGCGGCAACATGAATTTTTTAAATGAAAATAACTCCAAAATGGTAAATTTTTATAAAAAACGACAAGAGTAATTTTTGGTAGCCCTTTTAATTTCCTATCGAATGGTGTAAGTGTTAAAACTATCGGAACAAACATAAACGTAAAAAGATGTTTTAAATATGGCATTTAGATCAATGGTCATATCATAGTTTGCCGCTCGCAACAATGCACAATAATGGACGCCGTTTTACTGTTTTTCTTTGTCCGATAGTATTAATAATTATACTATTCGATATTAAATTAAGAAGGCTACAAAAATTACTCTTGGCATTTTTTAAAAAATTTACCCTTTTTTTAGTTATTTTCATTCAAAAAATTTAAATGATCGCCATTTTGAAAGGGATAAATAAATCAAATAAATATTTTTTTCCCTACTAGAGCAACTTATTGACGAGTTTTGTGCAAAATTTTAAATGATTCGATCCAGCAGTTTCAGAGATATAAATTATTTAGTAGATTTTAAGGAATTTGGTGTTGGTACTTGGTGAAACATTTTGTAAATTATTGTATAAAAAATACTTGGTAGGTTTCACATTAAGATATAAAAATAAATTCATTTTATTTTTATATCTTAATGTGAAACCTACCAAGTATTTTTTATACAATAATTATTTAGTAAATAAACAAAGAAACAAAATGGTAGATAACTAATTATATTAAATTTATTAAATTGAATGCTTTCATTTCAAAGCAATCTAAGTGCCAAAAAAAATGTTTTTTCTTTGCAAAGTGATCTAAGTACCAATGCCCTTCTACATGATCTATGTTCCAAATAATTTGTTAGTTTTTATAGTCCCTCAGAGAATGCGCTTTAAATAATGATGTAGCCAATTAAAAATTGTTGTTTTTTTTTCAAAACTGCAGTGTTTTTATTGATTTCCCAAAAATTTTACATTTGGCACTTAGATCACTTTGAAATTAAAGCATTCAATTACTCTTGGCATTTTTTATAAAAATTTACCGTTTTTTAGTTATTTTCATTAAAAAAATTTAAATGACCGCCATTTTGAAACGGATAAATGAATCAAATAAATATTTTTTCACCTACTAGAGCAACTTATTAACGAGTTGTGTTCAAAATTTCAAAAGAATCGGTCAACCAGTTCCAGAGATATAAATTATTTAGTAAAAAAAGAAAAAACAATATGGTGGATAGCTGATAGAAAAACCGATTACTGACATACTAGTGTTTAGATTAAGTTTTTTTTTTAATTCATATAACCTTACCCTAAATTATTTGCGAAATTTACAAATACACCCTGTTGATATATTTATATTACTTAAAATCGTAAATTCTTTGAACTTTTTGATTGAAATTTTTTTAATTTGAAATCATTAAGGGTTGATTTCATTTCCACCCCCCCCCCTAAACTCGCCATTACTAATTTGTTCCCTTTTTTTGTTCGTTATTTTTTTTGTATTCCATTCTCTTTGTCTGTGTAGGAAGGGTGGATGGCAAAGGGTTGGTTGGTTTGTCCTTAATTCGTGTTTTATGACGTACGTAACACCCCGCACATAGATTGGCCATAAAAAGGGCTTAACATCCAGTCAGCCAGCCAGTCTCGTGGAACACGTGGCGTCAATCAACCCCCTCAACCCTCACCCTCAATCCTCTAAACTCTAATCACTTTACGTCAAACAACAACAACAACAACAACTTTGATTTAATCGTGCTGCCACCAAGTACAAAAAAAAAAAAAGAAAAAATCCGTTAAGTTTCACTTTCGGTTCTCGTTAATTGTCAAATCAAAGTCTCATTGTTGGAAAGATTCCGATCCGATCCGATCTCTGAGAGCACAACTGAAGAAATCATCAAAGGGAGAAATAAACAAAGAATAAAATACAGACTACGATGAACGAAAAAACAAAAGAAATAAAGCAAATTTAATGAGAATTCAATTCGATTAGAAACAGATATAAAAAAAATATCAGATTACAATTTTAATTATTACGTATATACTTTTGTTTTTAATTATTGAGATTTTAATTAATTAAATATTTCTGTTATTATTGAAAAAAAAATTATTTCATTGTTTAATTATTTTTTCAATATTTAATTTAGTAATTAATTAATTACAATCTCAATAATTAAGAACAAAAGAATACGTAATAATTAAAACAATTATCCAATACTTTTTATTCTAATTAGTGGCGTAGTCAGAAAATTTTCTTGGGCTCAATCCACAAATCAAAATATTTAGTGGGAGTGTTTTTTTGTTAAAACAAATAGGTATTTCAAGAAATTAAAAAATAACATAATTCTTATATACTAATGGTTATTTATTACTTTATTCATTTTGTTTATAAAATTTTATTACATAATAACTGAAAGATTGAGCTTTTTTTGAATTTTTAATTATATTGTTTATTTAATCAACCACTTGTTTTGTTTTGGTTCAACCACAAGATTCATTTTTATTTAACCATCTGTTAATTATTAGTTTAATTAAAAAACGTATCAAAATATTTTTTCCCAAAATTTAGATCTGGTTATATAATACTACATACTTTGAAATACTCTTGATTTTTTTTATTTTATGTTTTTATTTATGAAAAATTATAAAATTTATGAAAAATTATAAAAAAAATCACAAAACGTTTATTAATAAATAATTTAAACGTTTCGGGAGAAAAAATATATTTATTGTAGGTACTTTTCGAATTATTAATATGTATTATCAAGTGGGTAAAAAAGAACCTAGAGAACCAGTCCCCAATACCTTTTCAAGATAATTAAGAACAATGACCTGACCCAGCTTATTGCCTGTGTGCTTAGAAAATAAAAATAAATATTTTTACACTCACCAGTGAATAACTATTTTAATTAAGAAAAACCTAGCAAATTAAATTCATCCGAAGATGAGACCCTCACAGTTCAATTTCTTGTCCCAAAAACCACCTAATCCGTGATTTTCATCGAAATCCGTAGAGCCGTTTTCGAGAAACCGATTCTATATATACAAAAATTGCTCATTAAATACAAGATCTATATCAAACAGAAGACACAATCTTTGAGCTATCGTTCTTATAAATATAAAACAAATCTACTACTCTCAGCAAACAAGCGTTCCAACAATGGGATAATTTTGATTTCTGATACTTTTTCGTGGTTTTGGATTGTTGTTTTAAGGGTTTAGGCTGATTGCAATGAGACAAGTTCATTGGGCGATGGGGCCGCCACATCCCTACGCCAATTAGTTGGGTTAACCAGACCGTAGGTAACAAAAACTCACCTTTACCAATTAAGATTGTTACTGGCTCAAAAAAGAACATTCCCAAGTTTTTTATAACAATAGGTTTTTTGCTTAAGTAAAAAATAAAAGGAAAGTAGATTGTTTTGGGAGAAAGGGACGAGGAGCAGCTTTAAGCACCGAGCTGAAGCTTTTGAGTCGCCAAATTGGTTTGGACCTTAACCCCCTGAATGAACACGTTCAAAGCCACCCCCGCATGTGCGTTCAACCCCCTAGGCGTGCACACACGCACTTTCACTGACTGAGTGGGGTGGGGTTGGTGTACACACACAACACACACAGAGAGGCTGGCTACATGTAGAGTTTGATGTCCGAGGACAGACAGACAGACAGACAAAGCCAGAGCTAATCTCGTGGCCTGCTTGCTCTTGACCACAAAACAATGCCAAATTATTTCCATGCAACGATTGGAAAAAGACACACACACACACACACACACACACACACACACACACACACACACACACACACACACACGCACACACACACACACACACAAACCGACAGACAAAGAGAAACAAGGATAAAGGAAGGAATAATCGAATAATAAAGAAAGCCAATTGCATATACGAGGCAGAAAGTGGGGGGGGGGGGATTTACCACAAATTGAAATCTACGTATTCGAAATTCGATCAGAGATTCTTAACAAAAGGAAAATAAAACAACAACTACAACAACAAATAAAAGAATAGGATTGAAACTTTGCTTAAATCACCCATAATTAATTATAATTACGCAATGCCGATGATACGGTTCTTTTAGTAGGAACAACTGAAGACCTACAAACAATAATTAATAAAATTGTCACAGTAAGTGAAGAATATGGACTAGTGAAAAGTTTTTGTTTTGCCGAGAGTAGCAGAGTTGTTGATTCACAAAGAGAAACAAAGAGGTTGTCTTCTGCTTGATGCAAATAAACATACACACATATATATCGAAATTATATATCTTGATATATTAAACCAACCCCCCCCCTTCCATTGTCATTGTCAGTCTGTCCTTTGTTACAAAGAAAATGGATGCATATGTTTATATATGACCGGGCGCACACTGGATACGCAGCTACGCAGCGCAGGCAGGGCATTTTTTGTGACCCATGTTTTTAAGTAGAAACGCAGCGCAGTCCTGCCCCACGTGCCGACTGCGTCCACTTTGATTCAGGCAGGGCGCAGTTTTTAATTTTTTAATTGGTTTTTTTATTTTAAAACCCACAAATACATTACAACAAATATGATTATATATATATATATACTAAAATTAGGAAATTTTAATATTTTTTATTTTTTTAATTTTCATTATACAGGGTGGGGCATAAAGAACTACCACATTTGAAGAGGTGTAAATAAAAAACACAAAAGCAAAAACTGACCATCCAAAATGGGGGGAGGGTCGAAAAATGAAAATTCTTGCCCTTGAAGCAAACTCAACCAAATTTTGTATACATATTCTGTGGACCCCCAGAAGTCTAAAAATGCAAAAACTAATCACCCAAAATGGGAGGGTGAAAAAATCAAAATTCTTGTTTTTGGAACAAACTCAACCAAATTTTGTATAGATAATCTGTGGGCCACTAGAATGCTAGAAATGCAAAAACGGGTGCGGGGCATTTATATGTATATGTTTATTTGCATAAAACAGAAGAGAACCTCATGGATTTCTCTTTATAAATCAACAATTCTGCTACTACTTGGCAAAACACAATCTTTCCAATTAAAATTTTATTATTTTTACATAATAATGAATAATTATTAATTAATTATTTTGAAATTATTACAAAGATTAATAATCATTAATTAATTATTATCAAATTATTTAATGTAAACAATTAGAATAAATTTAAAATACTATATATATTAAATATTAAACTATGTATTTTTAGAGGGGATAATTTAATATGACCAACAAACAGAGATTAAGCTTTTTTTGAAAAAAAAAGGGTCAAAAATATGATTTTCTTTAATCTCTAATTAAATTATTCTTCTCTTGTAGACATGGGGGTGAATTTGAATTTTTATTTTTAGAAAGAAAAAAATGGCGTATAGAGAGTGAATGAATAAGTGAGTGGGGTAGTTTGTCCAGTGAACTAGGGGTGGATAGTATAAGCGAAAAGGGATGGAAATAGAAGAGGTGGGGGGTGGTGGGTGGGGGTAGTAGAAATATTAATTAGTTAGTTGAAAGGCGGACTGCGATCTCTGAGCTTTCATATGCAAACAACCCCCCCCAACCACCCCTAGCTGTGTTCTCTCAATTCAAAAACCAGAAGCCCTCTTGACGAAACAACCCCCCCCCCCCCACCTACCCTATCACCCCTACTATAACAACAAACATCATCATCATCATCAACATCATCATCAAGCAAATACGGAAATAAATTCAATATATATAGTTAAATTTAATTAATGGATAAATTAATAAAATAAATAATAATTAAACAACTTAAAATGATATGAAAATTAATAAATAATATAACAAAAATTAAGAAACTAATAAATAAATACTATAATATACTATAAAATGAACCTATAATAACGAAAATATTTTTTTTCTGGAACCAAAATTAGAGAAGGGGGAGGGGGGTCAAAAAATAAAAATATAGGCAATTTGAGCAAACTCAACCAAATTTTGTATACATAATCAGTGGGCCTTAGAAATAAAATGCAAAAATAAACCGCTCAAAATGGGGGGGGGCGCAGATCCAGACCACTGTTTTTTTTTGGGGGGGGGGGGCGCCGGTATATAAGATCTACTTTTGATCTCGAAAGTGTGTCGCGATCGAATTGTCCAAGCGGGGTGGGAGGGTGGGGGTCAGAGACCCCGCCCCCCACACATAGAACTTTATTTTCTTCAATTTTAAAATTAAATAAACATATAAAAAATGTTGATCTCCAATACTTTGGGGGGGCGGTCGCCCCCATCGCCCCCTCCTGGATCCGCGCATGGGGGGGGGGGGGGGGGATTAAAAACCGCCACATCAGAACGTGTCAATTTATTTTGTTCTATTAATAATTAAGTTTTTTGTTTTAATGAAAAAATAAATGAATATTTTAATTATTTTTTTAAATTAATAAATTTATTTTAATTAGTAAATATTAAAACAAAACCCGGAAATATCTTTGAAATATTCTCGTTTGCTGGGAATTATAATTTACCGGGAAATGAGAAACCCTAATCGAGTAGGTTAAGCTTAAAAATTGCCTGAGGAAGCAGAAAAATATAATAATAAAATTAGAGTAAGATACGAAGTAGGTTCCACAGGTTGAAACCTATCTCGTATCTTACTCAAGTTTTATTATTATATTAAAATGTTTCACCTAGAACCAACACCAAACTCCTTAAAAGCAGAAATATATATATATATATATTTATTTATTTGTTTGATACTATAGTTTCGAAGACTTTGTCTTCATCATCAGTCTTTTTTTATTATAAATATTAGATTAAAAATTAACAAGTTCATTGGACAATGTTTTTTATTGAAGGTCTTATTCAATTTTTGTACAACGTTTCGTATCTCTCGAGACTTTTTCAAGCACTCAATTGGTTAGAGCAACATGTGAGATAACAATAAAATAATTGAGACATAGTAGAATTTTTCTTTCTAGATCAATCTAAAAGAAAAAAATTCTACTATGTCTCAATTATTTTTATTGTTATCTCAACCAATGTTGCTCTAACCAATTGAGTGCTTGAAAAAGTCTCGAGAGATACGAAACGTTGTACAAAAATTGAATAAGAGCTTCAATAAAAAATATTGTCCAATGAACTGTGAATTTTTAATCTACTAATTATAATGGACATTAATCAACATAATTATAAATATTATTTTTGATTGGGTCAGTATCGCGGAGATATTGAAAATTTTTTGCTCTTTATTTAGCTGGGAGCCAGTTAAAATTAATTTTAAATTTTTAATTTTAACTGGCTCCCAGCTAAGTAAAGGTCGAAAATTTTCAATATCCATACGGTATTGACTCCATGAAAAATAATATTTATAATTAAAAAAGACTGATGATGAAGATCAAGTCTTCGAAACTATAGTTTAAACAAATAAATAATATATACTAGAAAATCATAAGAGAGTGTCATCTATTAAATCCGATGGAATGGAATATTTTTAATTATATGTCAGAGGGGTTGTTTTTTACCCCCTCGGGAATCGAACCCGAGTGCCAGTAATAGCAATCTGGGCCATCTGGCTTACCTGCGGGATGCGAACCTCTCTGAAATATGTAAACGCGTTAAAATATATTAAAAATATTCCATTCCATCGGATTTAATAGATGACACCATCTTATGATTTTCTAGTAAATTTGAATCTATTACCATCGGCAAATTAATGTCTTTCATATTAAATTAGGAAAAGTCATTCCATTGCCCTTCGAATTTTGAATTTCTTCAAAATTCGAAACACTCAACCACCTTTATTTAAATTATATGGCATGGCTATATGTTTAAATTTAGAATCACTATATCGCGAAAATTTTACAAATTAAGATAACAATCTTTGAGTAAAATATTTTACGCGTTTACATATGTCAGAGAGGTTCGCATCCTGCAGGTGAGCCAGATGGCCCGGATTGCTGTTACTGGCACTCGGGTTCGATTCCCGAGGGGGTGAAAAACAACCCCTCTGACATATAATTAAAAATATTCCATTCCATCGGATTTAATAGATGACACCATCTTATGATTTTCTAGTAAATTTGAATCTATTACCATCGGCAAATTAATATCTTTCATATTAAAATAATATATATGTATAGAGATATACTACTGTTGGCAATAAATAGTAAGGTCCTGTTGACAGTTTTCTTCGATTATCGAGGTGTGGTGCACTCCGAATTCCTTCCCACTGGCCAAACTGTCAATAAGCAATATAATTTGAGTGTTATGCGTCGTTTGCGCGAAGCTAATCGTAAAAAGAGGCCGAAATTATGGGCCGACAACTCTTGGTTTTTGCACCACGATAATGCACCTTCGCATACTGCATTGATTATTCGTGAGTTTTTCGCCAAAAAATCAATCAATATCGTTCCACAACCACCGTATTCGCCTGATTTAGCTCCTTGTGACTTCTGGCTGTTCAGCAAACTCAAACAACCGCTCTGGGGAAACCGTTTTGAGTCAATTGAGGATATTAAAAGCGAATTGAAGGCTATTCCGGAAATTGGCTTTAACAACTGTTTCGAGGATTGGAAAAAACTTTGGCGCAAGTGTATTGAGGCCGGGGGGGATTACTTTGAGTGGGACGAAATAGATTTGGAAGAATAAATAAAGAATTTTAAAATTAAGAACAAAGTCTTACTATTTATTGCCCACATTAGTATATGTGTATATGTTTATTTGCATCCAAGCAGTGGACAACCTCTTTGTTTCTCTTTATGTTATTCTTTAAGCAAATCTTGTTGGATTGTTCCGAATAATTCAACGTTTGATGAGTGGGATTTAAGATGAAAATCCTTTTCGGCTGGGATTATTTTGAATTTTAATAATAATTTTGAGAAAGGCGCAATAGAGGGTGTATGTGTGGGGGGGGGGGCATCATCTCGTGGTCCATTTAGAATTTAGGTAGATAAACGTATTGGGGGGACGAGGATACCTAAGTGGCGTGTCGGTGGGGAATCCCTCTGGCAAAAGGGCTTCTTCCTTCTGTGTCTATTTGCATGTAAAACAGCCCTCGGTTATTAAATACAAATGGGTTAATTCAAGCCAACCAGCCATGGGAGGGGGGGGGTGAAATAAGAATGGCCCGTTAATGGCATCCGCCCGCCCACCCACCCACACACAATAAATAAATAAATAAATAAATAAATAAAAGAGGCAATTTGGTACATCTTATTAGCATGAATATTGAGAGTTAAACTCGTTGCCAATTGCTTTGTCTTTTTTTAGGGATGCAATTCTTAGAACACCCCCCATATAGTTACAATCTATCTTTTTTAAAGTAACCCTTGTGTAAATTAAAAATGTTAATTTTATTACCCGCCCCAAGTGTAAATTCTCAATTACGTAAGAAAATAAATAAATAAATAAAAAAAGAAAAAAAGAACTCAGATATATACGCGATAGCCACGGGGGTGGGTTGAAAATCGTTCAAGTCGAATTTGAATAAATTGGGGGTACAAATTTCGCATAGAAATACAGGATGGGGCATAAAGATCTCCCATATTTTGAAGAGGTATAAAAAATGAAAAAAAAAGAGAATATATTTTTGAAAAAAACATAAAATAATTTTTTTTAAACATTATATCAGATAAAAAAAGGGGGATGGGTCAAAAATGAAAATTCTAGCCCATTCGATCAAACTCAACCAAATTTTGTAGGTATACATATTCTGTGGACCCCCAGAGGACTAGAAATGCAAAAACTAAGTACTCAAAATGGAGGGGAGGATCAAAAATGAAATTCTATCCCAACATTTGGTTTAGTTGAGAGAATTTTCAGTTTTGATCCTCCCCTTATTTTGGGTGGTAGGTCTTTGTATTTCTAGCCTTCTAGTGACGCTCAGATCAAGTATACAAAATTTAGTTGAGTTTGGCCCAAGAGAAAGAATTTTAATTTTTTCACCCTCCCCCTTTTTGGGTGGTTTTTTGGGGGAAATTTTTTTAATCAAAAGTTGTCAGAAATCACATCCCCTACAACTTTGTTTATTATAAAATTTGCCGTAGGATTTAATAGTTTAGGAGTTATTTGATAATTTGCATTCGTGCGCCCCCCCCCCCAAACCCCTTTTGGGGTCAAAATATCAAAACGTTATATAGCTAAAAACGTAAGTTAGAAAACATCTGATGTAAATATGAAATTTCATAATAATCCCTTTAGCCGTTTTTACGTGAATCGTGAGCAACTTTTCGGAAACGACGGAAACATACAGACAGACAGACAGGAATTTTGTTTGAGGGTGTTTTCGTTCATAACTTTGCTTGAAACGTGTGCAACCAAAATTTGGCGTGATTTGGACCAATGTACAGACAAAACCTTAATTTTATATATTATATATAGATAGATATTGAAAAATTACATTTTTAAATATTTGAATAACGACAATAATTAGAAATTTGATATGCTAATTAAATTTATTTTAAATTAGATAATTATTACCTAATAATAGAATTTGAATTATTATATTTCAAAATTACTCCCCCCTTTCAATCTACATATTTTAATTCTTCAATCTGCACTAGAAAACTTGTCGAGGCCAAAATGTCGTGGATTCTGATGAGTTTAATTTATTAAAATGTAAAAAAAAAAAATCAAAAAGTTACCCCTTTTGTCTATCTTAAGACTTTAACTTTTTTTTTAGTTTACTTTCTACAATGCGCTAAAATGGACTCTAATAGGGCCTGTTTTAATTTTTAAACGGAACCCATAAATATTCTCGAATATTTTTTTATCTCCGATTTGTGTTATAATATGCAGGGTCTATATACCTATATTCATAATAGATAAATTTTCAATTCGAAATATCTAAAAAGCCCATAATTTCAAAAACAAAAAACTACATGGGAAATTTAGTTTTGATATTCACACTAGTTTTTGAACTTTGGAGCGTACACAAAATTTGTTAACGTATTTGACAAAATAATTAATATTTCGTAAAATATAGTTTCTTCGATGTTCACTCTATAAGGCTTTCTTGTAGACCGAAACCCGATGGTTTTGCTAATTTTTACTTTACCATACAGGGTATGGTCAAGTATTGTAATCGTGAATGAAAAAAGTGTTTTTTTTTCCTTCATTTTTTTCGAAATATCTCAAAAACGCCTTAAACTATTTTGATTACAAAAATTGAGCGAAACCATGGCATTTCGCTCTACAAAAAAGCCCTAATAAGTGAACAAGGAAAAATTATATTTTTCGAGATAATAATTGTTTTGTCAAAATGTCTGTCTGGTTGTTAGTTAGTTAGTCTGTGTGTTGCCAAATTTTTGTGGACGAGCTAGCTCAAAAACTAGTGTGAATATCGAAACCAACACACCCTTTACTTTATTAATCAAACACACGTAGTTTTGGTTCATTGAGATTAAGAGCTGATTAGATTTTTTTTTGGGTGGGGGAGGTTAAAAATTAAAAATCTAGGCCGTTTAAGCAAACTCAACCAAATTTTGTACACATAATTAGTGGGACCCCAGAAGTCTAAAAATGCAAAAACTAACCGCCCAAAATGGTGGTGGAGCGGGGGAGGTGGGGGTCAAAAAATGAAAATCTAGGCTTTTATATCAAACGGAACCAAATTTTGTATACATAATCAGTGGGACTCCAGAAGTCTAAAAATGCAAAAACTAACCGCCTAAAATGGGGAGGGGGTGTATGGTCAAAAAATGAAAATCTAGGCTCTTGTACCAAACTCAAACAAATTTTGTATACATAATCAGTGGGCACCAGTAATCTAAAAATGCAAAAACTAACCGCCCAAAATGGGGGGGGAGGAAGTGTAGGGTCAAAAAATGAAAATATAAGCCCTTGTACCAAACTCAACCAAATTTTGTATACATAATCAGTGGGACCCCAGAAGTCTAAAAATGCAAAACTAACCGCTTTAAAGGGGGGGGATCAAAAAATTAAAATCTAGGCTCTTGTATCAAAATCAACCAAATTTTGTATACATAATGATTGGGACCTCAGGTTGTATGGTAAAGTCAAGTGGATGGCCATATCAGAACACGTCAGCTTATTTTTATTAAAATAGTTTGAACCGTTTTTGAGATATTTCAAAAAATCGAAACAAAAAAAAAAAACTTTTTATCATGCACAATTTGTATGGTAAAGTAAAACCCTACTTTTCAAGATTAAGAAAAGATGAATAAATTGATAAATATACATATTATATTGTATATGTATGTAAATTTTAAAATATGGTAATATGTGTGTTATTATAGAAACTATTAAAATTCATTCCGGGCAGATTAGTCTATAATTAAAATGGCAATTCATTAGGATGCAAGTGCCCTCTGCATTCGTTATTAGAAAGCAAAGCCAAGAAAAGTTTCGATTTTAAATCAACGCCTTCTTAACACCCTACTACTACTACTACTACTCCTCTGCTTGTTAATCGTTCTTTTAAATATTCCAGCCAAGTTGTTTGCAACATCTTCTCCATACTGTTGTTGCTGTTGTTGTTGTTGTTTAACTCTTTGTCTTGTCTTGTGTGTGTATGTGTGGCTTTATCGCAAGCAAAGACCGAGAAATTTCATAAACTTAATTAAAATTACAAGAATATACGTATGGAAATAAGTTCCTGTGACTGTGTTTACCACACGACTTGCACTAATAAACCAAGATAACCATTTATCGCGTAATTTAAAATCAAACAATTTTCCAAATTTGCATTAATAATATTGTATATGTAACATATAAATGCATATAATTAATATAAGGGATGAAGGGTTGTTTATTAGTGAGGGCGTAGAATCAGCTGAGAATGTGGATGAAGGTGGAGGGGGCATATTGAAATACTAACAGTCGATGTTTCCTCCACCAGTGCCTGACACACAGTCCGAATTTCCTTATCACTCTCTTCCCTTATATAGCCCTCACTGCCCCCTATCTCACCTCCCTACCATTGTCCCTATCTCCCCTTCCTCCATTGTTCCTATCTCCCCCCCTCTTCCCAGTCTACCTTCTTTCCCTACTCTTATATACCCTTCGAGAGCAATTAGTTAGAATTCCTCCCGAAACGTTTGGATTTAATACAACAAAAATTTAAATTTAAATTATATATACCGGGTGAGTTTTTTATCTTGAGACAGTCTTTAAACTCAAAAACAGTGCTTTATAAGAAAAAAACTTTATAATAAAAGTTTATTTATATCAGGCGGGAAACTAAGCTACGCTATTGTTTGTTGACCTAGAACAAGCTTTCAAGGGTATTTTAAGGTCAACTTCTGTTTTTTAAATAGAAACCTATAAGTTTCTGTACATATTCTGAATCTACAAAAAAAAACTGAACAACTTTTATTAGAACTATTTTTTATACGATATTAAATAAACAAAATACATGAATCAATTAGACTTCAAAAAAAATTCTAATAATTAGTTTTAACAATCATTCAATTTAATTATCAAATAATAATGATTAAATAATTAATTATTAAATAAATAATTTGATAAATTTTCGACACTGTTCTAAGACATTCCAGAGTGTATCCCAAGTCTTCTTGGATGAATTCCGGTTCCAATTTTGTCATTTTGGCCTGTTTCAGGTTCTTCGTAGACTTTATATTTCTTGTTTTTTTTTCAACAAATTTACAACACGATAAAATGAAGCTTGTGAGGGTGTATTTCTATTAGGAAAACGATCGGCATCCATTTCAATGGCAACCCCATAACACTCCTTCCACACCCAGTGCATAAATTAAGACTATTTTGATTCTTCATTCAACAAAAAATACTACATTTTTATTATGGTAATACAATATAATTATCTAGTGGATTGACACGAGAAATAAACTTTTTTAAACTCAAGAATTTTAACTAGTTCTATTTAAAATTCTTTCTTCTTCTTTTTACGATGGAGGGGCCAACCCAGGCCTTTATGGGTTGCACATTTTTGGTGTAACTCATTCTCTCATCATTTTCATTATAAAAAAAAGTAGAAAATAATCTCTTAAATCTGTGTATAATGAAGATTTAAGATCATTATAAACATTTATTTTCATTGTTGTGACTTTTTGATTTAATAAATATTTATTTAATAATTAATTATTTAATCATTATTATTTAAAAATTAAGTTGAATAATTGTTAAAAATAATTATTAATTAATAATAGAATTAATATTTTTTTATTTGATGTCGTATAAAAAAATAGTTATTATGAAAGTTGTTCAGTTTTTTTTGTAGATTCAGAATATGTACAGAAACATATAGGTTTCTATTTAAAAAACAGAACTTGACATTGAAATACCCTTGAAAGTCGACAAACATAGCGTAGTTTAGTTTCCCCTTGATATAAATAAACTTTTATTTAAAACTTTTTTCGTATAATGCACTATTTTTGAGCTATAAGACTGTCTCAAGATAAAAAACTCACCCGGTATGTATAGACTAATTCAGCTTTTATGAATGAATTGATTTCGGGGCATTTGCCCATTAATATTCCAAAAATGATGCAATCCTATCTAAATTGTCTTCATATTTTAACATTTATTTATTAATTACTAATGGTATCTACTGAAGAGGGGGGGGGGGGGCTGCTGGCTGTTTTTCCTAACCGGATACATTCCTCTTCCTATACATATACTATACTAATCCATTTATTCGGTAAAATATATTTATTTTCTATACATACCTATATATATAAATTCCTATTTACAACAGTTAATTATAATAATCAGATTTCAATTTATTATTATTCATTTAATTGAAAATTATTATATTACATTATATACTACATCAGAGAGATATTTAATTTGTAATTTAATTTTTTTTTTATTATTATTTATAATACAATAATATATAATAAATAAATTAAAAAAGAATTATAAATTAAATTTCATTTCATTCAAAATGAGACTCTAATTTAATTTTATATACATCAGAACCGAAGAGAAAAAAGTCGTAAAAATGAAAATATAAAATACATAATTGAATTAAAAAAAAAAAAAAAAAAAAAATGAAAGAGAAAATTATTCGTATTAAAATTTTTTTAATGTTAATATTATTAATAAAATTTGGATTGAAAAATTGATGGCTTTTTCATTTTATTAAAACGGCTTTTTAATAATTATAATAGTCCAGGTAAATTAGAATTTTAAGAAGAATTATCTCCCGGTTTTATTGCTGGAATATCTTGATTGGTGGCCAAATATTTCTACCTGGACTCGCAAAAGCGGTCCTATGTAATGGCGGAGGTACTCTGGGTGAATCGTAGTTGCACTCTTAATTGCTATCTCTATGACACCGGTCACATGATCCTAAACAATACCAATTAATATTTTTTTCTCATTATTAATAATTCAGTTGTTTATTAACAAGCAAACAAGCCACATCGAAACGACCCAAGCTGAACCTTTTCATACATTTTACTCGAGCTAATCGCATCCCTGCAGGCTAGCAATCAATCTACAAGATTCCAAGTGATTCTACAAATAATTTCATTCAGTTTCCACGAAGATTTATCCCAGCCGCAGCTTCCGACCTCCCAGGAGCTCTAACCATTGCTGAAAGGTGCCCAGATTTATATTTTTCCTAACACACAAATGTTTCGTTTCGAAATCCATTTCCTTTCAGGCTATTTCTAATAAGAGAAATACAGCTACATTTAACAAGAGTTAAATCTCACTAGCATTAAACTGCTCATCCTATTTAAAAAGATTCAAGATCATTATTGACTCATAGGAGGATGAGGGAAGAGGATTGGAACCAATCGACTTGATTGACGAATAATGGAATTGAAATAATTATCGGAAAAGAGGTTTTTTTATCTAATTAGATTTTTCCTCTTATTAAAAACAAGGACTAAAGATGAATAAGGACACTCGATGGTGGAGAAGTAATCTCCGGAATCGAGGCAAATTCAATGTATACATTAATTAATGTAAAATAATTGGTTTAATAAAATTTATATATAAAAAAAAAAAAAAAATATTGACTCATAAATACATCTCCTTCCCAATTAAAATGTACTTGTATTTGCGATCACTACCCTAAGATTTCACGCAAATCTGAATTGTGGGCGCTTCAAAATAAGCAAATTTCGGGGTTTTTTTCAGTTTTTCATGAATAACACTAAAACGGCTTATCAGATCAAAAATATATAATTGAAGATAAATTAAAGCCTTTTAAATTCCGCGTAAATTGATAACAATTTCATCAATTTCGGTTCAGTAGAAATGGTACTAATCCCTGTCAAAATTACCCCGTTTTTCAATTTATTCAAAATTTGGTACTTTTTCTCTAAAAAATGTCTCTTAACCCTTATTGTTCAATATTTGAGTATGAATACCATGTATTAGGATATCCTAGTACTGGTATTCACCATGACTCTATTAATATGAAGGTATGATATATTATATGCACTATGGGGTTCACAAGGCTATACCTGGAGATTTCTTTCACACTATTTTCGGTGTGGACCTCATTGGCTGTAAAATGAGATTGGCAAAGTTTCATCTTAATTGGATAATGGTAAACCGTGCCGCAATAAGGTTGAAGTTTTGAAAAACTGCAATTTTTTTTGCAAGAAATCGCAGTTTTTTCTTTATAAAATGAAAACCACTCATCCTAGAAATTTTATTGACTTTTATTTGGACCACTTTTTTGTTAAAGCTCTTAGATTAATATGAAAGTTTTTTGTTGTTTTTTTTGGCTTCTTTTTTTTCTAAATATTTCAAAAACGGCTGATACTATTTTGTTAAAAAAAAAAAAAAAAAAATGAACGAAACCATGATGTTTTGCTCTACAAAAATAGCCTTAATAACTGAACATCGTAAAAATGAAATTTTACGAGATATTAACTGAGTTTTGTCATAAATGTCTGTTAGTACTATAGCGAGCAGTAGCACATATAGTATATAGCGTGGGAGGGAAGGCCGGCAAGCAAAAGGTAGGCGGTTAGGGTTAAATAAAAATGCACATATAAAATTGGTACAAGAAACAAGGCGAGTGGACGAAGGTGAACTTGTAAGGGAAAGAGATGATACTATTCGATACACTTCGGGCTACCGTACCAGTAAGAGACCCCCGTTGTGTAGGTATCCCCTCAATCTTCAAGTGTATTGCACTTGAATCTAAGTTGCTATTGAATTGTCATGACTTGTATTTAATCAAAATGGACATATTTATCACTTCTGAAATTGATCTGTTTATTTCTTGCATTGCATAATTTATCCCTCGCCTTGGTGGTAATTTATTTATGATAAATCTTTACATATGGTTGCATGTGTGTGATGTATATTACAAATATCGATATTTTTGTATATTTGTTTGTTTTTCTGTTAAAATACAGTACGTTACCAAATTTTGTATATGCTCTAACTCAAAAACTAGAGTGAATATTAAAAATAAATTATGAATTACACATATTAGTTAGAATGAAGAACATGTTTGTTTATTTTCTATATCATTAATAATAATTACATTGTTGTTGCCATAGCATCGTAATTAGAATCAATTAATTACTTAATATTTTATTCTCATTTTATTAAACGCCCAATTCTTGTATTTATACTCGAAAACTGCTCTAACGATTTGGATGAAATTCACGGGTTAGGCAGATTTTAGGTTGATAATTCTATTTGTCAGGATCTTATCACTGGCTATCTTTAATTGTATAGGTTTTTTGTTAATTCAAATAATTATTCATAGGTGGTTGTGTTAATAAAAATTTACAGTTACATTTTTTGCAATTTCCTTTTAATAAAGAATTGTTGTTTTTCTTTTTTTAATTGTATGTCCCACTAATAGCTCATTACAAATATTATTATATATTAAAATTAGTGAATTTAATTAATTAAAGGTGTTTAATTTAATAGAATATTAATTTAATTCTCTTAAAAAATCCGACAATTCGAAGGATCGAGCCTCCTTCTACAAAATTTAAAAGGGTCAACGAAAGAACCTCTCCGTGTATATTAATAGTATTACTTTACCATACAGGATATGGTCAAGTATTGTAATCGTGCATGAAAAAAGCGGTTTTTTGCTTCTTTTTTTCGAAATATCTCAAAAACGGCTAAAACTATTTTGATTAAAAAAATTGGACGAAATCATGGTATTTCGCTCTACAAAAAAGCCCTAATAACTGAACATCGAAAAAATTATATTTTTCGAGATAATAACTGTTTTGTCAAAATGTTTGTTAGTCTGGTTGTTATTCTGGTAGTCTCTATGAGTTACCAAATTTTGTAGTCGAGCTAGCTCAAAAACTAGTGTGAATATCAAAACCAAATTTCACACGTAGTTTTGGTCCATTGAGATTAAGAGCTGATTAGATTTTGGTGTATATCGACCCAAAATTAAGGGGGTGGAGGGGAGTTAAAGATTAAAAATCTAGGCCATTTGAGCAAACTCATCCAAATTTTGTAAACATAAATATTTATATGATTAATGTAAAGATTTAAGCATCTTTTTTGAGTTTCTTTTTTGAAAAAAGATGGAATTTTTCAAAAATCAACCAATTATATAATATTGAAAAGTGAATTTATTTTTATTTAGGAACAAATCAAAGATTTTAGTAGAAATATTTTTACATTGCATATCAGAGGGAATCGAACCCAAGCGCTAACTAAGCTTGCCGGGCTGTTAGCCAAACCCTTAAGACAATGTTGTATGTATGTTGCATATCGGAGAGAGATTTGTCTTAAGGGTTTGGCTAACAGCCCGGCAAGCTTAGTTAGCGCTTGGGTTCGATTCCCAAGGGGACGAAACCCTCTGATATGCAATGTAAAAATATTTCTACTAAAATCTTTGATTTGTTCCTAAATAAAAATAAATTCACTTATAAATATTTATACCATATATCGCTTTTAAATGAATCAAAAAATTACCGATCATAATAGTTCGGTGTTCCAGGTACTTTATTAACTTTACAAACTTTACCAATCCATGTAAAATAATTTTTAATATCTACAGGACGTCTTTAATGAAAAGGTTAACAAACGCTGCTCTAGTCGGCCGGCGATGAGGCTGTTTTAACATTGTTTAAATTGTTGAAAATTGACATGCCCAATTTCAATATCGAAATTCGATATTATCAAAGCTGTTCTCTGTGACAATAGTTGGTGCCCTAATATTTTCTTCTCTCTTTCTTCATTTGATTTTATTTTTATTGATTCCTTTTGGCAATTCAATTGGCTAGCGAGAGAAAAGCGAGACGAGACGCAGGTGGCTTGATTTTATTCCGCCCATTTCCTAAACCCCCTCCCTGCCCCCCCCCCGTCCCCCTTTACGGCTAATTGTGACATTTGTGAACGAAATCTCCGTTTATACGTTCCGAGAGATAGTCGTCAATAGACATCACAAAATACAAATCTCAAATGTTTGGATTTGTGAGTACCAGTAGGTACAATTTGAATTCTAAAAGGGGGAGTGAATTTTACTATCTCTCTCTCTTTGGTTTTTACTATGTTCTTTTATTACTCGACATTTGAGTGGAGTGTCTGTGTCTGTGTGTGTGTCTGTCTTAAAACAGAGAGCGAAATCACTTGCAGAGATGCTGATGACGTCTGCAGACTTTGAATAAATTCCCTCTCTCATCATCCACCAACCAATGTTCTTCTTCAAGCATCTTGGTGGAAATCTTACTTTCTCTCTCTCTCTTTCGATTTTATTCCCTTTTCAATTAATGACCACCGTAGAGGAAGAGAAGGTAAAAGCAAAGCAAAAATCACAGTAGAGATGAAGGGTTAAAGAAAAAGAATAAAAAAAAGGGGACTGGGAGGGGGTTGTTTGATGTTTTTTTATGTTAAATTCAAATTACGATCTGATTTAAATTTGGGAGGTTTTTTGTTAAAAATAGATGACGAAGTCAGAAAATTTGTCATCTACGGTTAAATAGTTTCTTTTTATCTATCCACCGAATCGAAGTATCTATAGCCGAAATGTATGATAAAACGGACTTGATAATCATCAAGTACAGGGGGTGTATTTAATAAAACGCAAGGATAATAGGGGTGGTTTAAGCTGAAATTTAACCTGTAAAGTCAGCTGGTTTAAGCCCACGAAACGCCCTATTTTTTCTTTAATTTCGTAATAAACAGTAGTTGACTGACCGATTTAACCGGGTCTGGATCTCCCTCAATTAATTTATTCATTATATTGTCAAAAAAAATAAAATCGTTATCTATCCATCTATCTATCTATCTACTCTTATTAAGCGAGCAAAAATTGTTTATATATTTATTTGTTTGTATATATATAAGTATATATATATGTATCTTGGTTCTATTTTGAACACTACTCTACCGATTTTGATGAAACAAATTCTATTAACAAGTTTTGAGGATGAGAAAGCGATCTAGCTAGGTCTGGACCTCGACAAATTTCATCTTAATTTATCTTTTCTTATTTAAAGTTATTATTGACAGATGAAAATATCAATAAAAAAGTTTGTTTACATTTTTTTCAATTATCTTTTATTTTTAATTGTTTTTTTAATTTTAAAACCCACTAATAGATTATAGCAAATATTAATATTTTAAAATTAGAAATTTTTTATTTGTCTTTAATTAACAGGTGTATAAATCATAACATTACAGGTGTGTTTACAAATGAAGTGGTTGAAGTGGCTTTTTTTATATAACTTGGAAACAAATCCTATTTAATTTTATGTTTTTATTTCAAATCCTATACGATTATTTTTTTTATTATTATTTTCCTATCTATTTTTTTATAATGTTTATCAATATCAACTAATGTGCGCAAATTGGTGTACGAGTAAACAAATATACACATAATATATATGTGGACCATTAGAAAGCTAGAAATGAAAAAAATGGGTGCAGGGTGTGGTGGACGTGGGAGATGCAGGAGGTGGGGTGCAGTTGTGGGGGATCCAGGGGTGGGAGGCGCGGAGTGAGGGTGCGGGGGGAGGTGTGTGGTTTCAGGGAGGGGGTCAGGGGTTACCGTGCTTCGCTCGGTGGCTCCAGGTACTTCATACTAATAGAACGGACTCTTAGTTATCAATTTGGCCACTATGAATTAAACAGATGGCAGTACTGAATGGGAACGCCTGTATTTAGACAACCACAATAGACGCTGGCACTCGCCAAAGACGGAGAGGTTTCAAATATGTTATATCAGCCAAAGTTTGAACAAAAATTTGGTGTGATTTTCATTTATAGTGCATTAGCAATAGTACAAAAAAGAAAAATAATCATCGCTATACTTCCTTATTATATTCTATAGAATATAAATGTTAAAGTAAAAATATATATACTAAATAATAATTGGCTTGCGCGACTACACCGACAAGTTATTACTTTACCATACAGTGTATGGTCAAGTATTGTAATCGTGCATGAAAAAAGCGGTTTTTTCCTTCTTTTTTTCGAAATATCTAAAAAACGGCTCAAACTATTTTGATTAAAAAAATTGAGCGAAACCATGGCATTTCGCTCTACAAAAAAGATCTAATAAGTGAACATCGAGAAAATTATATTTTTCGAGATAATAATTGTTTTGTCAAAATGTCTGTTAGTTAGTCTGTGCGTTACCATTTTTGTGGACGAGCTAGCTCAAAAACTAGTGGGAATATCGAAACCAAATTTCACACGTAGTTTTCGTCCATTGAGATTAAGAGTTGATTTGGTGGATATTGACCCTAAATTAAGGTGGTGGAGGGGGGGGGGGGGGGTTAAAAATTAAAAATCTAGGTCGTTTGAGCAAACTCAACCAAATTTTGTATACATAATCAGTGGACCTCCAGAAGTCTAAAAATGCAAAAACTAACCGCCCCTACATGATTATAAATAATTTTATTAAATATTAAATATAAGTGAGGGGCCAGGTTGTATGGTAAAGTCAAGTAGATGGCCACATCAGAACACCTCAGCTTATTTTTATTTATTTATTTATTTATTGATATTTGCCCTTCTCGTCTATTTATTTATTAAATTTAATGCTGATTGATTTTATTAACTCCCAAGTTAAACTCCGTTCAATTTATTTACTTAGATATTAATTAGAAATTTGAAACTAAATTATCGTTAGATACAGAAACTAGACTAAACTCTAAATCTATATATTAATGAAATTCTAACCCCCATCAGACCCCCCACCCCCTCCCTTTTGCCCTTTTTCAACCCCCAGGATTTATTTTCCTGGCCAGCGTTCAACCAATCTAATCAAATGTTTGATTAAATATTTAAACTACTAGTACTAATACTAATCTCTATTTATAAACATAGTACATGTTCTCATTAATTTTTTATTTTAGTTAAATGCGATATATTAAAATAAAAGCCACAAATTCACAATAAAATAATTTATTATATTAGAAGGCTATTTTCAATTGTAATTGAAAAGTTTTTGTTTTGCCGAGAGTAGCAGAGTTGTTGATTCATTCGATTGGGAAGCGAACGGATTCGGACACGCGAATCTGGAGGGGCCAAATGCCAACCAGCAGCCCCTCCCTCGCACACCCTATATGAACACGCAACCTACAACTCTGAACTCAACAGATTGTTAGGACCCCATCGACTTGATGGGGGGAGCACAAAGCACCACACAATACTCACCTCACGAGAGCCCTAACAATATCTGGAGGAGGGGCTGCAGGAAGGCATTTGGCCTTTTTTTTTTAGTTTTAAATGTCAGTTTATTCAGCAAATTTATATACAAATGATTTTTTTTTTATTAGGTCCCCTAACATTTTAGGACCTTCTGTTAATATATATTTGATCTAACCTACATTGCCGGCCTGGCATTCGGGGGTTATTTTTTTATAATTACATTTTTTTTCTTTTTGCTAAATTTTTAACAGTTTCGTTTTTTCAAAGATTGAATAAAAATAAGGTTTACATTGGTTTTTGCAAAGGAAAAGCTGAGAAACCTCGCTATTCTATGAGAGGAAAGAAAGAGAAAAGAAAGAGGTAGGTATTGTACACAAGAGGAAGTAACAAAAAGGAGGGATAGTAAGAGTGGGGGGGGTGAAGAGGTTTTATAAAATTTGCATTTTATTTACATATTCTTTTTTTTTTTTTAACTTTAGATATAATAATAATAATAATAAAATTAACAGTGTCCAGTCACTGGTTCAAGCCACCTAAAGATCTTCAAGGCGTGCCTCTCCTTCCACTTTTTTCTGAAAAAGGCTTTAATAGTATCGCCAGTTGGAATTTAGCTGTCTAATATCTAGGAGCGGATCAATTAACAATTTTTTTATTGTTCCTATTTCTACTTAAATGGTATAGGATAGGAATTTTATTATTGTCCTGTATATACCCACGCGCGTCCATTTGGCCCCTCCAGATTCGCGTGTCCGAATCCGTTCGCTTCCCAATCGAATCGAGTCGCTTTAATATAGCATGGGTGATAATATTTCACTCATGCTAAACGACACAACGATCCGACTGAGTCATCTAGCGGCCGTGTCTCAAGGCTCGAGGCACATGAGCAAGAACGGGCCGCTACAATTCACAAAGAGAAACAAAGAGGTTGTCCTCTGCTTAATGCAAATAAACATACACACATAAGTATATATTTTTTTAATTAATAATAAATAAAGGGTGTGTAGTTTCACATTGAATGAAATAAACTCAAAGAGGTTTATACAAACTCAATATATTTCGGATTATTAGTCCATCATCAGGAGTTTACAAGTTAAAACTAATAATAATTGAACGAGTGATCACAATTTTTAACATCTGAATCAAATGTACCAATATAACAAAATAAAACATTAAAATCTTACATACCAACATAACACAAGAAAAACATCAATAAAATTAAAATTTAAAAAATTGTTTTACTAAGATTTTTCTTTTTTAAATATAAAAATATATAAATATAAATAAAAGAAATCTAGGTAAATATGAATATTAATATAAATAAAAACCCTTAATTACAAGTATAAACATAAAAAATTTTAGAATTAAACTAGAAAATAAAATTACAAATTTAAGTCATAGACACAAAATTAATTATAAATATCAATGTACAAATAAGCATAAATCACATATAGAAATAAAGATTAAAATAAAACATAATAGAGATAAATTAGATGATACCGAGATGATATATCTGTATATATATATATTATTTATTTGTTTGAGACTATAGTTTCGAAGACTTGGTCTTCATCATCAGTCTTTTTTGATTATAAATTTTGTTTTTCATGCAGTCAATATCGTATGGATATTGAAAATTTTATGTTCCCTCACTGGTGGTCAGCTTAGAATTAAAAACATTCTTCTGATTCAGACTCAATTAATTCAATTATAAATTAAATAATTAAACAAGACTGATGATGAAGACCAAGTCTTCGAAACTATAGTCTCAAACAAATAAATAATATATATATATATATATACAGATATATCATCTCGATATATATGTATGTATGTTTATTTGCATCAAGCAGAGGACAACCTTTTTGTTTCTCTTTGTGAATTTTCAATTCTCTTAAACAGTACGACGTTTAGTAAGATCGTCCCTACTTTTTCAGGCTTCAATTCAACTGTTAAGGGAGGCAATACGGAGGTTCTTTGTTTTAAAACCTGGAGAAGGAGGGCCAATTTTTCGAAATGTCAGAATTTTCAAGAGGATAAAAATGTGGACGTTATTCAGAATTTGTGGTTTTCATTATCAAAGAGCTGTTTTTGCGTTAATTCAGAATTGTGCTCTACCACTTGGTTTTCAATAAAAAATACCTTCTAATTAATTCAATTTTTTAATTTTAACATATAATAAATTTATAATTAACTATCAGTGGGTTTTAAAATTAAACAAACAACCAATTATTAAAATGAAATTGAGTTTTATTAAACTCAATTATTTTACATGAATTTATGCATACATTGTTATTGAGCTTCGATTCCGGAGATTACTTCTCCGCCATCGAGGTGTCCTTGATCATCTTTTAGTCCTTGTTTTTAACAAGAGGAAAAACTAATTAAAGAAAAAACCTCTATTCCGATGATTATTTCAATTCCATTATTTGGTCCCATTCAATCGAGACCAGTAATCTCCCTCACAAAATTGAATTTTAATATACAATTATAAATATAATGATATTTGTAATAAACTATTAGAGGGTTTTAAATTAAGAAAAATTATTATTAAAATGAATTAAAAAAAAAAAAAAAATATTATAAATTTTCGTTGACACACACACCTGCTAATAATTATTTCAGCATTTCTTCTACAACTTTATTTTCAATAGAAAATACCTTCCAAATACTTAAATTTTATTATATAATAATATTTACAAATAGGTTTTAGAATTAAAAAAATCAAATAATTATTCAAATGGAATTGAATTTTAATATATAATAATATTTGTAATAAACTATTACTTGATTTTAAATTAAAAAAAATATATATATATATAGCTATATATATTATTTAAATGAATTAAAAAAAATAAATAATAATTATAAATTTTTTCGTTGACACACACACCTGCTAATAATTATTTCAGCATTGTCTTCTACCACTTTATTTTCAATAGAAAATACCTTCTAAATACTTAAATTTTTAGAAAATACTACTTTTAATATATAATAATATTTACAAGTATGTTTTAAAATTAAAAAAAAGATCAAAATATTATTCAAATGGAATTGAATTTTAATATATAATAATATTTGTAATAAACTATTACTTGATTTTTAAATTAAAAAAAAATATTATAAACAATTAATTTAAAAAAAATTAATCATAAATTTTTATTGACAGACCCACCTGTCAATAATTACTTCAGAATTGAATTTTACCAGCTTCGTTTTCAATAGAAAATACTTTCGAATTAATTAAATGGGTACCATATTTTGAGAACCCCTTCTCTAAAGTCAGTAAATTATTGTAGGGACACTAAAAAGGATTTTACTTTTGAATAATCACTGCTTTAGAGAATAAATTACATTAGATTTAGATTCATATTGTTTGTTTTAGGACAAAAATTTGTAAGATTTAAAGAATATGAACAAAATAAAAATTATTCTGTTTACTTTTGCGAAAGAACTACTTCTAATTACCAATCTGGCCGTTTTAGATTGAACAGATGGCAGCACTTGATGGGAACGCCTGTATTTAGACAACCACAACAGACGCTAGAACATTCAAAGCTGATTTTTTAACCGACTTCAAAAAAGGAGGAGGTTCTCTATTCGATTGAATTTTTTTTTTTGTGCCTATGTTACCTCATATC